>CM025852.1:20300912-20372582 GCA_003952965.2 Morella rubra
TCAGTCGGAAGGGTCTGCAATTTGAGGCAAGGGTAAAGACTAAGAGCGCTTATGCGTTCGTCCATAGGCTCAAGGGAGCTGGTACACTCCCTCACAGGGATTGTGATTGCCTCACTATTATGTCACAAGCCCTCGGGCAATGCACCCTGGCTCCCACGCCTCTACTGAGGGCAAGGCTCCCACTAAAATCGTATCTCAACTAAGCTAACTGCTCCCACTTCACCCACACAGCCCGTCCATGCAAAGACCACACCCCTAATGGTAGAGTTAACTAACATATAGGCACGTATGACGATTAGAGTAGACAAGAATTCGACCATAATTTCTTTTAACTCTTCCTGATTCAAATTAAAGAGTACCAAGCTATTAATATTGATCCAACCGAAAACAATTCTGCTTTGAAGCGAGCTAGTAAATTCTTCCATATAAATCTGTGTCATTAGGGAATAATATCATAGTCAAGCCACCACAATTGTATGAGTAAAGATTAAATGTACATCCTTTAGTAATTAGACAAAGGTTGATTAGACCTCAAGATTGGGAAAAAAAAAAAAAATATCACTCTGATTGATTTAACGGTTAAATCAGACAGAAAGTTACCGAAACGCCTTTCAAAAATAAAATTACTAGGAATTGAGACGTTAAAAAATACATGAAAGTAAATATAGGGCATACTCTGATGAATTTCCACGAGTATATTCTAATGTTTTTCCATGTTCTTCATTATAGTAGCTCACCTCTCACGTTCAGTTGAGAGCTAAATGAGATTTAGGCAAAAAATTAAAACAGTGAAAACCATTTATCCCTAAATAATGTATCCTTGAAAAATAAACATCACAAATAACAAAAAATAGTTAAAGTTAACATGATTAATTAGATATAACTCATGTACTAATAATAGATTCTCTAATCTCGCACTTTGGACCTAATGTACATTTCCCACATCACATCAGCACATAGATTATATAAATAATCCGATTATAGACTTAATTTTTTAAAAAAAATATTGATGAATCATGTTGATTATACTTCAATTCAAATTTAGACATCGACCTCAGCTAACCACACCTAAAAATTAATACTTATTCTTTTTATAGTTAATTTAATTATTATTTTGGAGCTAACTCATAGTTAGCCCCTAATGTTGGCGACCCAAAAGTTCACCTAGTTGTTATTTTATTTTTCAATTCAATTAATTTCAAGCCCCATCTAACTTCAAAATAGACCTATCAACTTCTATGCCCCACCTGTTCTGATAACATTGCATTCCTAAACGTATTATTGGAAAAAGTATAAAAGTCACATCAATACTAAGAGCGAAAAATAGAATAGAGAAAAATTTACACAAAATACCCCCCAAAAATAAAATAGTGACCCTAAAAAAATTCATAAAAATAAAAAAACAATATTTTTAAATAAAACTATTGAAACTCTACTTCAATAATCTATTTATTTTTAAATTATTTCTTAACATTAAATTTTTTTTAATTTTTTATTCTTAAAATTTAACCTTGGAGGGGCATTTCAGTCATTTTGCATAATTTTTCATCGGACTTAACGCCTGATTTAGACGGGAGGCGAAGATTAATAGGTTTTGAAAGCTTATGGGTTTCAAATTTAAATTGAAAAAAAGAGTAACAACTATATTTTAGTACTCCAGACAATATTTAGAATGACTAAATCTATGAAGTAGATTTACCCTACTTACTATATGATGGATATATATTTTGTAAGTATAACACCCCTTTCACCAACTCGGATTTTCCATTGTTTTACCACATGATGTTCCCACCAATCCCGACACTCAATGAATAGGTGCGAGTCCCCATTTCTACACCGAAAACTGCTACCACGACGACTGGACATCCTCCTCCCAATTCGAGTTCTCATGACCTAAACGGTCGTTTTAATTAGAGCTTTGCGACTGCCAGAAGATGCAGTACTAGAGCCACCCCCCCCCCCCCCTCCCTCTTAATTCTCACCCCAAGGCAACAAACTTGTTTTCTTCCTTTCCTACTATAATTTTCAGATAACCTTATTATTTAACGGGAGTGAATGGATATTCCGAAATTCACTCAAATCTTACGACCAAAATAGATGACGAACATTTGTCTTTATCACTTTTCCACGCGGACTTCTAAGAAGTCTAATACAAACCTCATGATATTTGTGTATAACACGCATATTCAACCAAGTGGAGAAAAAGTTTCATGCTTTCTCCCTTGCTAATCACGATGTCGTTACTACTCACATAAATGAAGATCCCACAATCTATGGCCTTGGACCGGATACGGTTATATGCAAGCTAGGTGCCTACAGTGCTCAACTTGTGTGCTAGAGAGTAGATGATAAACATGATTAATTACCAAGAAGAAATTATGCAATTGAAATGGGCGTGGTAAGTTCATGACCAGATGGCACTTAAGGTGATGTTCCACCACTAAAACAAATTTAACTTTTTTAACTAAATTTTTTTAAACGCAAAAAAAAAAATTCATAAACTACCAATCAAATTTTTCATAAAATTTAACACAAACTCTAAAAACTTTTCATCACGTGGCAAGAGCCTCTGTATTAAGGTTAAATACCAAAAATACTACAACAATAAGCATTTCCAAATATTCTTTTTCTCTTTTTTTTGTGATGACATGTTTTCTTTATAGTAACCAAAGAATTTTCTTCTCATTAAAAAATTCCCTATCCCCAAATCACTTCAATGTCAAACACCGTTAATTCTATCCAAACTCTCAATATGCAAATCATATCTTCATCTGAAAAAAAAAGTATATCGATAATGAATATTAGAAAAACATTTTTTAAAAAGAAAAAAATCCACTAGAACAAATGTGGAACTTATCATTTAGTCAAGTTTATACGGAAAACCTTAGATATAAAGCGAAACTCTAAATATCTATCTTATATCAAGCCCACAATAGGAGAGACTTAATCCCAATTTTGTTCATAGCATTATTGGCATACACTTTGTGACAAATTTTTATTTTGTAAATGCAAACTGAACCCTTCCACTGGGTGGGACTCTAACAATCAAAAACTGGCCATATTCAATATATCTGTACTAAGCGTAGCATACACCTCCCTTCGTGCAGCTCCCGACTCAAACATATTTTAGCCGAACTGAGAAACACACCGACCAAAATGGGAAGCATAACTACAAATCTAACACTTGACCATTCTAACACCAAAGACATTAAATTAAGAAACGATTTTTTCGCAAGCGATAAATTGTGGACGGTCCCACCAATTATAGCATCTCGAGGCAAGGGAATTATTCTTCTAAACAAGGCCCCTTAAACAATATTTTTTTCCCTAGATTTACTAATGAACAAAAACCACCTGATGTTGCCTCTATATTATATCACCCAGAATGAACAGGAATACTATCTATATGTTCCATATAACTGTTCCACATATACTGTCTATGTACTGTAAACAGAACACCTAATCTCATCTCTCGTGAATAATTACCCTAGAATTTTCTGCATTTATGTGGGGATTCTTACCCACATCCTGGATATTCCCCTAATTCTAGAAACTACCAGCGAATGTATTCCTCAGCAACCGACAAGCCCAATAAAAAACCCTGTAGGCCCAAAATTTCTTTCGTGAATTGTAATGTATTAAAACAAAACTAAAAACGAAACAAGAAAAAGATAGGACAAGCGAAGGCTACCTAGCTGTGCAAAAGACACAAAAAGCTCTCCCCGCCTCTCCCCATTCTAAAGTATCTTGTTACATTCTCTTTAACCTTCCCTCCAACTCCCTCTGGTTCCGGAGTGCGTTCCATCCGGTGCCCTCTACATCTATTCTCCGATGTCCCGATGACACGTCGTCTCTCCGCACCTGCACCATTTAACAATGAGATGTTGTCGGAGACAAAATTAGATGTTGTCGCGAAGAAATATGCGGTTATAGACACTATATCTAACGTTATACAACTCATAAACTTCGAGAAATCACAACTTCATTATAATATCAAACACCGAAGGCGTTTACTAGATTGGACAAAACCAAAATTATAATTATATGCCAACATGTGCCTCGTGTAGTCAATTTCTTGATTAATAGCTAAATGAGAAAATGTTATAATACGTCATATATCTATGTATGCGCACAAACTAAATCGGACCTCATAATTTCTCATTTATCTAATTATGTCCCATAAATTTTAAAGACATTGATATATTCGTCCTCTATGTTAAATTACATAAAATGACTGAAATGTTCCTCTAAAACAATATTACTAAAAGCATGAAAATTTAAATTAAAAATTAAAAAAATAAAAAATAATTAAAGTAATTAATGTTCTTCGGGCCTCCAACAACCACTATCAAATGAGAGCCAAATTACGACCTTTATGACCAAAACTATGCGGATCAAATGGGCTACGTAGTTATTGTATACTATTTGCAACTTCTCCAGTTCGACTTCCCTCAGGGAGATAATAAATAAGAATAAATTGATAACATATAACATTCGTTTTATGCTCTTACCTCTAAAATTAAAAAAAGTTCCTAAATATCTTTAAAACAAAAAAATTAATCTTTTAGTGTTTAACACAATCACCATTTACCATTAAAGCATACCTTTGGAGGGACGTAAAATTCATGAAATTGATTAATATTTAATTATGTGTGGTACTAATTTTATGTGTTTTAAAGTTTAAGAACTTGTTTGATTTTGGAGTAAACATTATCCCTAATAATAATGCTTCCTAGATTTTTACTTGCACAATGCTAACTAGATCACGTTAATGTAATCTTTTGAATAATTAAGCTCATGTTTAGATATACATGAAAAAAATTTTAAAAATCACCAGTTACCCAACTTTTGTGAACTTTATGCTCAAACAAGTGTACCGAATCTACAGCTCGTAATTGTTAGATTCTGCACTTTCAGTGCCCGGTTTTGTGATACTCAAAACATTGCCGCCATGTGTTTGGTTCCCCTATGCTCATCTCGGCAGAGTTCGTATCTGTCTCAGCCCAGCACTGCCGGCCAATGCATGGGTGGCCACGTGCGTCCCATGACGCCCATGCCTCACACTCCTTTGGTAGTTTTCTCTCTTGGCCGATCCCTCTCCTCCTCCGACTAGTTCTGTTGCCTTTCTCTGCTTTCGGCTTTTATTTTATGTTAATCATATTAGTTTGCTGCTTGTTGTGGCTTTTCTGCCCCTTGTGGGTCTCTGTATGGCCTTTAGGTCACCCTGCGCGTTGGCCCGCCAACTTCTCGGAGTGTCTGGTTCGCCTTTTAAATCGTGTTCTTGAGATTTTTAAACCTCCTTAATTCTATTAATGAAAGGTGCTGCTATGATTAACAAAATAAAAAGAAAGAAAGAAAGAAGGAGCCTTGTGTTTGGCAAGCAATTTGTAGGATTTCAAATGGAATTAATAACCGGACCTTTCTTTGGTGGCATTTTTTGTGCATTAATTTGCATGTTTTCAACCCCATAAATGCATGCATTGGCTAAAATGTAACAATATTTTCATCTTTGGTATGCAATAAATGTGCATGCATGCGTGTTTAAAAGAGAATAGAACAAAGATCGGAAATGTTTTAATCTACATGCATGACATTCAATGCAGAAAGATCAAAATACTTGCATGAAGTCTATATACAAATTGCAATCAATTTTACACACACATGCATGATATTTATTGCAAAAAGAAAGACGTTTGTTTTGACAAGAGAGGAAGACTCGTAGGCATAGCATAGTTGTGGGATATTTTTTGAAAAAAAAAAAACAAGAAAAACAAAGATAAAACAAAACATAATAGCGCATGCATGTGTGCGGGTGTGCATGTTTTAATCTACATGCTCCAACTAGCACGTCCGGGTCAATTATATTACTCAAAGAAAACAACTCATCTCATTTATTTGGTCACAAGCTTACAAAAAGCAATCATTTTCCCAATAACACAAGTGACCGGCCTAATCCAACTCCAATATCTCGATGCATATAAAGAACTCCTCGTGTGTCTCCTCTAATTAGCTGCCCAACAGTGGGGACTCGCACGAGCTGAAGATGGCGGGAGACATCACGAGCTAGGAACACGAACATCCATGTCCATGTAAAGTAGCGGTGCAACATCGGTTTAACTCAGCACCGTTGTTTCTTGCAGCCGAAACAAATGTAGTGCACCTTGAATTTGTAAAGGATAGCAATTAGCGGAGCATTGACAGAACTTTCGTGCTAGAACCGGATTCTAGCAATGATCAAGTAATTGGGGCCCCTAGTTCGAGCCCAACAGATAGTGATGACCCCTTTCCGCTTTCCGTGTTGTTAGTAGCCTAACTAGTGGCTTAACTATGTGTTCAGTAGCCGTCGGGCAAGGTCTCCAGCTTCTGGATTAGCAAGAGTCGTCCAAGTTGGGCTTAAAGCGGCAGAAATCCCATTAATTCTCGCAGGACATCTTGATGGACTCAGTTGCTAGCAGTAGTGTGATTTTTTGGACACCTATTTGGAACCCAACTGGGAATCCAATTGTTGATTACAGTTCTCCAATTTCGTATATAATAAGGATCACGGCAAGTAGCTCAATATTAAGGAGTTCAGTAGAAGCAGAGAATGATCCACCAAGTACTGTCAGAATTTCTGTCACCGGTAGCCTAAATAGGAACCTATCAGCTGAATTAGAAGCTCGGGAAGGTCCTCCAAAGAGTCCATGCTTGCTGGTTTCATGTACTCTTTGGTGAGTCCAGTTACATAAATGAATCCATCTTCTTCTCTTCTTCTTTTTTCTCTCAAGCTTACTTTTATATATAAAAGTCTAACCAATTTTATTGTTGATTCTTCAGTAAGTTAATTTTTTCAAAGCCTAATATTTATTTAGAATTAACAAGTGAACAAAGCCAAATATTTTTCTTTTATTTTTTTATAGTGCTAAGAGTTCAGAATTGATAGTGGTTCCTGGTATTATTATATAAAAAAAACTAATGATGTAATCCTTCGAACCACTATCAGTTATAAACTCTAATTACCACGATTAAAAAAACTAGAGAAGAATAATATGCTTTGTCCACTTGTTAATTCCAAATAAATATTAAGCTTGGGAAAAATTAACTTATATGAGAATCAACAATAAAACTGGTTAGACGTTTATATATGAAAGTGAGCTTGAGGGAAAAAAAAATAGATTAATTCATTTATGTAACTGGACTCACAAAAGAGTACATGAAACCAGTAAGTGGAGTCTTTGGAGGACCTTCCCGAGCTTCTAATTCAGCTGAACCAGTGACAGAAATCTTGATGGTACTTGGCAGATCATGCCCTGCTTCTACTGAAATCGTTAATATTGAGCTATTCGTCTATTCCCAGTTGGCTAATTCCAACAGGTGTCCAAAAAATCTCATCACTGCTAGTAATTGAGTCCATCAAGATTTCCTGCCAGAATTGTTTGGTGCTGATCCAGAAGCTGGGGACACCTTGCCCAGCGGCTACTGAACACATAGTTGTGCTACTAGTTAGGCTACTCACAACAAACAGTGGAAAGGTGCCATCACTATCTCTTCGTCTCTAACTAGGAGCACCAATTATTTAATCACTGCTAGCATCCGGGTCTAGTATGATATTAGTTCTCTCAAAGCTCTGCTATCTACTACAAATTCAACGTGCACTAAATTTGTTTAGGGTGGAAGACGCAGAAATGCTCAGTTCAGCGATTTTCCCTATTGCCTTTAACGGGCTGACAGAGATATGGGTGAAACGTTGACTACCTCAAAATATATGGAGCAATCCCGCAGGTTGCATATGCCATTTTACCTAGTAATTTGAACTTTTAGCCAAAAAAAAAAAAAAAAGAGTTCTATCAACATACTGGGACTTATTTGGTTACTGCGATGTTCTTCTCAAAAGTGACCGATCGAGAAATGTCACTAAATCCATTCCTCGGAGCTGCTGCTGTACCATGTTGTGTTTACTTGTATAGATTGATCAGCTATAACTCTGTAACGTGCTGCTGTTATATATATAAATGTCACTAATGTTTGTGGAGATACTTTTGATTAATTTATGAAGTATGTTGCATGTGTTCACTTGGATTATATCTTGGTATTTCATCATTATGGGGCAACTGGTGCCAAAAAAAGAGTTCCTTTTTTTTTTTTTGGATAATGCCTTTATGCTTCATTACTGATGGGAATCAAAAAACAAGTTGTGTCTCGGAAAAGACGAGGAATTGAAAAAATCATTCAATTGAAGTCTCACTGCCCACTTGGCCAATAGATGAGCCTGTCTATTCTAGTTGCGCGAAATCCAGCAGAAAAAGAGTTCGTGCTAAAAGAAATAGATCATATATATCCAGACGATTGATTGCCACAAAACTCTGGGGGATCTTAATATTATTTTCCTGGTTCATGTAATCTGACTGCATGTTTTTTCCAATAAGCAAGGGGAGGGAAAAATTTGACATTAATATCTGAAATTTTTAAACTGTATACTGATATTTAGATTTTAAATTTTTTTTGCATTGGGAGATAATTTGCTTAGTTTCTTCACCTTTATTTTTGTTTCTTTTTTGAGCAAACAAAATACATGGTTATGTAGATATATAGTATATTGCTTCATAATGCTAATGAGACGTTCATGATCACTAGATAACATTTGCCTTGCCATTGGACTTTACGTTCTTGGAATATAAAGGTTGACAGAGTCTAAGTAGGTTCTGAATGATGAAAGAGGGGAAACCTCTTCATCTTGAAAGGAAGGTCGTGTGTTTGTTCCCGTAATTATTTTCACGGCTGACCTAAATAGTTCCCTGAACGCAGCACGTCACACCATCCGATTTTCCCATTGCAAGAAATGGTAGTCCTCCAAGAATTGGTAGGATTTCGGCCGCTCTGAGCCCAACCAATGACTACAGTACTTGATGAGCAAGCTGAGGAAGTTCCTCCACAAGGTCCTCCAACTAGCTATCCAGTAGTTGATTTCATAGAGTTCCTCCACGATGACATCCATTGACACTCATTTACATTGATATTTGAGTTCTGGCTAATGGACTACAAAGGTCAGTACTTTCATTGATGGAAATTTGAGATGATCATTCTTCCAAGCGTCCTAGTAAACAAGAATTCCATGATTTGAGGATTATCAACATCCATGACCATGTCGTGGATTTTGCCTTTTAAATTCAAATTTTATATTGATTCTGTAATAGATCACATCCAAATCAAATTCTTTTAAAGGTTCAAGAATCTTTTATTAGCTTTAGCATTTGGTATAGATAACACAATTATATTAGTAAGCTTCTTTTTTTTTTGTCCTGAATAATACCGTGAGGCCATCATTGCATTGAATCCATAGTACAAGATACAATAAAGATCAAGAAATAAACGATCAAAGCGCGACTAGGTTGCAAAAAAGGCTAGCGGGATCCAAAAGGATCGATAAACCACAAATGTTCAATGTCAGGCAGAGAGAGAAAGTGGCGGGAAACGGTAGACAGTAGCTATCGAAACCACATAGGAACTAGCTCTAGAACTAAGATCAAAGGCAACCTAAAGAAACACAACCAAGCCCACAAAGAGGGCGGCAAAGCCACCAATTGGCCAAGAAAGCCCCCCCGGGGCAGAAACAACCAAAACATCACAACAAGGAACGAAACAGTGAGTCGAAACAATGCAGCTGAAAAACCACACACAACACAGGACGGCTCGTGAAAGCCACGCATGGCTGGAGGAATGTAGGACCAGACCAGAACAAAGCAGCTGGAGCTTCTAACTCTGTATAGGGGGGTGGTGCCATCAAAATCCCCCGGAAACACCCGAGAAAGCAAAAGATTGCTCGGTGCCTATGGTGGCATGCAGCGGTCGACCGGCGACGGACTAGTGCAGAAAGGACCGGCCGAAAAAGCTAAGTTTGATGAGCTAGGGCGTGGCCTCCAAGAGTCAACAAAAAGGCCAAGGTCTAACCTCCACTTCTTTGAGCAAAAACAAACCAAACAAGGCAACCGAAGGGGGGAAAAAAGGGACCGATCCCAGCCATAGAAGTTGTGCCAGGATAGGAGAGGGGACAGGAGAGCTCTTCCCATTGGCAGAAAAATTGAAGAGAGAGGTTGGGCGGAAACTTAAGTATTGTCATGAAGGACGTACGTTATAATGGCATAAAGAACTCGGGAGATGGGATGTATTCCTATCATCATCACATAATCCCTTCTACCTCTTAGAGAGGTTGGGCGGAAACCTATGTATTGTCATGAAGGACGTACGTTATAGTGGCATAAAGAACTCGGGAGATGGGATGTATTCCTATCATCATCACATATTCCCTTCTACCTCTTCAGATTGGTGATGGGCGTAAACTATATGAAAAGAGAGTAAACTCTATCCACTTTTTGTTTTTTTCTAGCCAGATAGAGGTCTCAGAAGTTTCATAAAAAAACCTAGAAAAAAAAAAACAAAAAGTGGATTTGGGCCTGGGGTTCGAGAACAGAACTTCTGCGGATGCAAAGATGGCCTTTTTATTGTTTTTGGATTGTACAGGTGCAACCTAGCCACCCATGCTAAAGATGGCCTTTTTATTTGGCTGATCAGGTAGATTCATCTTGCTGGGCCACGAGCCAATAGTTCATGCTAAAAAAGGGGCCCACAGGGCAATAAGATTCACTTTCATTTACATATATAGGTAAAACCTGACATTACAAACAAGACCAAATTTACGGGACCCCGAATACATCCGGGAGAGCCGGGCCCCAATCCGGAGGAGAGCTGGCCCCTCCAAAATCCCAATTCTTGCCTTTAAGGATACACCGGTTTTTTATTGAAAAAAAAAATTAATATTTTCTATAATATTAGAATTGTATGATATAATTTGGAGAGAAATTAATTATTTTTAAAAGGAATTTATATTTGATTTCGTTTAGTAGATGTACTTTTATAGTGCATTCACTCGTCTGCTTAAGGTCACCGCTTCAATCACAGAGTTCATCATCTTATAAATTGAGGCACAACGAATGTAGAACTTATGCATATAAATATACCTTAGTCTAAAATAACTGTTAAGTGAACAAGAATCGAAAAATCATACTCGTTGCCTTTGTCATTGGCATTATTTTTTTACAATATAACCCAATAATATATGTGTAACATATTATGTCACAACATAATATCCAATAAACAAATATAAACATATGACATATAAATAAATAATTATCTAGATAACTGATTTTAAGACATATTTCTACACTCACCACCAATGAGGAAGGAGGACCTCAAGCACGATAGGATAGCAGTATGCTAGGATACCGAGTAATGGATGGGTTAAAATCAACACTGATGCAGCAATTCGAAGTTCATTTGTGGTGGTAGCTTGTATATGCTATAATCATCAAGGTGTGCCTTGTGTGGCTTGCTCTAAAATCATACCCAGTATGTCATCCCTTTCAACGGAACTTACAGCAATTCGTATGGCGATGGGAGAGGCCGAAACGCGGAAGCTGGAGTTCGTGGTGTTTGAAAGTGATTTGCTCCTCTCTATCTCAGGTATCTCGGACAGCTCCTTTTCATTAATAGGGGATGCAGATTATTATTGAAGTCATTCGTGAAATATCGTTGTGTAGACTATCGTGGAGTTTTGCTAAAATTTCACGCCAATGCGGCGGATTACTTGGCCAAGTGGGCTGCCGATATACTGTTCTTTGGTTCTATTCCTTTATCTAGTTTACCCAGTTTTCTTTGCTGAAGAAGAACTTGTACTTTGAACCTCCTTGTGGTTGTTTTGCATCTTTGTTATTAAATGAAAGTTTTTGTAGGAAACAAAAATAAAAATAAACATATGACATGTAAATAAATAATTATCTAGGTAATTGATTTTAAGGACATTTTTCTTACACTCACCACCAATGAGGAAGGAGGAGTACCACGCTAGGATACCTCAAGACTTAACGGTTTCTCACCAGAGAGCGTTTTTTTTTTTTTTTTTCTAAGTGTGATGAGTGTTTTGTTTGCTCACTGCTGGAGTAGTCCTTCCTCACCGCTGAGGATCTCGTTTATGCTCCAGTACTCCACGTCAGTGGAAATGGGAGTACCCACAACCATGAGGATAGCCTACATTTTTTTGAGTAAGTATCCTTCCTTCACTTACTCTGTATTGCTAATTCCTCGTTCTATTGCCTTGTTTTTGCGTGTCAAGAATGAAGAATCAACAGGGTCCTCTCATGTTGGAGGAGAAGTACTGCCCAAAGGTGAGAGCCGTAGATTCAGAAATTCATCACAGCTCTCCGGTAACTTTCTTAGTATCCATAATGCTTCTGTTCTGGTGGGTTTCATTACTACAAAGGTGCTCCAAAAATGGCTTGGTTCCTATCTATATAATCTAGGGTGATTCACCAGTAGCACAAATTGAATATTCACAGCTTGGTGAATCTGATAATTGTAATTATATATCTGTCTTTCTGACTCAGTCTCTATGTTTGTGAACATTGGCTTTGACGGGCTTCAACTCTCTGAAGTTTTACTTTTTAATGCTCTGTTTTTGAAGTCCTTTATCATTCAGCTTTTACAGTAGAAAATGTGAGTGTAGAGACTTCTTATATTTTATGGTTTTACATTGCTGGCTTATAAATCAGTTGATTTATGACTAATACGTCAGAGTAAATGCAGCTTGATTTTTCCGTATCTTTTCCTGTAAAATAATAAAAGATTCCGGATCCCGAGATGTGGAACCTCCGAAGTTTAAATTAGTCATTTTCTTCTTGTCTGAGTTTTTGTTATTTTTTCACAAAAGAAATCACTTACTTGTTTTCATCGTTAGCTTATCCTTTTTATAGCGCTTTTGTCCACGTTTTTCTTTCTCTTCCTCTAACCGAGATTTTAGTGGGCAGTTTTTGTTCCCGTTAGGTCGTGCTTCGTGATGGCCTTTCTATCTTTTTTCCACGATTATTCGTAACTGCTACAGTTATAATGAAGCGTGGTGTCGTGGCTTATCGTGGGCTGTTAGGTAACTGCTTATGGCATACGTAGTGATTTTATCTTTTGGAAAACATGCTACGTGGGTCAGATTGTAACTGTTAAGCTTTTGAGGAAGTAATCATATTTTTCGGCCCAAATTGGTTTAGGCTGAGTGTGATTTAGTATTAGCACCATCACTTGCATTTTTTTCAGTAAATATACTATCTAAATTTTAACAAAAGTATATAGACATGGTTTATACCCACAAACACAACAACACTAAAGCCGAGCTCCCCAAACTTAAACGGATAGATGAGTCGTTTTCTTTTCGTGAAATTTGGATTGCATTTGTAAGTTGCAATTCAATCTGAGACTCGGATAGCAGGGTATTGAGAGATATGACAATATGTTGTGGTGTTGACGTTCACTAATTTCGGTAGTAGTACTACTGAACTTACCCAAACTAAAAAGTACTTGGATTGCAAATGGTTATGTGAAAGATATATTTTCAATCTTATGGTTCTATGCATTTTCAATTGGTTGCAGAGTCGAAAAGGTCTCGAGTACAAATGGGATTCCGGATGCTATGAGCCCAGCGGAGAGTCCGGGTGCTACTGGCACCTTGCTAGTTTTCGGTGTTAACAGGCCAATTAGAAGTTCCCTAGAAGCTGGGCGGGGTCCTCCAAGAACTGATGAGACTTCTGCCGCTTTGAGTCCAACTAGGAGGACTCCCGAAGATCCAGAAGCTGGGGAAGTTCCTGCACGAGGTCCTCAACTAGTCCAGTTATTGACTTCATAGAGTTCTTGGTAAGTCTACTTATCTATATCACTAAATGAAGCAATTTAGAAGTTAATTTTCTAACACGGAAGATTTATTTTGTTTAATAAGTCTAAAAAGACTAGGCAGAATAGTACGAGGTTTCATTAATTGTGACTCAAAAACTTTCCTTGACTGATATTTGAAAGAGTGAAAATTTATGCTTTTTTTAGAATAGGAGATAATATCATCATAAATTTGTTTGTTTTTCTATTATCTTTTTGAGATGTGAAGTACTTCTCAATATAATTAGAATCTGAATTAAGTCATATGATTCTTAAAAATTGATTTTCTAGTGCATATTATTTCTTGTTATCACATTTATATTTTCCAGTGCTAGCTAGAGTTTTACAGTCTTCCACATATGTCTTGAGGACCTTATTTTTAATAAACTTATTACATCTAATTAGAAATATATTAGAATAACAAATTATAAATTATCATGGTTATTGATTACAAGAGGATCAATTGTTTACTGAAATTCTAGATAGAAGCTATAAACATCTTCATTAGCTTTTTGGCAATATTCATGGCGTTGAGTGTTTTGGTTCCTCAAACGAAACCTGTTGAGTTTGCGGTGCTGGTGCTTTAATTTGATCAGCTGGGTAACAATGTGATTACATTTGTGGCGGTTGCAATATACAGAGGTGTAGAGTTCCAATTTCACATTTGATTCTACAGAATGGGAAAATATATGGGTGTAAGCTTGATTACGTCGAAATATTTGGAGCAACCATATAGGTGTATACAATATTATATGTAGGTGTTTGAAACTTTCGCTTCGTAGTATCAACGTAGTAATACTTGTTTTATCTGTTAGGCTTTTCCCCTTAAAAATGGTAGAAAATATCAAAAAAGTATTCAAAGGCAGTAAACGTGAGATCCAAAAACATGGAACATCACTGATATATTAACGGAAGAAGACAGTAGTTGAAGATAAATTGGGTCAATGAAAGTAGGCCCAGCTTTGAGGATGGAGTTAGTTGGTTGTTCTGTTCCGGCCATATCTCAAGTTCGAACAGAGCTTGGCAGCAGTTGTGGCAACTACAGCAGAAGAATCTTGAGAGACGAGAATTTACACTAAATAAATAGTTTTTTTTTTTTTATGTTGTTTTAGTGTACTCGGGTGCTTTATATATATGTTATGGTGTTGAACTCAATTTTATTACGTGTATGGTTTGATTAGGGCTCTCTGTATCGGCTGCTAAGGTGTTGTACTCTCACGACAATATATTCTGGGATCTTAATATTATTTTCGTTTTTGATTTAAATATTTGACTGGAAGGCAATTTTTTTTCTCTCCCTTTAAGGTAACCCCCTTTCAACAAACCTGCGCATTATTTTCTTCTTTAGCCTTTCCTTCTTATGAGGGCCTCTGACGCCCCAATGCCAAGTATGCAAATTCCAAAACTCACATTTACGGATCAGTAAGAGGAGCCCACAAATCCTCCTGATCAACCAAAGAACTCCCCCTCCCCACTACACGGCAGGGAAGACTGAATGAAAAAAAAATCGCAGGATATGAGCATGTGATGGAACCCAAAGATTGCAAACCAAGAACAGCTCCTTTCGGGTAGGAGAGACCACAAGAGACGCTAAAACTTTTCTTATTCCCAACCGACGGAACAATGAGTTTCAAATACACTGAAAGATGCCACTGTTTGGAAACACAAATAGATAACAACTAAACTAACAAAACGCACTGCACTAATTAAAACACAACCAAACACTGGAGCAAACACATGGCAGCAAGCAAATAAACTACTCCAACGTCCATATAGCGTGGATTTGTGTGTCCCCGCTTTGACTCCTAGGTGCATCAGCATGTAAGGTCTTTTCAGATTAATAACCACAATTCAATTTTAACTGCCTTCATCCTAAAAGTTCTTGCAATAATTCAATAGCGGACGGGAATTATCATGGGATTTTTTTCTTTGTTGCTTACCCACATTCTTGGTGCATCTCGGCAGAGCTTTCCATGTGTAAACAGAAGACAGTTGAGTCAAAGTTGAGTTTATCTGGGATCCGTTTATTGAGGTGAAGGTATGTCTTGTTCCTGAGCCAGAGCTGGTACCCAACCAATGGCCTTTGCAACCTCAAACAAACATGTAGACATGCGAGAATTAGCAGAATCCCACTGCAAAAGCAGTCGTGGAAATATAGTACGCACATGTGTGTCCACTGGAAAATCGTCTTGCTGAATATGGAACATCAAAACACAAGTGACAAGCCACCTATCATTCATTTCAAAATGTTATAATCCACATGAGAATAATTTCTTGAAAAAAAAAAAAAATTAGTTGCAGAAATAGAACCGCAACAATGCAAGGCCAGAACACGCAAATCCCCAAAAATGTTGCAAGCTCATTCACACCGTTGCCACCAGGCAAAAACCAATTGGAAAAACCCAAACAGAAGAAAAGAGCATACATACATACATCTTCCCAAGTGGGAAAGGCAGACTTGAGAGACTCAAAAGCCCTCTGAGAATTAACTTCCGTAGTGTTCTGCGAGAGCACGGTTTTAACCAAACCGCCCAAAACGCTCTCCTCCCTCTCCCCATCAAAGGGCTCTGATTTCAGCAAACCATGAGCCTCAATCCTCATCACCAGGAAAGTTAGCTCTTTTGCTGCGGTACTTGGCGAACTCTTGGGGAAAGCCGTGGAGGGCCGTGAGGTCGTCCCTTACAGCTCGGCATTCTTCTGGAGTAGGTTGAGGGTGGATCGTATACGGGTCATTGGTGGGTTGGTCGAGGCAAATGGTGGCTCTAGTTGGTTTGGTTCGAGACTCCTGCGGGTGCTGAAGCTCCCGCTGCTTCCTTTTTCGGGTATTATGCATTTTTCTGCTGCTTGATTCAGTTAAATTCTCAATTTAACAGTCTGCAGAGATTGCAGAGGCTGCGCTCGTCAGCCCAGCCAAAATATTCCAACGAGCTTCTCTTTATCACCTCCGCATATGGGCCGGCATTTTGACATGGGCTTTACAACGTGGACCTATCCAGAACTTCAAAATATTCCAACCATTTCGATGAAACGAAACCCAAGCAGGCGAGAAGTTGGGAGGAGGAGGTTTACGTGAATTGGAAGTAGCTGAATTTTCTTGATAATGGTCAAATCATCAGAAAGGACCTCCTCCCTGGTGATTTGCCTTTCTTTTTCTATAAGTCCAATATTTTTTTTTTTTTTACTTTGAACAGAAAGCCATTAGCAGCTGAATTATTCAGCAATCAAATATTTTTCTGTAAAGCAGTAGAATTTAATTTATTTTTGCAACGATATTTTCCATCCAGGAGAAATGTATGGAACCATGTGACCGATCATATTAATTAAACAAATAAATTTCAGCTCTTGCAATAGATTTTTGTGCGTTACAGATGTCCCAATACTCAACTTTCATAAAGTAATTTTAGAGAGATGCCATTGTTTGCCCAACAGAATGAAGACTAGGATGAAGTCAGATTGATCATACCAGGCATTTCATCAGATAACAAACCTTTTACAAATGCTGTTAAAAGACACTCTATAGCAGCACTTTTTAAAACGCTTTTTCTAATGGTTTTGTATCAAACACATGTTTAGTACAAGCAATTATTGTATTTGGTTTTCTCTCGGTGTATTTTACTTTGATATCATTTTATATTCCAGTTACATGACAATTATTATGAGAAAATAGTAATAAATGTATGAAAAAATAATAAATTAGCTTTAACAAATAGTGTCCAGTTTCTAAAACACTGTTAAAATATGTTCCAATCTGATTTTTAAAACGTTGCTGAAATTAGACTTTCACTGTCGTTTTAAAAAATGTTGCTAAAATTAGACTTTCACTAGCTTTTTTAAAAACTCAACTAAAATTAGACTCCAATATTTTCAATGACTTTTACCAACGTTTTAAAACGCCACTAAAGATAAAACTGTAACCAGCATTTTAAAAAATGCTCTAAAGACTAGATTTCTGTTAAAATTAGAAAGACTTTCACCAGCGTTTTTAAAACGCTGTTAAAGTCTAGACTTTCACTAGCATTTTTTTTAAATACCGCTAAAAACCTATTGCAATGCACCTATTACGGCGTTTAAAACGTTGTTAAAAAATCACTGGTAAAAGTGTTTTTCTCACTTTTACCAGTGTTTTTTGGTGCTGTTGCTGTAGGTCAATTTTTATTTTTTATTTTCAGTGGTGTGGAGTACTGAGGTTGCTCCAACAATTTTGATGTAGTTAAGCTTGCACCATGTTAAGGGTGAGCATTTTATCCAGTTAGTACTGAAAATTCCGATTCCAGTTTCGGTATTGAAATTCCAGTACCTGTTTCGGTCTATTCCGGTACCGGAACCGGATACTAAATATAAAAAATACCGGAATAGATACGGAACCAGAATTTCCAGCGGAAATGCCAAAATTTTCGGTTCCGGCATTTTTTTAAAAAAATGTTTAGCCTTGTTTTTTGTTAAAAATAGGTAACCTGGGTCAAATGTCAGTCACGATGTCAGGTGGGGAGACTGAGCATTTCAGTCTCCCTTCTTCTAGACTTTTCTTCAAAGTAAAAGTCTTTCTTCTTCTTCTTTTTTCCCTCTTTTCCTCTTTCACACTCTCACATCTCTCTCTATCTCTCGCAGCACTCTCTATCTCTCGCAACACTCTCGTATATGTTCTTGTTGTTTTTTTGCTTGGGTGTGGATTTTAGGTACCACAACGGATGATCTTTTTCCTTATTTTGATAAATACGGCAAGGTTGTTGATATCTTCATCCCTAGAAATCGGAGGTACCGCTACGCCCTTTGTTATTTATTTTTTGTTTGGCTGCATTTGGAAAACTGGAAGGACTTTTGGTTCAGTTTTTGGCATCTTTTATTGATAAAAGCAAAGTAATATATTTTTCCTTTACTTGGGCTAACGAGCTCTCTCTCTCTCTCTCTCTCTCTGACATCGCCCCTCAGTCCTCTCTCCCTGTGTCTCCGTGTCTCCAGACACCTCCTTTTCTTCAGAAGGTCCATCCAGTTTCATTGTCTAAGGCTTGATTTTCGAAGACTTTGATGAAGATGGAAGTAGATTCGGAGAGTGGCGTTAATTGCTGGGTAACAGAGCAAATTCTCAAATCAAGTTACGAAAGTCCCTCTCAGTTTTTGAAATCTTTGAGATATCGCATATATGGAACCGGAATTTCCGGATTCCGTTTCCCAAAATTCCAGTTCTATTCCAGTCCATTCCGGAATAGAACCGGAATGAAATTTTCTATTTCGGTGAGTATCGGAACTGGAATGCTCATCCGTTCCAATACTCACCCTTACACCGTGTGCTTGCTCATTCGTAGAATAAAATATGGAAAATGAAACTCGGCACCTGTGTGTCGCAACCAAAACAAATTAAGTCCACGTTGAATTTGTAGTGGATAGCAGAGTATTTTACTTTCGTGCTAGGCCTAGAGGCCAACAAAGATTAAGTGATTGGACCCTAGTTCAAGCCTAACAGATAGTTACTACACTTTTCTACTTTCCGTTACGAGTAGCCTAACTAGTGGCCCAATTATAAATTAAGTAGCCACTGGGCCAGGTCCGCCAATAATTGATATGATCCTGGCTACTATGAGCCCAACTAGCTAAGGACTCTTCTTTCTGATCCAAAAGCAAGGGAAATTCAACGTGGACTAAGACCTGTTTAGGGTGCAAGACGCAGAAATGCTCAGTTTTGATTTTCCCTATTTCCTTCTACCCAATTGGCACAGCAATAGGTGCATTGTTGACTAACTACCAAGAAATATATGGGGCAATCCCACAGGTTGCATATGTACCATGAACATTCTAGGACTTATTTTGCTTACTAAGATCTTCTCTTCAAAATTGACAGTAAAATGTCACTAAATTCATTCTTGGTGCTGCAGCTGTTGTGGTGTGTATTTTTTTTTTTTGGGAGTTGTGGTACTGTTGTATTTACTTGTATAGTTTGATCATAACTCTGTTATAAATTTCAGTAACCATTGTGGAGATAATTTTTATTAATTAATCAAGTATATTATATGTTGCTCGGGTTCACTTGGCTTATATCTTGGTATGTATTCCATCGTTATGGGGCGACTGGAGCCAGAAAAATATTTCATGGGCTAAAAGAAATATCTATCCAGACGATAATTGATTGCACCCCACAAAATTTCCATTTGAAATTTGTTAAAAACAAAAACAAGAAAAAAGAGGGAGCCTTGTGTTTGGCAAGTAAGAAAACTCAAAGTGACATTTTCCTAAACTTTTTGTTTTTAAATCGGAATCGAAAACTCTGCCAATTTCAGTGGAATTTTCGATTTCAATTTAGTTCCATAAAAACTTAAAAAAGTCATCCGGTTCCAATTCTGGTATGTGCCGAAATTTCGATACCAAAACTAGAACATGAATGTACCCCATTGAAAGAGAAGCATTTCCCAATCAAAGAGAAACGCAATCCCAGTACGTTTCCTTTCTCTCCAAAATTATACATAAGTCAAAAAGCAATTGCAGGACATAAATAAATTTCATGAATCATGGCAGCATACCAAAAAAAGACAAACGTGGCGAAAGCTCCCTCCCCTTCGTCAAGTTCACACATGGCGTATAAATGAACGGTCACGATCTATGAATCTCATATGCCAATTCCGAAGTTTCTTGAAATCGCGCGAGGGTTCTCCGCTAATGGATGTGGTCTGAGGTACATGCTAAGGAACTTGTCACGAAAGATCCGAGAGTGTGATCACCGAGTTCTTTGGCATCTACCTAAGCCCAATCCATTAGCGTGGAAAATAAAGGCAACAGAAGTTTTCTTTCTTGAGGTAATTAAAAGTCGACATCAGGAAAACTCTGAATTGTTTTATAAAATTATATTTTCGCCTCCTAAACTTTAAAAAAACTCCAGCACTCACTCTAAAAACTGAATTTTTTTATTAAAATTACATTTTTACCCCATAAACTTCAAAAAATCCCAAACAAATCGTATGTATGTTGGACAATCTTTAAGAAATTGGCTTAATTTCTAACAAATTTTTTTACAACTAAATAAGATTTTTATCTTTCTCTTTAAATTTAAAACTAAAAGATTGTGTCTTGGGATCTCCAACCATTCTAAATCATAACCAAATGACAATATAAATTATTTTATATTTTTTTCAAGTTTTTGAAAGGTAAAAATTATACAATTAGACACAAAATTCTCACAAGTAATATGACAAAATGATACACTACTTAATGACTTTATCTTATCTTTAATATCTTCAGCCTTTCATTATTTACCACTACAAGAGATTTGTCCTTTAGCTACGAATTTATCAGCAACGAAATTAATTTCGTAGCTAAAACTATGCTTTTCGCAACATAAATATTGTTTCGTCACTAAAAGAATAGCGACGACTTTATCAGCGACTACTCAATTTTGTCATAAATACATTTTAGCGACGACTTTATCAGCGACTAATCGAATGTTGTCGCTAAAAATATCTCTTTTGCGACAAAAATATTATTTTGTCACTAAATACCTAAAACACATGCTTTTAGCGACTAAATTCTATATTCCTCGCTAAAAGCTTTATCAGCGACGAATTCAATTTTGTCGGCACATTTCAAAATGGGCGAAGAACGAGAGAAAACATGAGTTACCCAAATGTTTTAAAGGGGGAAGACAAAATTTTAAAGTGCCCTTTATTTCCTCTATTTTCGCAAAAGCACTCATTTTTTGGGAACTCCACTTTCAGATTTGGAATGGCACCGCAGTTCTCTCTCAGCGGCTTTCCATCTCTTTCGGTGTTTGTAGGCGTGTTTAAGCTCAGACCGATCTGGGTAAGCTCTTCGCTTTGCCTCTGTCTTCCCTCTTCTCCTCTATTTCTTTATTTTTTAATCCTTGCTGTATCTTTCCCCTTCTTTTTTCTGTCGTCTTGTTTGTGGGCACAGAGACCCATTTCGTTGAGGTGAGTGATCCGAATCAGCTCGTGATGGAGCTTTGTGGGAGCAAAATGGAGCTTGGACTAAAGTCTGCAAATGGTTGACCAAAACCCAGTTTATTGGGTCAAGAGTTTCAGTAACCCAGCTTCTAATAGCTCGGAATGGTGAGCAACAGGGGCTGGAGCGTGTCCTCGCGAAAATTCCAATGCCCAGCCCCACGCGAGTGCAGGACACGCACGAAATTCCAGCGCCCCTGCGCGCAAGGGGGCGAGTGCGTGCACGACAAAATTCAACCTTCATTTGCCTCACCACCATGACCTCAACCCTCCGATCTACCACCTGATCTCTCCATTTCAGTGACTCATCCAAACTGTTTGGGAGAAGCCCAGATCTACCCTCCAAGTACTTTGTGCTCGTTTGTGGGTTTTTGGCGCTCGTTGGAAGGAATGAAGCGAGCTACTGTTGTCAACTGTGGTGTGGGTTGTGATTTGGTGGTTGGAAGATAAATTTTGGCTTGCTATCGTGGTTGTGATTTGGTGGTTGGACGATAAATTTTGGCTTGTTAGTTGTATTTTTATTGCTTGTTCATCCCATTTATGTATACGACATTTTTGTTCGTATCAATAAAATTGTGGATTCAATATGGTTGTTAATCGTGTTGCTTGAGCATTTTTTTCGAGATCCATCTTTCTATGAAATTTTTGGTATCAGAACAGGGTCACTTCATATGAAAAAAAAAAATCGACTGAATTAACAATCGGGGGAGCTAAAATGGATATAAATGTATTGCGACAAATATGGCACCGTAGCTAATTTCGAAATGAATAGCGACGAAAATGGCATCAGTGAAAGAGGGTAAGGGCGACGTGTGAGATTGTTATCTGGTGACTTCGAATGAAGTCGCTAATTCTGGAATGAACAGCGACGAGAGAAAAAATGTTGCTGGATATGTGTAGTGACGCGGTATTTGCGACGGAGCTTCGACATTTGTTTTTTAGTCGTTAGTTTGTTGTCGCGACAATTTTTCTCCTTTTACCGACAATTGATGCTGGCCTCTTTAGAGCAAAATTCTGTAGTGTATATATTCTTTCTTTTAAATTACACACCTCAATGCTTTTTCGTTAAAATGATGATTTTAGCTCAATGTTTTTTTTTTTATATTCGAATGATAATTTTTAATAAAACATTTTCCTTGAAATGATTTATTAATGGTGATTTTAAGGATAAAATAAACTATAGTACACTACAAATTTTGCTCTAAAGCGGCCAGCGTCAATTGTCGGTAAAAGGAGAAAAATTGTCGCGACAACAAACTAACGACTAAAAAACAAATGTCGAAGCTCCGTCGCAAATACCGCGTCACTACACATATCCAGCAACATTTTTTCTCTCGTCGCTGTTCATTCCAGAATTAGCGACTTCATTCGAAGTCACCAGATAACAATCTCACACGTCGCCCTTACCCTCTTTCACTGATGCCATTTTCGTCGCTATTCATTTCGAAATTAGCTACGGTGCCATATTTGTCGCAATACATTTATATCCAATTTTAGCTCCCCCGATTGTTAATTCAGTCGATTTTTTTTTTTCATATGAAGTGACCCTGTTCTGATACCAAAAATTTCATAGAAAGATGGATCTCGAAAAAAATGCTCAAGCAACACGATTAACAACCATATTGAATCCACAATTTTATTGATACGAACAAAAATGTCGTATACATAAATGGGATGAACAAGCAATAAAAATACAACTAACAAGCCAAAATTTATCGTCCAACCACCAAATCACAACCACGATAGCAAGCCAAAATTTATCTTCCAACCACCAAATCACAACCCACACCACAGTTGACAACAGTAGCTCGCTTCATTCCTTCCAACGAGCGCCAAAAACCAACAAACGAGCACAAAGTACTTGGAGGGTAGATCTGGGCTTCTCCCAAACAGTTTGGATGAGTCACTGAAATGGAGAGATCAGGTGGTAGATCGGAGGGTTGAGGTCATGGTGGTGAGGCAAATGAAGGTTGAATTTTGTCGTGCACGGCACTCGCCCCCTTGCGCGCAGGGGCGCTGGAATTTCGTGCGTGTCCTGCATGCTGGAATTTCTCGGGCGTCTTGCGCGTAAGGCCAGGTGCGTGGGGCTGGGCGCTGGAATTTCACGAGAGTCCCACGCTCCAGCCCATGTTGCTCACCATTCCGAGCTATTAGAAGCTGGGTTACTGAAACTCTTGACCCAATAAACTGGGTTTTGGTCAACCATTTGCAGACTTTAGTCCAAGCTCCATTTTGCTCCCACAAAGCTCCATCACGAGCTGATTCGGATCACTCACCTCAACGAAATGGGTCTCTGTGCCCACAAACAAGACGACAGAAAAAAGAAGGGGAAAGATACAGCAAGGATTGAAAAAAATAAAGAAATAGAGGAGAAGAGGGAAGACAGAGGCAAAGCGAAGAGCTTACCCAGGTCGGTCTGAGCTTAAACACGCATACAAACACCGAAAGAGATGGCAACTCTGCATGCGCTGAGAGAGAACTGCGGTGCATTCCAAATCTGAAAGTGGAGTTCCCAAAAAATGAGTGCTTTTGCGAAAATAGAGGAAATAAAGGGCACTTTAAAATTTTGTCTTCCCCCTTTAAAACATTTGGGTAACTCATGTTTTCTCTCGTTCTTCGCCCATTTTGAAATGTGCCGACAAAATTGAATTCGTCGCTGATAAAGTTTTAGCAGGAATATAGAATTTAGTCGCTAAAAGCATGTGTTTTAGGTATTTAGTGACAAAATAATATTTTTGTCGCAAAAGAGATATTTTTAGCGACAACATTCGATTAGTCGCTGATAAAGTCGTCGCTAAAATTGTCTTTTAATGACAAAATTGAGTAGTCGCTGATAAAGTCGTCGCTAAACTGTATTTAGTGACGAAACAATATTTATGTTGCGAAAAGCATAGTTTTAGCTACGAAATTAATTTCGTTGCTGATAAATTCGTAGCTAAAGGACAAATCTCTTGTAGTGGTAAATAATGAAAGGCTGAAGATATATTAAAGATAAGATAAAGTCATTAAGTAGTGTATCATTTTGTCATATTACTTGTGAGAATTTTGTGTCTAATTGTATAATTTTTACCTTTCAAAAACTTGAAAAAATATAAAATAATTTATATTATCATTGGGTTATGATTTAGAATGGTTGGAGATCCCAGATACAATCTTTTAGTTTTAAATTTGAAGAGAAAGATAAAAATCTTATTTAGTTGTAAAAAAATTTGTTAGAAATTAAGCCAATTTCTTAAAGATTGTCCAACATACATACGATTTGTTTGGGATTTTTTGAAGTTTATGGGGGTAAAAATGTAATTTTAATTAAAAAAATTCAGTTTTTAGAGTGAGTGCTGGAGTTTTTTTAAAGTTTAGGAGGCGAAAATATAATTTTATAAAACAATTCAGAGTTTTCCTGATGTCGACTTTTAATTACCTCAAGAAAGAAAACTTCTGTTGCCTTTATTTTCCACGCTAATGGATTGGGCTTAGGTAGATGCCAAAGAACTCGGTGATCACACTCTCGGATCTTTCGTGACAAGTTCCTTAGCATGTACCTCAGACCACATCCATTAGCGGAGAACCCTCGCGCGATTTCAAGAAACTTCGGAATTGGCATATGAGATTCATAGATCGTGACCGTTCATTTATACGCCATGTGTGAACTTGACGAAGGGGAGGGAGCTTTCGCCACGTTTGTCTTTTTTTGGTATGCTGCCATGATTCATGAAATTTATTTATGTCCTGCAATTGCTTTTTGACTTATGTATAATTTTGGAGAGAAAGGAAACGTACTGGGATTGCGTTTCTCTTTGATTGGGAAATGCTTCTCTTTCAATGGGGTACATTCATGTTCTAGTTTTGGTATCGAAATTTCGGCACATACCAGAATTGGAACCGGATGACTTTTTTAAGTTTTTATGGAACTAAATTGAAATCGAAAATTCCACTGAAATTGGCAGAGTTTTCGATTCCGATTTAAAAACAAAAAGTTTAGGAAAATGTCACTTTGAGTTTTCTTACTTGCCAAACACAAGGCTCCCTCTTTTTTCTTGTTTTTGTTTTTAACAAATTTCAAATGGAAATTTTGTGGGGTGCAATCAATTATCGTCTGGATAGATATTTCTTTTAGCCCATGAAATATTTTTCTGGCTCCAGTCGCCCCATAACGATGGAATACATACCAAGATATAAGCCAAGTGAACCCGAGCAACATATAATATACTTGATTAATTAATAAAAATTATCTCCACAATGGTTACTGAAATTTATAACAGAGTTATGATCAAACTATACAAGTAAATACAACAGTACCACAACTCCCAAAAAAAAAAAAAATACAACACCACAACAGCTGCAGCACCAAGAATGAATTTAGTGACATTTTACTGTCAATTTTGAAGAGAAGATCTTAGTAAGCAAAATAAGTCCTAGAATGTTCATGGTACATATGCAACCTGTGGGATTGCCCCATATATTTCTTGGTAGTTAGTCAACAATGCACCTATTGCTGTGCCAATTGGGTAGAAGGAAATAGGGAAAATCAAAACTGAGCATTTCTGCGTCTTGCACCCTAAACAGGTCTTAGTCCACGTTGAATTTCCCTTGCTTTTGGATCAGAAAGAAGAGTCCTTAGCTAGTTGGGCTCATAGTAGCCAGGATCATATCAATTATTGGAGGACCTGGCCCAGTGGCTACTTAATTTATAATTGGGCCACTAGTTAGGCTACTCGTAACGGAAAGTAGAAAAGTGTAGTAACTATCTGTTAGGCTTGAACTAGGGTCCAATCACTTAATCTTTGTTGGCCTCTAGGCCTAGCACGAAAGTAAAATACTCTGCTATCCACTACAAATTCAACGTGGACTTAATTTGTTTTGGTTGCGACACACAGGTGCCGAGTTTCATTTTCCATATTTTATTCTACGGAATGAGCAAGCACACGGTGTAAGGGTGAGTATTGGAACGGATGAGTATTCCAGTTCCGATACTCACCGAAATAGAAAATTTCATTCCGGTTCTATTCCGGAATGGACTGGAATAGAACTGGAATTTTGGGAAACGGAATCCGAAATTCCGGTTCCATATATGCGATATCTCAAAGATTTCAAAAACTGAGAGGGACTTTCGTAACTTGATTTGAGAATTTGCTCTGTTACCCAGCAATTAACGCCACTCTCCGAATCTACTTCCATCTTCATCAAAGTCTTCGAAAATCAAGCCTTAGACAATGAAACTGGATGGACCTTCTGAAGAAAAGGAGGTGTCTGGAGACACGGAGACACAGAGAGAGAGGACTGAGGGCGATGGTCAGAGAGAGAGAGAGAGAGAGAGAGAGAGCTCGTTAGCCCAAGTAAAGGAAAAATATATTACTTTGCTTTTATCAATAAAAGATGCCAAAAACTGAACCAAAAGTCCTTCCAGTTTTCCAAATGCAGCCAAACAAAAAATAAATAACAAAGGGCGTAGCGGTACCTCCGATTTCTAGGGATGAAGATATCAACAACCTTGCCGTATTTATCAAAATAAGGAAAAAGATCATCCGTTGTGGTACCTAAAATCCACACCCAAGCAAAAAAACAACAAGAACATATGCGAGAGTGCTGCGAGAGATAGAGAGAGAGAGAGAGAGTGTGAAAGAGGAAAAGAGGGAAAAAAGAAGAAGAAGAAAGACTTTTACTTTGAAGAAAAGTCTAGAAGAAGGGAGACTGAAATGCTCAGTCTCCCCACCTGACATCGTGACTGACATTTGACCCAGGTTACCTATTTTTAACAAAAAACAAGGCTAAACATTTTTTTTTAAAAATGCCGGAACCGAAAATTTTGGCATTTCCGTGGAAATTCTGGTTCCGTATCTATTCCGGTATTTTTTATATTTAGTATCCGGTTCCGGTACCGGAATAGACCGAAACAGGTACTGGAATTTCAATACCGAAACTGGAATCGGAATTTTCAGTACTAACTGGATAAAATGCTCACCCTTAACATGGTGCAAGCTTAACTACATCAAAATTGTTGGAGCAACCTCAGTACTCCACACCACTGAAAATAAAAAATAAAAATTGACCTACAGCAACAGCGACCAAAAAACACTGGTAAAAGTGAGAAAAACACTTTTACCAGTGATTTTTTAACAACGTTTTAAACGCCGTAATAGGTGCATTGCAATAGGTTTTTAGCGGTATTTAAAAAAAATGCTAGTGAAAGTCTAGACTTTAACAGCGTTTTAAAAACGCTGGTGAAAGTCTTTCTAATTTTAACAGAAATCTAGTCTTTAGAGCATTTTTTAAAATGCTGGTTACAGTTTTATCTTTAGTGGCGTTTTAAAACGTTGGTAAAAGTCATTGAAAATATTGGTCAAAGTCTAATTTTAGTTGAGTTTTTAAAAAAGCTAGTGAAAGTCTAATTTTAGCAACATTTTTTAAAACGACAGTGAAAGTCTAATTTCAGCAACGTTTTAAAAATCAGATTGGAACATATTTTAACAGTGTTTTAGAAACTGGACACTATTTGTTAAAGCTAATTTATTATTTTTTCATACATTTATTACTATTTTCTCATAATAATTGTCATGTAACTGGAATATAAAATGATATCAAAGTAAAATACACCGAGAGAAAACCAAATACAATAATTGCTTGTACTAAACATGTGTTTGATACAAAACCATTAGAAAAAGCGTTTTAAAAAGTGCTGCTATAGAGTGTCTTTTAACAGCATTTGTAAAAGGTTTGTTATCTGATGAAATGCCTGGTATGATCAATCTGACTTCATCCTAGTCTTCATTCTGTTGGGCAAACAATGGCATCTCTCTAAAATTACTTTATGAAAGTTGAGTATTGGGACATCTGTAACGCACAAAAATCTATTGCAAGAGCTGAAATTTATTTGTTTAATTAATATGATCGGTCACATGGTTCCATACATTTCTCCTGGATGGAAAATATCGTTGCAAAAATAAATTAAATTCTACTGCTTTACAGAAAAATATTTGATTGCTGAATAATTCAGCTGCTAATGGCTTTCTGTTCAAAGTAAAAAAAAAAAAATATTGGACTTATAGAAAAAAGAAAGGCAAATCACCAGGGAGGAGGTCCTTTCTGATGATTTGACCATTATCAAGAAAATTCAGCTACTTCCAATTCACGTAAACCTCCTCCTCCCAACTTCTCGCCTGCTTGGGTTTCGTTTCATCGAAATGGTTGGAATATTTTGAAGTTCTGGATAGGTCCACGTTGTAAAGCCCATGTCAAAATGCCGGCCCATATGCGGAGGTGATAAAGAGAAGCTCGTTGGAATATTTTGGAGCTGGGCTGACGAGCGCAGCCTCTGCAATCTCTGCAGACTGTTAAATTGAGAATTTAACTGAATCAAGCAGCAGAAAAATGCATAATACCCGAAAAAGGAAGCAGCGGGAGCTTCAGCACCCGCAGGAGTCTCGAACCAAACCAACTAGAGCCACCATTTGCCTCGACCAACCCACCAATGACCCGTATACGATCCACCCTCAACCTACTCCAGAAGAATGCCGAGCTGTAAGGGACGACCTCACGGCCCTCCACGGCTTTCCCCAAGAGTTCGCCAAGTACCGCAGCAAAAGAGCTAACTTTCCTGGTGATGAGGATTGAGGCTCATGGTTTGCTGAAATCAGAGCCCTTTGATGGGGAGAGGGAGGAGAGCGTTTTGGGCGGTTTGGTTAAAACCGTGCTCTCGCAGAACACTACGGAAGTTAATTCTCAGAGGGCTTTTGAGTCTCTCAAGTCTGCCTTTCCCACTTGGGAAGATGTATGTATGTATGCTCTTTTCTTCTGTTTGGGTTTTTCCAATTGGTTTTTGCCTGGTGGCAACGGTGTGAATGAGCTTGCAACATTTTTGGGGATTTGCGTGTTCTGGCCTTGCATTGTTGCGGTTCTATTTCTGCAACTATAAGTTTTTTTTTTTTTTTCAAGAAATTATTCTCATGTGGATTATAACATTTTGAAATGAATGATAGGTGGCTTGTCACTTGTGTTTTGATGTTCCATATTCAGCAAGACGATTTTCCAGTGGACACACATGTGCGTACTATATTTCCACGACTGCTTTTGCACAGTGGGATTCTGCTAATTCTCGCATGTCTACATAGGTGTTTGAGATTGCAAAGGCCATTGGTTGGGTACCAGCTCTGGCTGTCAGGAACAAGACATACCTTCACCTCAATAAACGGATCCCAGATAAACTCAACTTTGACCTCAACTGTCTTCTGTTTACACATGGAAAGCTCTGCCGGAGATGCACCAAGAATGTGGGTAAGCAACAAAGAAAAAAATCCCATGATAATTCCCGTCCGCTATTGAATTATTGCAAGAACTTTTAGGATGAAGGCAGTTAAAATTGAATTGTGGTTATTAATCTGAAAAGACCTTACATGCTGATGCACCTAGGAGGTCAAAGCGGGGACACATGCCAAATCCACGCTATATGGAGTAGTTCGGTTTATTTGCTTGCTGCCATGTGTTTGCTCCAGTGTTTGGTTGTGGGTTTTAATTAGTGCAGTGCGTTTTGTTAGTTTAGTTGTTATCTATTTGTGTTTCCAAACAGTGGCATCTTTCAGTGTATTTGAAACTCATTGTTCCGTCGGTTGGTGAATAAGAAAGGTTTTAGCGTCTCTTGTGGTCTCTCCTACCCGAAAGGAGCTGTTCTTGGTTTGCAATCTTTGGGTTCCATCACATGCTCATATCCTGCGATTTTTTTTTCCATTCAGTCTTCCCTGCCGTGTAGTGGGGAGGGGGAGTTCTTTGGTTGATCAGGAGGATTTGTGGGGTCCTCTTACTGATATATAACGTAAATGTGAGTTTTGGAATTTGCATACTCACTGGCATTGGGGCGTCAGAGGCCCTCATAAGAAGGAAAGGCTAAAGAAGAAAATAATGCGCAGGTTTGTTGAAAGGGGGTTACCTTAAAGGGAGAGAAAAAAAATTGCCTTCCAGTCAAATATTTAAATCAAAAACGAAAATAATATTAAGATCCCAGAATAATATTGTCGTGAGAGTACAACACCTTAGCAGCCGATACAGAGAGCCCTAATCAAACCATACACGTAATAAAATTGAGTTCAACACCATAACATATATATAAAGCACCCGAGTACAGCAGCACAACATAAAAAAAAAAAAAAAAAACTATTTATTTAGTGTAAATTCTCGTCAAGACCTCTAAGATTCTTCTGCTGTAGTTGCCACAACTGCTGCCAAGCTCTGTTCGAACTTGAGATATGGCGGAACAGAACAACCAACTAACTCCATCCTCAAAGCTGGGCCTACTTTCATTGACCCAATAATTTATCTTCATCAACTACTGTCTTCTTCCGTTAATATATCAGTGATCCATGTTTTTGGATCTCACGTTTACTGCCTTTGAATACTTTTTTGATATTTTCTACCCATTTTTAAGGGGAAAAGCCTAACAGATAAAACAAGTATTACTACGTTGATACTACGAAGCGAAAGTTTCAAACACCTACATATAATATTGTATACAACCTATATGGTTGCTCCAAATATTTCGACGTAATCAAGCTTACACCCATATATTTTCCCATTCTGTAGAATCAAATGTGAAAATTGGAACTCTACACCTCTGTATATTGCAACTGCCACAAATGTAATCAACATTGTTACCCAGCTGATCAAATTAAGCACCAGCACCGCAAACTCAACAGGTTCGTTTGAGGGAACCAAAACACTCACCAACGCCATGAATATTGCCAAAAAGCTAATGAAGATGTTTATAGCTTCTATCTAGAATTTCAGTAAACAATTGATCCTCTTGTAATCAATAACCATGATAATTTATAATTTGTTATTCTAAGGATATTTTATTCCTTCAGGTATATTTCTAATTAGATAATAATGTGCATAGTTTTTAAAAATAAGGTCCTCAAAGACATATGTGGAAGACTGTAAAACTCTAGCTAGCACTGGAAAATATAAATGTGATAACAAGAAATAATATGCACTAGAAAATCAATTTTTAAGATTGCTTCATATGCATAACCAGACTTAATTGAGATTCTACTTATATTCGGAGAAGTACATCTCAAGGAACAAAAGATAATAGAAAAACAAACAAATTTATGATGATATTATCTCCTATTCTAAAAAAAGCATAAATTTTCACTCTTTCAAATATCAGTCAAGGAAAGTTTTTGAGTCACAATTAATGAAACCTCGTACTATTCTGCCTAGTCTTTTTAGACTTATTAAACAAAATAAATCTTCCGTGTTAGAAAATTAACTTCTAAGATTGCTTCATTTAGTGATATAGATAAGTAGACTTACCAAGAACTCTATGAAGTCAATACTGGACTGTGAGGACTAGTTGGATCTTCGGGAGTCCTCCTAGTTGGACTCAAAGCGGCAGAAGTCTCATCAGTTCTTGGAGGACCCCGCCCAGCTTCTAGGGAACTTCTAATTGGCCTGTTAACACCGAAAACTAGCAAGGTGCCAGTAGCACCCGGACTCTCCGCTGGGCTCATAGCATCCGGAATCCCATTTGTACTCGGAGGACCTTTTCGACTCTGCAACCAATTGAAAATGCATAGAACCATAAGATTGAAAATATATCTTTCGCATAACCATTTGCAATCCAAGTACTTTTTAGTTTGGGTAAGTTCAGTAGTACTACTACCGAAATTAGTGAACGTCAACACCACAACATATTGTCATATCTCTCAATACCCTGCTATCCGAGTCTCAGATTGAATTGCAACTTACAAATGCAATCCAAATTTCACGAAAAGAAAACGACTCATCTATCCGTTTAAGTTTGGGGAGCTCGGCTTTAGTGTTGTTGTGTTTGTGGGTATAAACCATGTCTATATACTTTTGTTAAAATTTAGATAGTATATTTACTGAAAAAAATGCAAGTGATGGTGCTAATACTAAATCACACTCAGCCTAAACCAATTTGGGCCGAAAAATATGATTACTTCCTCAAAAGCTTAACAGTTACAATCCAACCCACGTAGCATATTTTCCAAAAGATAAAATCACTACATATGCCATAACAGTTACCTAACAGCCCACGATAAGCCACGGCACCACGTTCTCACTATACCCGTAGCAGTTACGAATAACCGTGGAAAAAAGGTAGAAAGGCATCACGAAGCACGACCTAACAGGGACAAAAACTCCCACTAAAATCTCGGCTAGAGGAAAAGAAAGAAACGTGGGCAAAAGCACTATAAAAAGAGAAGCTAATGATGAGAACAAGTAAGTGATTTCTTTTGTGATAAAATAGCAAAACTCGTATAAAAAAAAGACTGATTTAAGCTTCGGAGGTTCCACACTCGGAACCCGGGGTCTTTTATTGTTTTACAGGAAAAGAACGGAAAATCAAGCTGCATTTACTCTGACGTATTAGTCATAAATCAACTGATTTATAAGCCAGCAATGTAAAACCATAAAATATAAGAAGTCTGCTACACTCACATTTTCTACTGTAAAAGCTGAATGATAAAGGACTTCAAAAACAGAGCATTAAAAAGTAAAACTTCAGAGAGTTGAAGCCCGTCAAAGCCAATGTTCACAAACATAGAGACTGAGTCAGAAAGACAGATATATAATTACAATTATCAGATTCACCAAGCTGTGAATATTCAATTTGTGCTACTGGTGAATCACCCTAGATTATATAGATAGGAACCAAGCCATTTTTGGAGCACCTTTGTAGTAATGAAACCCACCAGAACAGAAGCATTATGGATACTAAGAAAGTTACCGGAGAGCTGTGATGAATTTCTGAATCTACGGCTCTCACCTTTGGGCAGTACTTCTCCTCCAACATGAGAGGACCCTGTTGATTCTTCATTCTTGACACGCAAAAACAAGGCAATAGAACGAGGAATTAGCAATACAGAGTAAGTGAAGGAAGGATACTTACTCAAAAAAATGTAGGCTATCCTCATGGTTGTGGGTACTCCCATTTCCTCACTGACGTGGAGTACTGGAGCATAAACGAGATCCTCAGCGGTGAGGAAGGACTACTCCAGCAGTGAGCAAACAAAACACTCATCACACTTAGAAAAAAAGAAAAAAAAAACGCTCTCTGGTGAGAAACCGTTAAGTCTTGAGGTATCCTAGCGTGGTACTCCTCCTTCCTCATTGGTGGTGAGTGTAAGAAAAATGTCCTTAAAATCAATTACCTAGATAATTATTTATTTACATGTCATATGTTTATTTTTATTTTTTGTTTCCTACGCAAAAACTTTCATTTAATAACAAAGATGCAAACAACCACGTCAAGGAGGTTCAAAGTACAAGTTCTTCTTCAGCAAAGAAAACTGGGTAAACTAGATAAAGGAATAGAACCAAAGAACAGTATATCGGCAGCCCACTTGGCCAAGTAATCCGCATTTGAATTAGCTTGGCGTGAAATTTTAGCAAAACTCCACGATAGTCTACACAACGTTATTTCACGAATGACTTCAATAATGGATCTGCATCCCCTATTAATGAAAGGGAGCTGTCCGAGATACCTGAGATAGAGAGGAGCAAATCACTTTCAAACACCACGAACTCCAGCTTCCGCGTTTCGGCCTCTCCCATCGCCATACGAATTGCTGTAAGTTCCGTTGAAAGGGATGACATACTGGGTATGATTTTAGAGCAAGCCCACAAGGCCACACCTTGATGATTATAGCATATACAAGCTACCACCACAAATGAACTTCGAATTGCTGCATCAGTGTTGATTTTAACCCATCCATTACTCGGTATCCTAGCATACTGCTATCCTATCGTGCTTGAGGTACTCCTCCTTCCTCATTGGTGGTGAGTGTAAGAAATATGTCCTTAAAATCAGTTATCTAGATAATTATTTATTTATATGTCATATGTTTATATTTGTTTATTGGATATTATGTTGTGACATAATATGTTACACATATATTATTGGGTTATATTGTAAAAAAATAATGCCAATGACAAAGGCAACGAGTATGATTTTTCGATTCTTGTTCACTTAACAGTTATTTTAGACTAAGGTATATATTTATATGCATAAAGTTCTACATTCGTTGTGCCTCAATTTATAAGATGATGAACTCTGTGATTGAAGCGGTGACCTTAAGCAGACGAGTGAATGCACTATAAAAGTACATCTACTAAACGAAATCAAATATAAATTCCTTTTAAAAATAATTAATTTCTCTCCAAATTATATCATACAATTCTAATATTATAGAAAATATTAATTTTTTTTTTTCAATAAAAAACCGGTGTATCCTTAAAGGCAAGAATTGGGATTTTGGAGGGGCCAGCTCTCCTCCGGATTGGGGCCCGGCTCTCCCGGATGTATTCGGGGTCCCGTAAATTTGGTCTTGTTTGTAATGTCAGGTTTTACCTATATATGTAAATGAAAGTGAATCTTATTGCCCTGTGGGCCCCTTTTTTAGCATGAACTATTGGCTCGTGGCCCAGCAAGATGAATCTACCTGATCAGCCAAATAAAAAGGCCATCTTTAGCATGGGTGGCTAGGTTGCACCTGTACAATCCAAAAACAATAAAAAGGCCATCTTTGCATCCGCAGAAGTTCTGTTCTCGAACCCCAGGCCCAAATCCACTTTTTGTTTTTTTTTTTCTAGGTTTTTTTATGAAACTTCTGAGACCTCTATCTGGCTAGAAAAAAACAAAAAGTGGATAGAGTTTACTCTCTTTTCATATAGTTTACGCCCATCACCAATCTGAAGAGGTAGAAGGGAATATGTGATGATGATAGGAATACATCCCATCTCCCGAGTTCTTTATGCCACTATAACGTACGTCCTTCATGACAATACATAGGTTTCCGCCCAACCTCTCTAAGAGGTAGAAGGGATTATGTGATGATGATAGGAATACATCCCATCTCCCGAGTTCTTTATGCCATTATAACGTACGTCCTTCATGACAATACTTAAGTTTCCGCCCAACCTCTCTCTTCAATTTTTCTGCCAATGGGAAGAGCTCTCCTGTCCCCTCTCCTATCCTGGCACAACTTCTATGGCTGGGATCGGTCCCTTTTTTCCCCCCTTCGGTTGCCTTGTTTGGTTTGTTTTTGCTCAAAGAAGTGGAGGTTAGACCTTGGCCTTTTTGTTGACTCTTGGAGGCCACGCCCTAGCTCATCAAACTTAGCTTTTTCGGCCGGTCCTTTCTGCACTAGTCCGTCGCCGGTCGACCGCTGCATGCCACCATAGGCACCGAGCAATCTTTTGCTTTCTCGGGTGTTTCCGGGGGATTTTGATGGCACCACCCCCCTATACAGAGTTAGAAGCTCCAGCTGCTTTGTTCTGGTCTGGTCCTACATTCCTCCAGCCATGCGTGGCTTTCACGAGCCGTCCTGTGTTGTGTGTGGTTTTTCAGCTGCATTGTTTCGACTCACTGTTTCGTTCCTTGTTGTGATGTTTTGGTTGTTTCTGCCCCGGGGGGGCTTTCTTGGCCAATTGGTGGCTTTGCCGCCCTCTTTGTGGGCTTGGTTGTGTTTCTTTAGGTTGCCTTTGATCTTAGTTCTAGAGCTAGTTCCTATGTGGTTTCGATAGCTACTGTCTACCGTTTCCCGCCACTTTCTCTCTCTGCCTGACATTGAACATTTGTGGTTTATCGATCCTTTTGGATCCCGCTAGCCTTTTTTGCAACCTAGTCGCGCTTTGATCGTTTATTTCTTGATCTTTATTGTATCTTGTACTATGGATTCAATGCAATGATGGCCTCACGGTATTATTCAGGACAAAAAAAAAAGAAGCTTACTAATATAATTGTGTTATCTATACCAAATGCTAAAGCTAATAAAAGATTCTTGAACCTTTAAAAGAATTTGATTTGGATGTGATCTATTACAGAATCAATATAAAATTTGAATTTAAAAGGCAAAATCCACGACATGGTCATGGATGTTGATAATCCTCAAATCATGGAATTCTTGTTTACTAGGACGCTTGGAAGAATGATCATCTCAAATTTCCATCAATGAAAGTACTGACCTTTGTAGTCCATTAGCCAGAACTCAAATATCAATGTAAATGAGTGTCAATGGATGTCATCGTGGAGGAACTCTATGAAATCAACTACTGGATAGCTAGTTGGAGGACCTTGTGGAGGAACTTCCTCAGCTTGCTCATCAAGTACTGTAGTCATTGGTTGGGCTCAGAGCGGCCGAAATCCTACCAATTCTTGGAGGACTACCATTTCTTGCAATGGGAAAATCGGATGGTGTGACGTGCTGCGTTCAGGGAACTATTTAGGTCAGCCGTGAAAATAATTACGGGAACAAACACACGACCTTCCTTTCAAGATGAAGAGGTTTCCCCTCTTTCATCATTCAGAACCTACTTAGACTCTGTCAACCTTTATATTCCAAGAACGTAAAGTCCAATGGCAAGGCAAATGTTATCTAGTGATCATGAACGTCTCATTAGCATTATGAAGCAATATACTATATATCTACATAACCATGTATTTTGTTTGCTCAAAAAAGAAACAAAAATAAAGGTGAAGAAACTAAGCAAATTATCTCCCAATGCAAAAAAAATTTAAAATCTAAATATCAGTATACAGTTTAAAAATTTCAGATATTAATGTCAAATTTTTCCCTCCCCTTGCTTATTGGAAAAAACATGCAGTCAGATTACATGAACCAGGAAAATAATATTAAGATCCCCCAGAGTTTTGTGGCAATCAATCGTCTGGATATATATGATCTATTTCTTTTAGCACGAACTCTTTTTCTGCTGGATTTCGCGCAACTAGAATAGACAGGCTCATCTATTGGCCAAGTGGGCAGTGAGACTTCAATTGAATGATTTTTTCAATTCCTCGTCTTTTCCGAGACACAACTTGTTTTTTGATTCCCATCAGTAATGAAGCATAAAGGCATTATCCAAAAAAAAAAAAAAGGAACTCTTTTTTTGGCACCAGTTGCCCCATAATGATGAAATACCAAGATATAATCCAAGTGAACACATGCAACATACTTCATAAATTAATCAAAAGTATCTCCACAAACATTAGTGACATTTATATATATAACAGCAGCACGTTACAGAGTTATAGCTGATCAATCTATACAAGTAAACACAACATGGTACAGCAGCAGCTCCGAGGAATGGATTTAGTGACATTTCTCGATCGGTCACTTTTGAGAAGAACATCGCAGTAACCAAATAAGTCCCAGTATGTTGATAGAACTCTTTTTTTTTTTTTTTTGGCTAAAGTTCAAATTACTAGGTAAAATGGCATATGCAACCTGCGGGATTGCTCCATATATTTTGAGGTAGTCAACGTTTCACCCATATCTCTGTCAGCCCGTTAAAGGCAATAGGGAAAATCGCTGAACTGAGCATTTCTGCGTCTTCCACCCTAAACAAATTTAGTGCACGTTGAATTTGTAGTAGATAGCAGAGCTTTGAGAGAACTAATATCATACTAGACCCGGATGCTAGCAGTGATTAAATAATTGGTGCTCCTAGTTAGAGACGAAGAGATAGTGATGGCACCTTTCCACTGTTTGTTGTGAGTAGCCTAACTAGTAGCACAACTATGTGTTCAGTAGCCGCTGGGCAAGGTGTCCCCAGCTTCTGGATCAGCACCAAACAATTCTGGCAGGAAATCTTGATGGACTCAATTACTAGCAGTGATGAGATTTTTTGGACACCTGTTGGAATTAGCCAACTGGGAATAGACGAATAGCTCAATATTAACGATTTCAGTAGAAGCAGGGCATGATCTGCCAAGTACCATCAAGATTTCTGTCACTGGTTCAGCTGAATTAGAAGCTCGGGAAGGTCCTCCAAAGACTCCACTTACTGGTTTCATGTACTCTTTTGTGAGTCCAGTTACATAAATGAATTAATCTATTTTTTTTTCCCTCAAGCTCACTTTCATATATAAACGTCTAACCAGTTTTATTGTTGATTCTCATATAAGTTAATTTTTCCCAAGCTTAATATTTATTTGGAATTAACAAGTGGACAAAGCATATTATTCTTCTCTAGTTTTTTTAATCGTGGTAATTAGAGTTTATAACTGATAGTGGTTCGAAGGATTACATCATTAGTTTTTTTTATAATAATTAATACCAGGAACCACTATCAATTCTGAACTCTTAGCACTATAAAAAAATAAAAGAAAAATATTTGGCTTTGTTCACTTGTTAATTCTAAATAAATATTAGGCTTTGAAAAAATTAACTTACTGAAGAATCAACAATAAAATTGGTTAGACTTTTATATATAAAAGTAAGCTTGAGAGAAAAAAGAAGAAGAGAAGAAGATGGATTCATTTATGTAACTGGACTCACCAAAGAGTACATGAAACCAGCAAGCATGGACTCTTTGGAGGACCTTCCCGAGCTTCTAATTCAGCTGATAGGTTCCTATTTAGGCTACCGGTGACAGAAATTCTGACAGTACTTGGTGGATCATTCTCTGCTTCTACTGAACTCCTTAATATTGAGCTACTTGCCGTGATCCTTATTATATACGAAATTGGAGAACTGTAATCAACAATTGGATTCCCAGTTGGGTTCCAAATAGGTGTCCAAAAAATCACACTACTGCTAGCAACTGAGTCCATCAAGATGTCCTGCGAGAATTAATGGGATTTCTGCCGCTTTAAGCCCAACTTGGACGACTCTTGCTAATCCAGAAGCTGGAGACCTTGCCCGACGGCTACTGAACACATAGTTAAGCCACTAGTTAGGCTACTAACAACACGGAAAGCGGAAAGGGGTCATCACTATCTGTTGGGCTCGAACTAGGGGCCCCAATTACTTGATCATTGCTAGAATCCGGTTCTAGCACGAAAGTTCTGTCAATGCTCCGCTAATTGCTATCCTTTACAAATTCAAGGTGCACTACATTTGTTTCGGCTGCAAGAAACAACGGTGCTGAGTTAAACCGATGTTGCACCGCTACTTTACATGGACATGGATGTTCGTGTTCCTAGCTCGTGATGTCTCCCGCCATCTTCAGCTCGTGCGAGTCCCCACTGTTGGGCAGCTAATTAGAGGAGACACACGAGGAGTTCTTTATATGCATCGAGATATTGGAGTTGGATTAGGCCGGTCACTTGTGTTATTGGGAAAATGATTGCTTTTTGTAAGCTTGTGACCAAATAAATGAGATGAGTTGTTTTCTTTGAGTAATATAATTGACCCGGACGTGCTAGTTGGAGCATGTAGATTAAAACATGCACACCCGCACACATGCATGCGCTATTATGTTTTGTTTTATCTTTGTTTTTCTTGTTTTTTTTTTTTCAAAAAATATCCCACAACTATGCTATGCCTACGAGTCTTCCTCTCTTGTCAAAACAAACGTCTTTCTTTTTGCAATAAATATCATGCATGTGTGTGTAAAATTGATTGCAATTTGTATATAGACTTCATGCAAGTATTTTGATCTTTCTGCATTGAATGTCATGCATGTAGATTAAAACATTTCCGATCTTTGTTCTATTCTCTTTTAAACACGCATGCATGCACATTTATTGCATACCAAAGATGAAAATATTGTTACATTTTAGCCAATGCATGCATTTATGGGGTTGAAAACATGCAAATTAATGCACAAAAAATGCCACCAAAGAAAGGTCCGGTTATTAATTCCATTTGAAATCCTACAAATTGCTTGCCAAACACAAGGCTCCTTCTTTCTTTTTTCTTTTTATTTTGTTAATCATAGCAGCACCTTTCATTAATAGAATTAAGGAGGTTTAAAAATCTCAAGAACACGATTTAAAAGGCGAACCAGACACTCCGAGAAGTTGGCGGCCAACGCGCAGGGTGACCTAAAGGCCATACAGAGACCCACAAGGGGCAGAAAAGCCACAACAAGCAGCAAACTAATATGATTAACATAAAATAAAAGCCGAAAGCAGAGAAAGGCAACAGAACTAGTCGGAGGAGGAGAGGATCGGCAAGAGAGAAAACTACCAAAGGAGTGTGAGGCATGGGCGTCATGGGACGCACGTGGCCACCCATGCATTGGCCGGCAGTGCTGGGCTGAGACAGAACGAATCGCCGAGATGAGCAAAGACCAAACACATGGCGCATGTTGACCAAAAACCGCCACTGAAGTGCAGATCTACAAACGAGCTGAGATCTACACTTGTACTCCACCAGAAAGGAACCCCAACAAATAACCGAGATGGGGGTTATTGGAGAACTCGGCTACTGGAAAGCATATCAGACAGGGGGAGGGAGGCGGGAGGGGCCGGAGCGCCTCCCGCCGCCGGAGGAGAAGGTTAGAGAAGAACAAGATACTAGAGAGAAGGGAGAGCTTTTGTGTTTTCCACTAGCTCCTTCCTTTTTTCTTTCTTGTTTTTGTTTTTAACAAATTTCACAAAGAAATTTGGGGCGCGACATTCGCTGTAGTTCTACTGATTTACAGTACATGCATGTGACATCTGGAACATTATAGAATCAGTTTCTGTTCATTCGTCTACGACATAGAGGTTTACTTGCCGTGAGCAATAAACTGCATTCCTTTCTTTCGCTTTCTCTCTAAACGCTATGTATTCCACATTTGTCAGGTTTTTTTTTCTTTTTTTCAGAATGAAGATGAAGCAGAGATCACTTCCTGAGGGGGGAACCTAAAAAAAGAAAGCTGTGGAGATTTGAACTTTCGAGCTCTCATCCATCATATCATGTACGGGGAATTAAGCATTTAATTGCATAAATTCTTCTTGGTAATTCAAATATGTTTATAATCTATCTCTAGCAAAGTTGAGCTGTAGGCCTAGCTTAAGTAATTCCAAGGAATGATTCATTAATGGAAATAGCTTCAGTTCTAAGGTATGTTCTATTTCTATCTTTGGTACGTAGTTGGTATTGGATATATCCTTATGTGAAAAAGAGAAAGAAAGAAACGTTTGTTGCCTCTATTTCCTAAGAATTAAGACTGGCTGTGTCCCTTTTGTTACACGAATATTTGGTTAGGAATAATGGAGTACAATTCCTTGTTGGCATTACATGAATATCACTATACCATTTCTCTATGTCTTAGTATTTTGATTACATACTTCATAGGAATGCAGTACTAGGATACTAATAGCTACCCATTGATACTTGAATGGTACCTTTTGAATCAATGTAATGGATAACTATTACAAGCGAAGTAATTAAAGATAGCTATTTGATACCTGATATGGAATTCTTCCTTTTCGTTTATGTATGAGCTAGAGTTTACAGGCTGCTTTTCAAAATAACCAATACATGTTTTTGGATCTCTCTTTTAGGAATGACTTTGTGACATTTCTCGTCACTTTTGACAAGAAAATCGCACCAAATAGAACAAGTGCCATTATGTTTATACTACAACTTAAAAGCTTTAAACAACTACAAACAATAGAAAAGACGACCTGTAGGGTTGCTCGACTATTTTGACATAGTCGACCAAGCAGGGGCGGCTAAAAGGGGTAAGCAGGTGAGACGATAGTTGCTTAAGGCCCCTAATTTGGAAGGTCCCCTATTATAAATGTTCTATATTATAGTAAAAAAATAAATTATGAAGTTCTATATTATAGTAAAATTAAAATTAATGGGAAAAAAAAAGCCTAAATTTTTTAGATAAAACTTAATTAAAGGCCTATAAAACCAATCACAACTACTACATCTACTTTATTGCTAAGTAAGTTCTCAAACAATTACATTAAAGGTACCGGTTTTTTTGTAGATATTATTAGCAGATATTATAGTAAAAAAAAATGTCCAATCTTGAAAAATTTCTTAAACATGCACTTGATGGTTTGGATTTATTTTCGGAATTAGAGGTTTTGAAAGAAGTTACAAAAATAGAAATTAGTACTCCACTTAAAATACTTAATCTAGTGAAAGAACTAGGTATATGTTTGATGAGGAAAAAGTTTTCAACTTTTTAAGAAAATTTTTAACTTGCTAAGAAAATTTTACAAAATATCTCTCAAAAACAAACACCAAACCTTTTCATAATTCAAAAAGATCATAAAAAATTATTTACGATATATGTCTCAAGATATTAACAATTTTATCTATCAAATTTATTGGGTAAACTTGAATACAAAAGTTTAATTAGTAATTTTGCATCTAAAAAGGCAATAAGCAAATTTATAGTTTAATTTTAATTATTTTTACATTAAAATGCCTCATTTTAATGACTTGCCTAAGGCATCAAAAAAGGTTGAGCGGCCCCTGCGACCAAGCACCCATATCTTTGACCACTTGGTAGAATGAAATGCAGAAACTGAAACTTTGCACCTCTATGTAGTGCAACCGACACAGATGTAGTACATGCTGTTAACCAGCTGATCAATGTGGGCACCAGCATCGCCCATCCAACATGCTTGTTTGCAGGGAACCAAAACACTCACCAACTCCATGTCAAGTGCTGAAGAGCCGATAAAGATATCTATAGCTTCCATCTAGAATTTCAATAAGCAGTTAATTCTCTTTTAATTAATAACCATGATAATATAGTTTCTTCTTCTATAGATCTTTTGTTCTCAAGCTACATTTCTGTTCAGAAAAGGGAATCATTGGTAACACAATGCATAATTTTTAAAGATATAACCTAGCTAGAAGACAATGACTACAAGAAACTATCCAATTTTTAAAGAGGTTTATATTTCCCTATAGGAGGATTCTAATGATAACCAATTATGTAATATTTGTGAATGGGATGTACTCACCATTAAAAGAGCTCATGATATAATCCTTGGAACAACTATCAGTTTTGAACTCTTAGCACTAAAAAAAAAAAAAAAAAAACTAGAGAAGAATATTAGGCTTTGTTTAGTTGTTAATTTCAAATAAAATATTAGGCTTCGGAAAAATTAACTTATAGGAGAATCAACAATAAAATTTTTTAGACATTTATATATGAAAGTAAGCTCGAGGGAAAAAGAAGAAGAAGATAGATTCATTCATGTAACTGGACTCACCAAAGAGTACGTGAAACCAGCTAGTGAACTCTTTAGAGCACCTTCCTGAGCTTCTAATATAGCTGATGGGTTTTTATTTGGGCTACTAGTGATAGAAAGTCTAACAGCGCTTGGCCGATCATGCTATACTTCTGCTGAACTTGTTAATATTGAGCTACTTGTGGTGAGCCTTATTACATCCAAAATTGGTGAATCATCAACAGCTGGATTCCCAATTGGGCTCCCAATAGATGTCCAAAAAATCTCATCATTACTAGCAACTGAGTCCATCAAGATGTCCTCCCCTACAATGCTCTACATTCAATTAGAAATTCAACCCGACATGAAACTGATAAGATGTTTTTTTAATAACTAAGTAATTTTGCATATCCGTCCTTTTTGTGCATCGAGCTTGTACAGGCCCAATGCATTACCACGAAGACATATAATTGCAGACTCCTCACGACTAAAGAAGATACCTGAGAGTTGTTTGATTTTCCTCTCTGATCACTTTCCTTTGTTTTGGAACCTTTGGCCATCACCTTTTGTTAACAGTGAGGTGTTTGTTTCTTCTCCAGAAATTAAGATGGATCACAGAAATTACAATGGATTGTTCGATTAGGGAGGAGGCCTTTTATTCTTGCATATGTAAGGGTCAACATCACTTCTTTAATTTTACTTTATCAGCAATCAATTCGTTATAAGCTTGAATAACAATAGTTATAACACTTTCGATGTTTTTGGGATAATGACATTGGCTCTCTATTTTCATTAATACACCACCTAGCATTAATACGATGGTTTTAAGCTGTCTAAAAAAGAATTTGACATCTTCTACAATCATCCAATCGGCTAACACTTCCATGTCATGAACTTGGTTACTTAGGACCTGCACATCCCCTTCAATGATGATTGGGGTCATGTTCTAGCACCTCTGCTAATATCATTGCCAACCTTGCCTCAGGTGCTTCGCCCCTTAACTGCTGCATTACCTTTCTTCTTTCCGGTCCGTACTAACAACAGCTTCTCCTTTGCATCATACAAAGAGTAGCAAAACGGACAAGTTAACGCACAATAAGAGCCACCCAAGAAAGGTCCGATTATTAATTCCATTTGAAATCCCACAATTGCTGCTCCTTTCTTGCTTGCCAAACACAGGCTTTTTTTTTTCTTTCTTGTTTTTGTTTTTAACAAATTTCACATGAAAATTTAGGGCGCGACTTTCGCTGTAGTTCTGCTAATATAGAGACATGCATATGACATATGGAGCATTATAGAATCTGTTTTTGTTCATTCATCTACGACATAGAGGTTTACTTGCCGAGAGCGATAAATTGCATTCATTTCTTTCGCTTTCTCGCTAAACGCTATGTATTCCACATTTGTCAGGTCCCTTTTTTTTTTTCTTTTTTTTCATAATGGAGATGAAGCAAAGATCACTTCCTGAGGGGGAGCCCAAAAAAAGAAAGCTGTGGAGATTTGAACTTTCGAGCTCTCATCCATCATATCACGTACGTGGACTAAGCATTTAATTGCATAAATTCTTCTTGGTAATTCAAATATGTTTATAATCTATCTCTAGCAAAGTTGAGCTGCAGGCCTAGCTTAAGTAATTCCAAAGAATGTTTTGTTTTCATTCGTTAATGGCAATAGCTTAAGTTCTAAGGAATGTTCTGTTTTCATTATGTGAGAAAGAGAAAGAAAGAAACATCCGTTGCCTCTATTTCTTAAGAATTAAGATTGGTTTTGTCCCTTTTGTTACACAAATATTTGGTTAGGAAAAATTGAGAGATAGTAATAGCTACTTATATCCAGTTTAAGCTACTTATACTCGATACTCGTACTTAGAGGGATACTAATAGCTACCCATTGATACTTTGAACAATACCCTTTGAATCAATGTAACGGATAACTATTACAAGGGAAGTAATTAAAGATAACTATTTGATACCTGATATGGAATTTTTCCTTTTCGTTTATGTATGAGCTAGAGTTTACGGTTTGCTTTTCATAATAATCAATGCATGTATTTGGATCTCTCTTTTACTTACTAGGAATGACTTTTGTGACATTTTCTCGTCACTTTTGACTAGAAAATCACACCAAACAAAACAAGTGTCACTATGTTTATACTACGACTTGAAAGTTTTAAACAACTACAAACAATAGAAAAGACGACCTGTAGGGTTGCACCAACTATTTCGACATAGTCGACCAAGTAGGGGCGACTGAAAGGGGTAGGCAGGTGAGGCGATCACCTAAGACCTCTTAATTAGGAAGGCACCATATTATAAATATCCTATATTATAGTAAAATTAAAAATTTTAAATTATGAAAGCCTTATATTATAGCAAAATTAAAATTAATAGAAAAAAAGCCTAAAATTTTTCAAATAAAACTTAATTTAAAGGCCTATAAAACCAATCCCAACTACCACAACTACTTTATTGCTAAGTAAGTTCTCAAACAATTAAATTAAAGACGTTGGTTGTTTTGTAGATATTATAGTAAAATTAGAAAAAAAAAATGTCTCAATCATGAAAATTTTCTTAAACATGCGTTCTGATATTGATGATTTAGATTTATTTTCAGAATTAAAAGTTTTAAAAGAAGTTACAAAAACAAAAATTAGTCTTCCACTTGAAATACTTAATCTAATGAAAGAACTAGATTGTTTTCCAAATTGTTTTGTTGCATATAAAATACTATTTACCATACCTATTACATATAGAAGTTTTTCAAAACTAGGTATATGTTTGGTGAGAAAAAAATTTCAACTTTCTAAGAAAATTTTCAACTTGCTAAGAAAAATTTTTTCTACAAAATATCGAAATCTCAAAATTTTCATACAAATTCCAACAACTTTTCACACCAACTTTAGAAAGATTATAAAAAATTATTTACGAACAACTATGTCTCAAGATAGATTAAGCAGTTTAGCAATTTTATCTATCGAAACTAATTTATTGGGTAAATCTGAATACAAAATTTAATTAGTAATTTTGCATTATAAAATGCAAGAAGCAATTTATGGTTTAATCTTAATTTTTATTTTTTACATTAAAAGACCTCATTTTTATTACTTACCTAAGGCCCCTAAAAAAGTTGAGCTGCCCCTGCGACCAAGCACCCATATCTCTGACCACTTGGTAGAATAAAATGCGGAAACTGAAACTTTGAACCTCTATGTAGTGTAACCGACACAAATGTAGTCCATGCTGTTAGCTAGCTGATCAATGCAAGCACCAACACCGTCCTTCCAACATGCTTGTTTGTGGGAACCAAAACACTCACCAACTCCATACCAAGTGCTGAAGAGCCGATGAAGATATCTATAGCTTCTCTTTTAATTAATAACCATGATAATTTATAGTTTGTTCTTCTGTAGATCTTTTGTTCTCAAGCTATATTTCTATTGAAAGATATGAACCTTGCTAGAAGACGATAACTGCAAGAAACTGTCCAATTTTTAAACATAAGAACCTAGAAAACCTATATATTTCTAAGTCTCTTGTTTATGCAAGAAACTCTCCAACGCGTAGTATTAAAACTGCAAAACTCTACCTGGCCTTCGATCGTGAATGAGATAGATCTTCTAAGACTTAAGAGGTTTATATTTTCCAATAGGAGGATTCTAACGATAACCAATTATCTAATATTTGTCAAGGGAATGTACTCACCATTAAAAAAGCTAAGGATGTAATCATTGAAACCACTATCAGTTTTCAACTCTTAGCACTAAAAAAAAAGTAGAGAAGAATATTAGGCTTTGTTCAATTGTTAATTTCAAATAAAATTTAGGCTTCGAAAAAAATTAACTTATAGGAGAATCAACAATAAAATTGTTTAGACGTTTATATATGAAAGTAAGCTTGAGGGAAAAAAAAGAAGATAAATTCATTCATGTAACTGGACTCACCAAAGAGTACATGAAACCAGGCAGTGGGCTATTTGGAGGATCTTCCCAAACTTCTAATACAATTGATGGGTTTCTATTTGGGCTACTAGTGACAGAAAGTCTGATAGTACTTAGCCGATCATGCCCTGCTTCTACTGAACTTGTTAATATTGAACTATTTGTCGTAATCCTTATTACATCCAAAATTGACGAACTGTCGTCAACAGCTGTCGTGATCCCATCAATAGCTCTGCATTCCATTAGAAATTAAACCTGACATGTAACTGAGTCCTTTAAGATGGCCTTGCCATGGGCACCTTGGCTTGGTGGTGAATCACCATGTATATATATATATATATATATATATATATATATATTAATCATGTCAACATTTTCGCTCTCATTTCGTATTCAAAAAAACATGCAGTCAAATTAAATCGAAGATGAAAATAATATTAATTAAGATCCTTAGAGTTTTGTGGGGGCAATCAATTATCGATTGGATAGATATTTCTTTTAATCCATGAAATATTTTTTTGGCTCCAATTGCCCTGTAATGATGGAATATATACCAAGATATAAGCCAAGTGAACCCACGCAACATATAATATACTTGATAAATTAATGAAAATTATCTCCACAAGATTACTGAAATTTATAACAGAGTTATGGGCACAACTCCAATAAATAAATAAACCAACTACACCACAACAGCTCCAGCACCGGCAATGAATTTAGTGACATTTTACTATCAATTTTGAAGAGAAGATCGCAGTAAGCAAAATAAGTCCTAGTATGTTCATAGTACATATGCAACTTGTGGGATTGCCCCCATATATTTCTTGGTAGTTAGTCAACGATGCCCCTATTTCTGTGCCAATTGGGCAGAAGGAAATAGGGAAAATCAAAACTGAGCATTTCTGCATCTTGCACCATAAACAAATCTTAGTTCACTTTGAATTTCCCTTGCTTTTGGATCAGACAGAAGAGTCTCTAGCTAGTTGGGCTCATAGCAGCCGGGATCATATCAATTATTGGAGGACCTGGCCCACTGGCTATTGAACTTATAGTTGGGCCACTAGTTAGGCTACTTGTAACGGAAAATAGAAAAGTGTAGTGACTATCTGTTGGGCTCGAACTAGGGGCCCAATCACTTAATCTTTGCTGGCCTCCGGGCCTAGCACGAAAGTTCTCGAAATCCTCTGCTATCCACTACAAATTCAAAGTAGACTTAATTTGTTTTGGTTGCGACAGAGAGGTGCGGAGTTTCATTTTCCATATTGCATTCTACCGAATGCAAAGCTTAACTACATCAAAATAGTTGGAGCAACCCCACACTGCGAACAAAAAAGTAAAAATAAAAAATTGACCTACAGCAACGGCAGCCAAAAAACGCTGATAAAAGTGAGAAAATACTTTCACCAGAAATTTTTTAGCAACGTTTAAACGTTGTAATACGTGCGTTGCGATAGGATTTTAGCGGCGTTTAAAAAAAATACTAGTGAAAGTCTAGTCTTTAGCGGCGTTTTAAAAGTGATGGTGAAAGTCTTTCTAATTTTAACGGAAATCCAGTCTTTAGAGCATTTTTAAAAATGTTGATGACAGTTTTATCTTTAGTGGCGTTTTAAAACGTTGGTAAAAGTCATTAAAAGCATTGGTGAAAGTCTAACTTTAGTTGAGTTTTTAAAAAAGCTAGTGAAAGTCTAATTTTAACAACATTTTTTAAAACGACGGTGTAGCAACGTTTTAAAAACCAGATTGGAATATATTTTAGCAGTGTTTTAGAAAAACCGACACTATTTAATAAAACTAATTTATTATTTTTTCATACATTTATTACTATTTTCTCATAATAATTGTCATGTAACTGGAATATAAAATGATATTGAAGTAAAATATACTGAGAGGGAACCAAATACAATAATTGCTTGTATTAAACATGTGTTTGATACAAAACCATTAGAAGAAGCGTTTTAAAAAGTGCTGCTATAGAGTATCTTTTAATAGCATTTGTAAAAAGTTTTGTCGTCTGATGAAATGCCTAGTATGATCAATCTGACTTCACCCTAGTCTTCATTCTGTTGGGCAAACGATGGCATCTTTCAAAGCGTAAAAGTTGAGTATTGGGACATCTGTAACGCACAAAAATCTATTGCAAGAGCTGAAATTTACTTGTTTAATTAATATGATTGGTCACATGGTTCCCTAAATTTCTTATGGATGAAAAATATTGTTTCACACGGCGTTTGTTGAACAAAAATTTTAATAAAATTTTATTTTATTCAATTTTTATTTTACTTTTACTTTTATTACTCATTCACTAATTTTGATACCACCTCTTTTTTAACACTAATACAAAATTTTATTACAATTTTACTAAAATTTTGAAAATAACCGCGCTGTAAATTCTACCGCTTAACAGAAAAAATATTTGATTGCTGAATAACTCAGCTGCTAATGGCTTTCTGTTTTAAATATAAATATATATATATATATATATATTGGACTTATAGAAAAAATAAAGGCAAATCAGCAGGGGGGAGGTCCTTTCTGATGATATATATATTGGACTTATAGAAAAAATAAAGGCAAATCAGCAGGGAGGAGGTCCTTTCTGATGATTTGACCATTATCAAGAAAATTCAGCCACGTCCAATCCACGGAAACCCCCTCCTCCCAACTTCTCGCCTGCTTGGGCTTCGTTTCTTCCAGATGGTTGGAATATTTTGGAGTTCTGGATAGGTCCAAGTTGTAAAGCCCATGTCAAAAATGCCGGCCCAGATGAAGAGGTGATAAAGAGAAGCCTCATTGGTAGGGGTGGGATTTTTATTCACCGGTATCCGGAATTCTGGTACCAGTTCCGAGCTCCGGCCACCGATATACGGCTGGAACCGATATAGGTATTTAGGAAATACCGGTACCGGAGCAGGTATCGGTAATTCAGCCGGTACTGGGCGGAATGCCGGTATCGGTTTTTTTATTTTTTATTTTTTTAAAAAAATACAAAATGCACAGCTTTGGACTTGGCCAAAACTGTGCATTTTGGCCTAGTCCAAAACGCGCGTTTTGCTCTAGACCAAAGCTGTGTGTTTTGGACTAGACCAAAATGCACGTTTTGGTCTAGGGTTTTCAAAACCCACGCTCCCCGACCCCGATCCCTCCCCCATTTCTCTCCTCTCAGTCTCAGATCTGCCTCTCTAGTCTCTCCGTCTCTCGTTTCTCCTCCGCTCCCGGCCCTCCTACCTCCCTTCCCCTCTCACGGCTGACGAAACTCTCAAGCACTGTCTCTCTGTCTCTCTGACTCTCGAGCTCTCTCTCATAGACTCACAGTCTCACTCAACTCTCTCTCTCGGGTCGCCGCCGTCTCCACTCGCCTTCGAGTTTGAAGGCCGCCGGCCTCGGATCACACTCATCAACTCTCTCTCTCTCTCACGAATCACACTCACTGACTCACTGACTCTCTCTCACGGATCACACTCACTCATAGATTCATTGCTTATTATTATTTTTTTTTGTTCAATTTCATTTTCGTATCATTATTCATTATAATTTATCAGTTGTTCAATAACCATTTCTTCATTTTATTATCTGTTAATACGAAAAAAATTTCTTTGCAGGTTATTACAAAAGTTGTGCTGTGTGGTTACTGATTAGTGCACTGCCATTGAGGTAAATTCACTAATTTTTCACTTATTTAGTAGTTCATTAGTTAATTTAAAATTTTAGAATGTATATTAGGACCTAGGTTGTGAAACTGAGGAGGATGGGCTTGAATGATTGGAGGATTTGGTTGTTACTTGTTAGTTGTTTGTAAATTATTAGTTGTTTGTTTGCTGTAGCCTGTAGGTAATTTGTGAGTTGTTAGTTTGTTTGTAACTAGGGGATTATCTTTCCACTGTATTAGGAGATTAGGAGATTATCTTTCCACTGTATGTTTTCTGCAATGCTTTACTGTTACTGAAGCAATGTATGTATGAGAGAACTTTAAATTGGCTAATTAGGAAGTTAAACCATTGGAGATTGTATATTGACCTTGTTAATATTGTATGATGTCTCTTTAGTATTATTGATTTGGTATGTAATATGTATGGACTTTTTAGCATCTTTTATTAGAGTATTGGTATTTAATAGATTTTTTTTTCAAAACTTTTTATTTTCTCAGATGGATCCCTTTACTTCTTCTTCTACTCCTTCGGTTGACTCACTGACACCACGTCTCCAAGTAGGAGTCGATGCTTCCTCCCCTATTATTGGTGAGGAGCCGGCTCCTCAACTTGGGGGGGATAGTGTTGATGTGTCAGCACCACCTCTCCCAAAGAGGAGGAAGATTTCTCAACCCTCTCCCATGTGGGATCACTTTACAAGGATTGAAAAAATAACTGATCCAGAGAAGCCAATGGCAAAATGTAACTATTGTAATCACCCGGTTGGGGTTCACCACACCCGTCAAGGGACCTCCGGTATGAGGTCTCACTTGAAGGGTTGTTTAGCATATCAACGGAAGCAAAGTAAGTTGGACTTCTCTCAATCGAAGTTCACTCATGATGCTTCTTCAAAACTGGCGAAGGGGATGTCGTGGGGGAGATGAAGATAGATAAGTATAATGAGAAAAAGGTTAGGAGGGTCATCGTTCGATTCATAATCGTCGATGAGTTGCCATTTAGGGTGGTGAGCAAGGATGGGTTCAAAGATATGATTCATGAACTTGAGCCCCGATTTAGGATGCCCTCTCGATACACAGTGATGAAGGATTGTATGGGTCTTTATCTTGATGAGAAGAATAAGTTAAGGAATATCATTTTAGGAACGCGACCTAGGATTTGTTATACAACGACACGTGGACTTCGGTTCAGAATATGAACTATATGTCTGTGACTGGCCATTTTATTGATTCGAATTTTGTGTTGCACAAAAGGATTCTTGGATTTCGTAGAGTCACGGATCACAGAGGGATTACAATTGCGACAGAATTGGAGGAATGTGGGCATGAGTGGGGGATTGATAAGGTTCTTGCAATCACAGTGGATAATGCATCATCTAATAATGTTGCAATAGATCATTTTAAAAGGAGACAAGTGGCACTTGCTGGTGGTAGGGTGGGGGTTGTTGTTTGTGGGCATGAATTTATTCACATGAGGTGTTGTGCACATATCTTAAACTTGATTGTGCAAGACGGTTTGAAAGAATGGGATGATTCGGTGGTTAGGGTTAGAAATTGTGTGAAGTATGTTAAGTCATCCCCTCAACGGTTGGATTATTTTAGAAGTTGTGTGAGGAAGAGGTCGCTTCCTACCGATGGATTTTTGCAACTTGATGTACCTACGAGATGGAATTCGACGTATATTATGTTAGAGTCTGCAATGAAGTATGAAGATGTTTTTAATGATATGTTGGCTTTCGATGAAAGGTTGGGTTTTTTGGATTTCTTAACTGATGACGGGCATGGGAAGAAGGGGTTGGGGCCTCCAACTAAAGAGGATTGGGTGCGTGTGAAGCATTTTATAAACTTCTTGAAGTTGTTTTATAATGTCACGCTGAGGATATCTGCTTCGAAGACTGTTACTGCAAACCTATTTTGTACGCAATTGGCTTTGATTCACAACCAATTGAAGGAGTTTGCTCGAAGTGAAGATGATTCGTTGGTGGATATGGCGAGAGGATGCAATTGAAGTACGATAAATATTGGGTAATTTGAAAGATGTGAATAGACTACTGTTTGTGGCAGCAGCACTTGATCCCCAATTAAAGTTGGGTTGGTTGCGTTTTTGGTTCTCTAAGACATTGGGCAAGGAGGAGGGTCGAGCGATGACTGATTTGGTTAGAGGTACATTGGAACAATTGTTTACGGAGTACAATATTGTTTATGGTAATGATAATACTTCAAGGCGTCAACGGACAACAAGTGAAGCTGGTGGTTCTAGTTCTACTGCAAGTGGTACAGAAGAACGCATGTGGAACGAATATATGTCTTTCATGGAGGAGGACGATGTTATAGAAACCACATATGAAATGGATAGATATCTGATGGAGCCTCCTCAACCTAGGGTCGAGGATTTTGATATTCTGGCTTGGTGGAAAGTGAATCAGTTTAAGTTCCCTATTCTTGCTCGGATTGCTCGAGATGTACTTGCCATCCCTATTACAACCGTGCCATCTGAGTCGGTCTTCAGCACAGGAGGACGTGTACTGGATGCTTTTCGAAGCTCTCTAGCTCCTAGAACAGTGGAGGGTCTTATATGTGCGCAGAATTGGTTGCAATCTGCTTCTATTCATGAAGATGCTGAATGTGAACCTGAGATTGGTGGTGGAACAGAATATTTAGAAAGTTATAATGTGGAAAAAGGTAATGATTTCGTTTTTTAGTTTTTTTTAATTGTTAGATGTTTTTTAAGAATGTTGTGTGCTCTTTCTAAATGCTCTTTGTTTCCAGACATGACTAATAATCCTACACAACTGATGTCTATTATCTCGGTCTCCAACATGGATAGCGTGACACAGACACTTGACGTGGACGATTAGAGGGAGATATAAATTATAATGGTATTTTTTTTCATTTTTATTGTTACAAAATACAATTATACAATTCGAGTATTAGAGTATAACTGTATAAGTTTATATTTAAGTATTAGAAGCTGTTTTTTTTTTAAGGAAAATGCCCATAATATTAGATTAATAAATGTTAGACTTATAATCTTTTAGATAATATGATTGATTGGTAATTAGTAACTTGGATTTTGGGATGTGTTGTATTTTATTCTTTTTTTTAAAACTATTTTGTTCTGTTTTTTTTCATGATGGACATGGTGTTATGTTGTGCATATATTTCATAATTTTTATTATTTTGTAAAGTTATCATTTTGATATTGTGATGTTTCATTGTTTTGGAAAATGGAATGTAAGCAATTAGGTGTTATGTTCTGCATTGGTTGAAATTTAAATTAGTTTAGTAATTAGTGAGTCAATGACCAATCTTTTGTAGTTGGTCATTAAATATTATGGGCATAAATAAAAAGGCCATACAAAACTAACACTATCATAACAATATGATAGTGATGTTTTGATTAAATGGCCAACATTTTATTCCATCAATTCAACTATTCAATTTGTAATATTTGTAGTTTTTTTTAGATGATGTAAATTTGTATTATTTGTAGACTTTATGTATATGTGTAACTTGTAAATTTATTTCTATCATTTTTCTTTCATTGATGTATGTATATGATTTATTAATTTAATGCAATTGAAACAACTATGGAATTGTAAATTTGTAATTTTGGAACATGTAAATTATTATTACATAAAAAAAATAGTGGATCCAACATCCTATTAAAATTCTAAATTTGTATTTTGGATCCAACATCCATATTTAAAAACTTATTTATTAAATCAAGCCCAAGTTAAAAAGCCCGACAAATGCAATAATAAAACAAGCCCAAGTTAAAAGCCCGAAAAAATGCAATAATAAAAAAGCCCTAAAAAAACTAAGATTTTGGGCCCAAAACGGGCCCAAAATTCAGCCCAAATGAACTGCCGGAATTCCGGCATCCGGGGATTCCAGTACCGGGATTCCTAGAATCCCGGTAGTTCCGGACCGGAACCGGATGCCTAAATAGGCATTCGGCTAATACCGGTACCAGAGTCGGAATGTGAAATTCCAGCTCCGGTACCTTCGGTACCCTGCCCTACTCGTTGGAATATTTTGGGGCTGAGCTGACGAACGCAGCCTCTGCAATCTGCAGACTGTTAAATTGAGAATTTTTTTTTTTAATCAGTTAAATTGAGAATTTAACTGAATTTATGCAAGCAGCAGAAAAATGCATAATACCGGAAAAAGGAATATGTATGTATGTATGTATGTATGCTCTTTTCTTCTGTTTGGGTTTTCCAATTGGTTTTGGCCCCGTGGCAACGGTGTGAATGAGCTTGCAACATTTTGGGGGATTTGCGTGTTCTGGCCTCGCATTGTTGCGGTTCTATTTCTGCAACTAATTTTTTTTTTTTCAAGAAATTATTCTCATGTGGATTATAACATTTTGAAATGAATGATAGATAGGTGGCTTGTGTTTTGATGTTCCATCTTCAGCAAGACGATTTTCCAGTGGACACACATGTGAGTAATATATTTCAACGACTGCTTTTGCAGGCTGGGATTTTGCTAATTCTCGCATGTCTACATAGGTGTTTGAGATTGCAAAGGCCATTGGTTGGGTACCAGCTCTGGCTGACAGGAACAAGACATATCTTCACCTCAATAAACGGATCCCAGATGAACACAAGTTTGACCTCAACTGTCTTATGTTTACACATGGAAAGCTCTGCCGGAGATGCACCAAGAATGGGGGTAAGCAACAAAGAAAAAAATCTCATGATAATTCCCGTCCTCTATTGAATTATTGCAAGAACTCTTAGAATGAAGGCAGTTAGTTACAAATTGAATTGTGGTTTGTAATCTAAAAAAACCTTGCATGATCCTATCCAGCGATTTCTTTACCATTTATTCTTCCCTCCCGTGTAGTGGGGAGGGGGAGTTCTTTGGTTGATCAGGAGGATTTGTGGGCTCCTCTTACTGATATATAACGTGAATGTTTGTTTTGGAATTTGCGTACTCACAGTCACGGGGGCGCCAGAGATTCTCAAAAAAGAAGAAAACAATGCGCAGGTTCGTTGAAAGGGGGTTACCTTAAACTATTTCCTTTAACCCCTACAATGTCATAATTGTTACACATACCACAAGGATCTCAGGCTGGCTTGAACTCCTTGTGTTGGGACCAAAACTTAAAACAGAGGTGCATCTGATGTCATGAAGTCTATATAGCCTTGCGATCATATTTTTGAAGAAAAGGCATCAAGGTCACTGCATTCAATTTGGTTGGCCCAACGAACAAGACATGCAGCTTGGTTGTTACTCAGGGAAATCTAATTAATCTTCTCCCCTGCTCTCGATTTGTGTTTTTGAAAAATAGGTAGAGATGAAGATAGTTTATAAATTGGACAATAAAGAAGTATTACGATAAACATATGAAGCTATATTTAGGGGGAGCAACTGAGCTTCTCATCATATTCCTCTCATTAACATCACAATTTAGGCATAATCCACACTATAGTTATTGAAAAGGGAATCAAAATTTTAGTTTATAGAAATTGGTGAAAAAGTAAAGAGAGATGATTTGAGTGAAATCTTTTATGTTTATTATTATAGAAAGAGATAATTTGATAGGAAAAAATAGATTATTTTATTAGGCTAAAATTTTTGGAATTACCAAATATTTGGCATACAAACACCACAAATTTGTCTCAGTACTGAGTTGCGAGGTGCACACAATTTTTGAGAGAGAGAGAGAGTCTCACGTTAAAATGAATTGTCTTATTCTCAAAATGAACTTTTGAGCTATTTATAATAGCTTGCTCAGAACTTAATTGTGCTTATGCGTGAGATCGTTAGACACCTCAAATCTTGGCCATAAGATCGTTAAGAAAAACTCTTTTTCATTAAACCCCTTATATTCTGTAATCCAAATTTATGGGCTTCTACAAATTGTGATCATGTCCATTAACATATTATAACTGACTCCGAAAATAATGAGATTGTTTTTGTGAAATCCCTTTTGCTAACAATTAAACGTTTATTTAACCTTCCACTATATTATATTCCACATGAGCTAATAGGACAGAATAATATCACCGATAAAGTCCCTAGCTCATATAATTCTTAATTATCAGTCTATACCTAGTTGGACTCCCAAAAGGTTTCAAAAATAATTTTCGCAAATATATATATAAGTAAAACCCGTGAAAACACTTTTCACAAATATGTCGTTGCCCAGCGTTTTTATCTGAGTCCAACAATATACAGACATAATGAATATACTGCCTCATTAAGAGACTGGTGGATTCCATATTGAGCAATTATACAAATTCACTTACTATGCATAAGGCCCAACATTATCTGGAATATTTGATCTGCGAAGATCATCACCAAATGATTCAGTCAAAGCACAAGCACAAGCACACAACAAACAAACCTGCATAACTCTCTCAGGTCTAAGGACAACATAAGCTAATTGTGTTGAATATCATTCTCTACATTAGTGATCGTTTCCAAAAAGTATTCATATTTGATTCGGTTCAGTGCATGAATTCTTACATTATACTCACTCGTCTGCTTAAGGCCACTACCTCAATGACGGAGTCCATCATCTATCTTATAGAGGCACAACAAGTGTAGACCTATTTGTACATTATCATGTATTTTGGTCTAGAACAAAGTGAGTTAACAAGGATCCGAAAAATCATACTCCTCACCTTCATTAATCATTGGTGTGACTTTTTTATAATATTGCTAAAAAATATGACATCTTATGTCATTGCACATACCCAAAATAATATACAAGTGATTAATCAATAACAATAATTATTTCATAATTATTCAAAATGATTAGTTTTGGGAGCATACATCTAACACAATCAAGCTGTAGCCAAACTCAAGATCAAAACAACAGTAGCTGCACAGAGTACCCAAGCAACAAGTTCTGAGGCTCACTTACATTGTCACGACAATAACTTTTTCCACACATAAGTAGTGTCTCTTGCCGTCAAGAAGCAGTACATCCATTTTACTCTGTATAGCATCTAATAGGAGTGACACCCGTGGAGTTTAACGGTCAATTTCGAACAGAAGATCGCAGTTAATAGTAAAACTCCGAAAATATCAATAACACGGCTTGTAAGCTTCTTGATGCTAGATGCAATAAAAAATCCCATCTGAGGTATTGCTGCGTACAGGTCCAGGTAGTCAACAATACACCCGTATCTCTGTTCATCGGGTAGAATGAAATAGGGAAAGGCAAACCTTGCGCCTCTGCTCTTCGCTTTCCGAATAAATTCAATCCACGTTATAAGACAGTTGATCGAAGTAAGCACTGCCACTGCCAACTTAAGGCTTTCATTCTTTGGAAACAAAACATGTGCAATCTCGATGAGAAGGGCCAAAACGCTGAGAAGGAGCTCTGCATGCTTTATCTGGGAATTTTCAACAAAGATTTGTCCTCTTATAAACAGTAATCATGATTGACAATTTATTTTGTCAATTAAAAGAGTTCGGCTACGAACTTAAAAAATAAATGAAATATTACAAACCTTGAAAACTATGATCCAAAATCAAGATTATGCAAGTCAAATCTCGAGTTCATTGGAAAACTGCAAAACTTTAGACCCTTGAATTAATGCGTTTGATTTTCTAAGAGATAACATTTCCCTATAGGAGGTTTCTAATGACAACCAATTACTAATGTTTGTGAAGAAGATTGTATCCAACTTTAACTACAGGTAGCAGCATGCATGTATGGAAGGAAAGCGTAGAGAAAACAGGGAGGGGTGGAGAGGAAAAGGAGAAAAAAAATGAGGGAATTTAAAAGAGTAAGGATAAATACATTTTGTACTATTTATTATAAATGTTTAATATGTAATAGAAAATCAATTTTTAAGATTGCTTTATACGCATAACCAGACATAACTGAGATTCTATTTATATTCGGAGAAGTATATCTCAAGGAACAAAAGATATTATAAAAATAAACAAATTTATAAAGATATTGATCTCCTATTCTTAAAAAAAAGCATAATTTTTTATTCTTTCAAATATCAATCTAAAGAAAAGTTTTTAAGTCACAATTAATGAAACCTCATATTATTTTGCCTAATTTTTTTCAGACTTATTAATCAAAATAAATATTACGTATTAGAAAATTAACTTCCAAGATTGCTTCATATGGTGATATAGATAACTAGACTTACCAAGAACTTTACGAAGTCAACAGCTGGACTAGTTGGAGGACCTCGTGCAGGAACTTCCCCAGCTTCTGGATCTTCGGGAGTCCTCCTAGTAGGACTCAAAGCGCAAGAAATCTCACGACCTGTTGGACTCGAGCTAGGAGCCCTAATTACTGCATCAGTGATTGCATGAGGGTCTTGCACGGTCTCAGTACTCTCAATGCTCTGCTATCCATTACAAAATCAAACTACGATGAGATTGAATCGCATCTTTGAAAATGGTCTGTAACCAATTGAAAATGCATTGAAACATAAGATTGAAAATATATATCTTTCACATAACCATTTGCAATCCAAGTTCTTTTTAGTTTGGGTAAGTTCAGTAGTACTACTACGGAAATTAGTGAAAGCCAGCACCACAACATATCCCAGTGCAAGTGTCTATAAATTTGACAACATTATTGCTACCATCTGAGTCTAATGATGTATCAGGTCGCTCAAGTCAATGCTTTGCTATCCCTCAATACTCTGCTATCCGAATCTGAGATTGAATCGTATCCTACTTACAAATGCAATCCAAATTTCCCGGAATCATCTATCAGTTTAAGTTTGAGGGAGCTCGGCTTTAGTGCTGTTGTGATTGTGGGTATAAAACCATGTCTATATACTTTTGTTAAAATTTAGATCGTATATTTAGTGAAAAATGCAAGTAATGTAAAACCATAAAATTTAAAAAATCTCTGCTTTACTCACATTTTCTACTGTAAAAGCTGAATCATAAAGGACTTCAAAAACAGAGCATTAAACAGTAAAACTTTACAGAGTTGAAGCCCGTCAAAGCCAATGTTCACAAACATGGAGACTGAGTCAGAAAGACAGATATATAACTACCACTGTCAGTTTCATTAGGAGCACCATTCGGTGGAGAATACAATACCATCATGGCCTCGCCATGGGCAGGATCACCTAGCTTTGTGCTACTAGTGAATCACCGTAGATAATATGGATGGGAACAAGCCATTTGGAGCACCATTTTAGTAATGAAACCAACCAGAACAGAAGCATTATTATACTAACACAAGGAACAAAAGATATTAGAAAAACAAACAAATTTATAAAGATATTGATCTGGTCTCAGAGATTTAGAGCTTCCATCTTTTGCATTAGCATGATAATTAAAAATTCAGACATTATGGAGCTATAGAACCCTGTTGCTAGTACTACTATTAGTGATATAGTTATACAGACTTGCTAATCAGAAAACTTCTAGCTAAGTCAGCAGGAATCAGTTTAAGGAGGGAGCTCAAAGGCATCAACCCAGCTGAAGGACTTTGGAGATTGTTCACAAACATAGACTGAGGAAAGACCTACTAGATTACACCAAGAATACAAGATTCTATTTGTGCTACTCTAGCTTTGGAGCACCATCCAACTCTAACTATTTTGATATTGATCTGCATGTCTAGGAAAGTCTTAATGAAACCTCATATTATTCTGCCTAGTTTTTTCAGACTTATTAAACAAAATAAATATTACGTATTAGAAAATTAACTTCTAAGATTGCTTCATATAGTGATATAGATAACTAGACTTACCGAAAACTCTTTGAAGTCAACAACTGGACTAGTTGGAGGACCTCGTGCAGGAACTTCCCCAGCTTCTGGATCTTCGGGAGTCCTCCTAGGAGGACTCAAAGCGGCAGAAATCTCACGACCTATTGGACTCGAGCTAGGAGCCCTAATTACTGCATTAGTGATTGCATGAGGGTCTTGCATCTCAGTTTTCTCAATGCTCTGCTATCCATTACAAAATCAAACTACCATGAGATTGAATCGCATCTTTGAAAATGCTTTGCAACCAATTGAAAATGGATAGAAACATACGATTGAAAATATATCTTTCACATAACCATTTGCAATCCAAGTACTTTTCTAGTTTGGGTGAGTTCAGTAGTACTACTACCGAAATTAGTGAACCGCAGCACCACAACATATTGTCATATCCCTCACTACTCTGTTATCCGAGTCTGAGATTGAATTGCAACTTACAAATGCAATCCAAAATTCACGAAAAGAAAACGACTCATCTATCCGTTTAAGTTTGGGGGAGCTCGGCTTTAGTGCTGTTGTGATTGTGGGATAAACCATGTCTATATACTTTTGTTAAAATTTAGATCGTATATTTAGTGAAAAAAATGCAAGCAATGTAAAACCATAAAAAGTCTGCTTTACTCACATTTTCTACTGTAAAAGCTGAATGATAAAGGACTTCAAAAACAGAGCATTAAAAAGTAAAACTTCATAGAGTTGAAGCCCGTCAAAGCCAATGTTCACAAACATGGAGACTGAGTCAGAAAGACAGATATATAACTACAACTATCAGATTCACCAAGCTGTGAATATTCATATCCGGTCATGGTGATCCATGGTGCTCCTAGCTCCAGCCTCCAAGCCATGGCCAAGCCGTTGTGGTGGTGCTCCTACTACCCAAGGCAAGTTCCACTAGGAGCACCATTCGGTGGAGAATACCATCATGGCCTCGCCATGGGCAGGATCACCTAGCTTTGTGCTACTGGTGAATCACCCTAGATTATATAGATGGGAACCAAGCCATTTTTGGAGCACCTTTTTAGTAATGAAACCAACCAGAACAGATGCATTATCGATACTAAGAAAGTTACGGGAGAGCTGTGATGAATTTCTGAATCTATGGCTATCACCTTTGGGCAGTACTTCTCCTCCAACATGAGAGGACCCTGTTGATTCTCCATTTTTGACACAATCAAAAACAGGGCAATAGAACTCGAAATGAGTAATACAAAGTATGTGAAGGAAGGAAGGAAGAAATGATAGAGTACTGCTATCCTAGCGTGATTGAGTACTCCTCCTTCCTCATTGGTGGCGGTGAGTGTTTTGTTTGCTCTCTGCTGGAGTAGTCCTTCCTCACCGCTGAGGATCTCGTTTACGCAAGGAGTGCACGCTAGGATAGCGTGCACTCCTTCTAACTCCTTGGTGGTGAGCCTAAGAAATATGTCTTCAAAATCAGTTATTTAGATAATTATTTATTTATATATTAGATATTTATATTTTATTATTTATTTATGTTGTGACATAAGATGTTATATATATATTGTTAGGTGATATTGTAGAAAAGTCATGTTAATGATTCATGAATCAAAGGCAAGGAGTATAATTTTTCGATTCTTTCATTTAACGGTTATTTTATACTAAGGTACATATTTATGTGCAAATAGATCTATATTCGTTATGCATCTATTAGAATGATGAACTTTGTAATTAAGGCGATGATCTTAAGAAAACAGGTGTATGCACTGCAAAAGTACATGTACTGAACGAGATCAAATATGAATACATTTTAGAAGTATCACTGATGTTGAGAAGGTATTCAACACAATTAGTTTATTAGTATCCTTTAACCTGAGAGGTTTATGCAAGTTTGTTGAATATTGTGCATGATAAATGAGTTTGTATAAATGCTCAACAAGGAATCCACCAGTCTATTATGAGACAGTATATTTGATATATTTGTATAGGGTTACAATAGAAAAGAAATCACTGGCCAGTGAAATTTTGTGAAAATGTTTTCTGAAATTAATGTATATATATAATATATATTTATTTGTCAAATTATTTTTTGAGAGTTCAACATATTACAAATTGTGAATTAAAAATTATATGAGTTAGAGATTTAATCGGTGCTTTTATTCTGGTCCTATTGGCTCGTGACCTGAAGATCCAAAGATCGGCCCGGTGGATCCGTTGAATGAACAAGTTTGACCTATCCGAGCCAATTTGACTTTGTTTACTCGGGTTGACCGGGTTGACCAAAATTAATTTTTTTTTAAAAAAAAATTAAATGCAAGTGTTAATGAGATTGTTTAGAGGAAACTAATCTCATGGCCCCCCCAATATTGGTAAATGAGAATCTATTTTATTGAGGGTTGAATAAAGTTAAAATATTGGATGTCAATTTCTTAATTTTATAGTATGTCACATTTATTTCTTTACAAGATAAATGAGGGTGTATGAGTAATAGGGGTGTTAACTAAAATATAATGCTGACTATTATAAAATTACATGTCATTAGATGATAGTTGCACTTAATCAAATAAACACATAGGTTGAAATAGTGAAGATTGTGTTTGTGTAGTGGCCAAAAAGAAAATAAAGAGTCACAAATATTTACATACATATAGTATGCGACATGAGATGGATTAATGATGGTTAGTTGTTATTTGCATTTATGAGTTGTTGTATGGTTACCAAAAATAGGATCACGTACACACCAGGTAAAATTTTTTGAAACCTATAATTGGTACTGAATCTAACTGTTATATTTGAGAATTTTATTTTGATTGTTGTGTTGCAGTGAGATGGACACGTAAGCTGCCTCATCCGTCTTTGAACCTTTGCCATCATGATCTTTTGCTACTTCTCGTCCAATAGGGTGGTGGGAAGGCCAGATGGAACACGAGAGAGGATTTGAAGGCCCAGAGGAATACTGTGAGAATCTACCAACCGTGGGAGGCATTAATTTACTAAAAAGAAAAGAAGAAGCAATGCACTGTTGTCTCAATTTCTCAATCGATCAGCACACGTAAAATTTGGTCCCAAAAAAAATGCAATGCACGTAAAAGCGCGCGATACCGATGATATTTGGAAGATCACATAATATAAGGGTGAGTATCAGAACAGATGAAATTAAAATAGTCAATTCTGATATTTATCGGAATGTAATTTTTTTTATTCTGATTCGATTCCGGTATTTTACTGAAATGGAACCGAAAGGGACTCAAAATTTTCGGAATCATAACCGAAAATTCTGGTTCAGCATGTGAATTTTTTTAGACATTTTTTTAGGCCTTAATGAGCTAAAAATATTTTTTGGACCGAATTTTTAGAAGATTTTTCTATTATTCATCATAAATTAAAAATAAATGTAAACATTCATTCAAAATCTAAATTCTAAAATAAAAATTCAAGCAAATTTCTTATCCTATACTTTATTTTGAAGCTCTACTTAAAAAAAAAAAAAATAAACTGGAATTGAAATTTCGATATTTTTTAGTTATGCATCATAAATTAATAATAAATGTAATATATTCATTCAAAATTTAGATTCTAAAATAAACATTCAATCAAATTTATGTGTTATACTTTATTTTGAGTATTATTTTATTTTATTTTATTTTAAAAAAAATCAGAAACCGGTAATTCTGTTAAAATTTTTAATTCTAATTTTGATTTCTAAAATTACTAAAAATGACTTCCAATATGTGTCAGAATTGAAACTAAATTTTTAAAATTAAAAGTGAAACTAAAAAATCGAAATTTTTACCCCCCCGTAACATGACATACTTCTACTGAACTTCTCGTTGTTATCCACGTTGCCAAACTTTGTAAAAGCCCGTGCACTCCCTGACAGATATATAAATATTTTCTCGCGACTGGTAGCCACACCACAATTTTGCTTACTTTATGCAAGAGAGTTTGGTTTTTTGGGAGATAAATACAAAAAAATTTCTGTTTATTTTGATTAAAAATAAGTCTGAAAATACTGGATTATTATCGCAGCTTCTTCCCTTTCCAGCCTGCCAAAACATGCTGACTTATATTCCCTCTTGAATATCATTATTTGTGAACATATGTATATGGGCCAGGGTACATGAGGCATGCAGAATCTTTGAAAGCTAAACAAGGAATTCTTCGCTGTAATTTTTATTTGGTTATACTATTTTGGGAAAGTTACAAATAATAGGTTTTAGGTCTATTTAAAAACATTTACTGGATTTTAAAAATTTTAAAAAATCTCACTGAATTTGTCATTTTGGTATCGAAGCTCATTGGACCCAACGCCGTTAGACTTGTTTAACGAAAAATTTATTCCGCCTAATTGAAATGTGACACATGTCATTAAAATAAATCTAAATCTAAATATTTTAAAAAATAAATATAAAATTTATTTTTAAAAAACATAATTAATTTAATATATATTTTTGTTGTTTTTTTTAAAAAAAAAAACAAAAATCAGGGAACCTTAATCCTTTCACGATGGAGGGGAATCCCCTTCCACCTCTGGCCACCGGGGGAGGAGGAAATGGGTTGCGGGATGGGGGAGGTCCCCCAAACCCCACCTAGACCACCGCCCAGGGTGGAGGGGGGAGTTCCTCCTCCCCCAGTGGCCAGAATTTCCCCCCTCCAACGTGAAAGGATCGAGGGTCCTCGATCCTTTTTCTCTTTTCTTTTTAAGAAAAATTTAATTATCTTTTTTTTATTAATTTTAAATTTAATTAATTATATTTTTATTTAATTTTAAATTTATTTTTTACTTTTTAAGATATTTATGACACGTGTCACATTTTAATTGGACGAGATGAATTTTCCATTAAACAAGTGTAACGGTGTTGGGTGAGTGAGTTTCGATACAAAAATAACAAACCTAGTGAGCTGTTTTAAATTTTTTAAAACCCAATAAATTTTTAAAAAATGGCCTAATACTTAGTGTGTTATATGTAAATTGTCCTAATATTTTTGGCAAAATATAAGCATACATGAAAGGTACAAAAGACCCCTACTTACCTAATCGTACACAGTAATTAAGCCAAAGGGCCAAACAACTAAGAGGGAACAGAAAAGAAAGGGTAACTAATAAAGTACAAAAAGCTCCACTTTCCCTCCTCCAATCCTCACCGCGCATCAACTACGCTATCTATTATTGCCCTATTTATAAATTCCTGTCATATTTTAAATTTGTCTATAATACTTCCACGGATTTATTTGCATCATTTTCTTAAATATTATGGTATCTAATTTTTAAACAAATAATTAAGAATATTTTTAATTTATATTTTGGTCAATAAGTCTTCCATTATTCCAAGAGCTTCATTTTTTTTATTATTATAGTCTCTAATTGATAAAATAATTAATTTTGGTCGTTTTTAATTTATATTGTGGCTCCATAAGTCCTTCGATCTTTTAATAGCTTTATTTTCTTAAATATTATTATCTCTAATTGTTAAACTAATTAATTTGGGTCATTTTTAAATTATATTGTGGTTTATAACTCTTTCACTGATCTATTTGTTTCATTTTCTTAATTATTTTTCTTATAAATAGTTAGTCTATGATGTAACCCAAGTATTACGCCAGATAGTAAAATCTTTGGCTGCTCTCTCCTGTGGACATAGGTATAGTGCCGAACCATGTTAAATCTCTATCTCAATTCTCTCTCTCCCCTTCTCTCTCTTTCTTCAATTTCCGTATATTATTCGTCATAGGTGTCCACGGTAACAACAGATAGAATCAGATCCTCAATTTTTCAATAGGAGGGATAGAAATATCCTTGCATAAGTGCTTCGAATCCGACTAAGGATGAGTACAAGAACGGATGGAATTGGAACGTCGTATTCCGGTCCCATTCCGATATCCACTAGAAAGTAATTTTTTTGTTCCGGTTTTATTCCGATATTTTACTGGAATGGAATTGGAACGAAATAGGAATTTTCGAAATCAGAACCACAATTTTCGGTTTCGCATGTGGACTTTTTTTGACATTTTTTTGGGGCCCTAATGAGCTAAAAATATTTGTTTGGACCGAATTTTTGGAAGATTTTTCTCTTATTCATATAAATTAACAATAAATGTAAGCATTCATAAAAAATCTAGATTCTGAAATAAACATTCAAGCAAATTTCGTAAGTTATATTTTATTTTAAGTCCTATTTTTTTAAAAAAAAAAAAAACAATGGAATTGGAAATTTCGGTATTTTTTAGTTATTCATCATAAATTAGCAATAAATGTAAAATATTCATCCAAAATCTAGATTTAAAATAAACATTCAATCAAATTTCATTTGTTATACTTTATTTTGAGCGTTATTTTTATTTTATTTTATTAAAAATTTTGGATGCCGAAATTTTTGGTTTCGATTTTGATTTCGAAAATTGCCAAAAATGACTTCTGATTCCGGTTCCGGTATATGTCGAAACCAGAAGCGGATTTTCAGAATCAGCAGTGGAGTCGGAAATTTTGATTCGTACCTGAATTTTTGCTCACCCTTAAATCCAACTTAAAAAATAACTCTAGTCCAGCTTTGTTGTTGTGGTTTGTGGTTTTGGCCGCACCTTCACTCTCGCTCTTCTCTCTCTCTTTCTCTTGTTTTGGCCGCATCTTCACTTTCCCTTATCTCTCTCTTTTTCTCTCTTGGCCAAACACTCTCTGAGTCTCTCTTCCTCTCCTCTCCTATCTTTTTCTCTTCTCTTCTTCCATGGTTGCCAACATAAACCTTCATTTTTTTCATCCTTTATTTTAAATTGTTTAGATTAGTTTGTGTATACTTTTATGAATATAAAGTTTTGTATTTCGATACCTAGGATTTAAAATAAAGTTCTTGCTCTTTAATTTTCTGCAACTTCAATTTCAATTTCATTTTCAACTTTTTTTTCTTGTTGTTCTTCCTTTCTTTTAGTTTGAATCTTGAGTAGGAATGATACTATATTATTAATCTAAGAATCTTGTGATTTTTTGTTTCTTTTTAGTCATACATATTCAGTCTTGCCTTTAAATTACTACCTGTTATGTCATTTACTATTATCATTTGCTTACTATCATTTATGTTCTTAAGTTTATGTTTTGTGTTGAGAGCGTAAATTTAATTTTGTTGGAATGTTTTGATCGAGAGTCAACGGTGTAAATTTCTCTAATTTGTAAGTTAGTCAGATTAGACTTGTCTAATAGATTTTGCATGTTCGAGATTTTACATATGAAGGACGTTAGGTTTATCCAACAGCTTTATCTTTACTATCTTAGTTTGATTTTAATGGTTATTTAGTCATTTACATATTCAGCTTTCGGTTTAATTTACTATGAAATTTCCAGCTTGTTAAGTTTTCAATGATTAGTTTAATTTCGTTGTTTTAAATGCTTATAATGTCTTTTTCATTCGTTGTGCTTTAGTTGAGTTTCAAACTTCCTAAAATCCAACAATACAAATCTGAACTATTTAACTATTTTTCCTTTATTAATATTTCTCATTGTTTTTAAGCGAGTTTGAAATTAGTGCATTGTGCCTTTGAACTGATTATTAGACGATATAACTCTCATATTTTTAGGTAACTTTTAAGCTGCTAATTTTAAGTGAGTCATGTATGTATATTAAATGCCACATGGCCTTGTTTTGGGTAGTCTAGCCCATTTTAATCTCAACGGAAGGTGCACGTGAAGCAAGTCATAGTAATTTTCAGGATTTCTGGAAAATCAAATTACCAATATTATAAAAACCATACTTCAGACAGCAATTAGCCATACCCATAGAATTTTAAGAGATCTTTAACAAAGCGTGGGAAGAGTTCAACTCACTGCTTCCCTATTGGAAAGATATGCTCAGACCTCACCAAGTTTCTCAGTTACCTCAGAAGCTTCCCTCTTTGCTCTCTGCTGCTCCTAAGTCATCATCCACTAGATCGACTCCATGCGTAGAACCAAACATTGGAATCCACCAGATTACCAGAATTATTAACGACCATCCATTTCCTGATCGAGCACTTCAACCGACCCTCCGCCAGTGCATCCCTCCCAGCGTCCTTTCCAATTCCTTCGTGGAAAATGTTCTCGGTCGGCTGTTTGCAGCCCACTCCAATGGTCTCAAAGCGCTCGAATTCTTCAGCTTTTGCCTCCGTCAGCCCCAGTTTTGTCCCACTGCAGATGCTTTTGAAAAGACTCTTCACATCCTCGTGCGGATGAGATATTTTGACAAAGCTTGGGACTTGATGGATGAAATCCGATGCAGATATCCGTCCTTGCTCACCCACAAGTCAATGAGTATCATGTTGTCGAAAATTGCGAAGTTCCAATCCTTCGAAGATACCCTGGAAGCGTTTCAGAAGATGGAGAATGATATATTTGTGAGTAGGAAGTTCGACACTGATGAGTTCAATGTGCTGCTTCGAGCGTTCTGCACGCAGAGGCAGATGAAGGAGGCACGCTCGGTGTTCCTGAAAATGCATTCGCGGTTTCCGCCCAATACCAGGACCATGAATATCTTGCTCTTGGGATTCAAAGAATCGGGTGATGTCACATCGGTTGAATTATTCTACCATGAGATGGTTCGTAGAGGCTTTACGCCAAACAGTATTACTTACAATATCAGAATTGATGCTTACTGTAAGAAAGGGTGCTTTGGTGATGGTTTGAGACTTCTTGAAGAAATGGAACAAATGAACATCTTGCCTAGCTTAGAAACAATTACTACTCTGATCCATGGAGCAGGGCTTGTTCGAAATCCAATTAAGGCACGTCAGTTATTTGACGAAATTCCTTTGAGGAACTTGCTCCCCGATACCGGGGCTTATAATGCTTTGATGAGTTCCCTTGTTAGATCAAAAGATGTGCAGTCTGCAGTAGCTTTGATGGATGCGATGGAAGAGAAACATATCGAGCATGACAATATGACGTACCATATTATTTTCTTAGGATTGCTGAGGTCAAATGGCATCGACGGTTGTTGTGAGCTATACCACAAGATGGTTGAAAGAAATTTTGTGCCCCAAACACGGACAGTGGTGATGTTAATCAAAACCTTCTGCCAGAACAGTCAGCTCGATTTGGGTTTAAATTTATGGAATTACCTTGTGGAAAGAGGCTATTGTCCTCATGGCCATGTGTTGGATCTTTTGGTTACAGGACTGTGCTCCTATGGGAGGGTGCAAGAAGCATTCGACTGCGCCAAACAAGTGTTGGAGAGAGGGAGGCATATAAGTGAAGCAGTGTTTCGGATGTTGGAAAGATTTCTGCTGAAGACAGGTGAGATGGACAAGTTGAGTGACATTGACCGGATGATAAAAAAATTACAGTATATCTTACCCCCATCAAAAGGGCACGCTGTTGGTGTCAGTGGCTCCACAGGTACAGATTAATTAAGTTTATTTTGGAGTAGACTTGTTATGATTCATAAACCCTTTTCTTCTGTTATTCATGTACTCTAATGCAAATGAGTAGCTTCTCTTGTTTTCTTTTCGGTATTGGGTGTTTTGGGAGCTGAAAAGATCTTATAGCTATGGCTAAAGTTATTCAGTGGGCATTATCTTCCATCACTTTCTTTTGGAGATATCATTGGGTTACTCACTACATTATAACTCAACACATTTCATGGCAAATAAAGCAGTACACAAAGGAGTTCACAAAAGGTTTAGTTGTGGTGTATTTCTTGGTGAGCAGCGACGAACATTCCTCATCTTACGATCACTATGTTGGAGCAATCTGTTGTTTCGGGGAGCTCCAGTTTTACGCCCCTTCTTGAATTCTAGAAAATATTGCAAGCTGTGAACTGAGATGCTTTTGGGCTTCTCTTCGGTCCCGTTTTCAGCATACGCTTTAGATCTTTTCAATTAGCTTATTTTGGGCTATATTTACTGTATACATTCAAATTTTGGGCCTTCTAAAAATTCCCACTTGATTTGGGTCTTGACGCACGTGATTATTCGGCAGTCTGTCGGCTTCGGTTGTCCAATTAGGGCCCAAAATAATAGTCATCAGTGTCATTGTTTTACCAAGTTTTCTCAGAATTCCTATGTGGATGGCGAACAAAAATTTAAAAAATCTTTTCGCAAACATTATTTCCACAAACTTTAATATTTTTTTTCATAAATTTCAATAAATTTTCACTAATTTCAAGACACTTATATAAATTCTAATACTTTTTTCACAAACCACGATTTACGCTACCTCCAACAACAACAAAATTCGAAACAAAAGTTTTTTTAACCCGTTGAGGAACAGACAAGAAATTTTTCACATTTATTGTCTTGGTTGTCCAACCTAAGAAAGGATATCGTAACCAGCAAAATTATTAAAAGAAAAAAAAAGCGCAAAAGACAAAATTCCGAGTCATAGCACCCAGTGACAGAAGATATTGTGAGCAATTGGCGATCACAAAATTCTACGCTGTAAAAAAAAAAAAAAAAAAAGTGATCAATATCCCCTATAATCTAGTCCAACATGACAGGACTAACCACGCTGAAGTTAATAGACAAATTATTAAAAAACAACTGCGTGGGAGATTTAAGGGAATGTAGTTAAGCAAAATTGGCAATGGTGAATTGTTAATGTAGATGAGTTACAATTATTTTCTTGAATAATATTAGATCTAATAATATGAACTAACTTTCAAGCTACAATTTAAGGTCTCCAAATTGGATCAAAATCCTTTCCAATTTGGTTTGGATGATGCAATTAGAGGAAAGATGAACACAATATGAAAATCTCTTGATTTAGAGCAAATAGAGACTTAGAGGAGGGGGGTGAATAAGTGCTTATCCAAAATTAAAAATTATTAAGTATAGATCAGGACAACAACAAACACTATCAACACAATAACATGTGAAAAAGTAAATCAAGCACTAATCACATGAAGATGAGAATTTCGT
>CM025852.1:20373582-20626891 GCA_003952965.2 Morella rubra
ATATAATATGTAATAGTTAGCCAATAATAGAAATTAGAGTAGGACTCTCTGGCCTGGCTATCATCGTCTCTACTCTAACCTGGCTAGATTCTTTGGCCGGCTTATGAACTCGACTCAAACTTGCAGCTCGCTAGGTAGCATGGAATGGACATTTACCAAACCACACAATTGTCGTCCTCTTGCCGCGCACTTGAAGTCAATAGAGAATCCAAGGATTAGAGGACTAATGTCAACACTGGTAAAAAAAAGACAGAATTTTCTAGAGAGAGTCTTGCCCACTTCTAGAAATTTATGACAAAATACTTTTCTTCTTTTTTCTCTCTAAGTGTATTGTCCAATACTGGTTACATTTAGGTTTTGATAGCAATCGAAGACAAGAATTTTCGAGCTTCGATTACAAATATTATTGTTAACCTGGGAAGAATGATTTATTGGTACGTAGTTGGTCACAAATAAAGCCCTCAACAAGTGTGCGGCTGCTATACGAACAATAACAATGGCCGGTTCTTCTATCTTTAAGAAAGAATTCATCCTAGTGTTCTTTGCCTTGTTTCATCATCAATAAAAGTGCCTGACAGCAAGCTGCTCTTCTCAATGGTAAAAAAGCCTTCAAAATTAATAACTTCATCTAAAACTTAATTCTTCATGGTGAGTGGACTTCGTTCCAACAGTCTACTAATTTTCTGCTAGGTCCATTAACCGGGAAATTCAAGCCCATGCAATTGTTTGGTAGATTCATTGCAACCCAGTCTGGATAGTAGTCATCAGAATCACCTTACCCGTTTGTGGATCTACAAGGAGCTTCATGGATTTTTCCATTTTCCTCTTGCTCAGAATCTTGTAACATGGTTGTATCTTCAGCATTACGAAGCACTATAGTTTTGGAACAATTCCACCTCAAGATTAGCTTCTTCGTCAACTCTCTATGCTTGAATTTGCGCTTAATATCTGTTCAGGGCAAATCTCCACCAAAGAGAATAGGTTTTGAAGGTTCTTTTTCCTTGCTTCTTTTGGAACATTTGAGCAACCTACTTATTTGTATCTCCACGAAATTAACTTTCGGTTTCTCTTCCTTTCAGTTAATGGGAAATCTCTTCAATTTGGTTGAGTTGGGCATTTCTAGTAACCTCCTGACAGGTCCAATTCCTCCATCTTTTGGGAACCTAACAAAACTTACCAAGTTATATTTATTCGACAATTCACTTTCTGGTCTCATTCCTCAAGAAATAGGAAATTTGAAGTCTCTTTCCAAATTATTCCTCCAACTCAACTATCTTAATGGTTCGATTCCCGCATCATTGGGTGAGCTGGGAAATCTTACTCTTCTTTACCTTTATTCAAATAACCTTTCTGGCTCCATCCCTGAAGAGATAGGGAACTTGGAGTCCATCAACGATCTAGAGTTGAGCAGAAACCAACTCCATGGTTCTGTTCCAGCTTCGTTTGCTAATTTGAGCAACTGGGAAATTTTATATCTTTCGTGACAACCGAGAGTGCGTTTGGAAACCCTTTTTGGTTTCTGTTTCTGTTTTCATTTTAGTTTTAAAGATTAAAATAAGTTTTTTAAAGTAAGTAGTGCATGTTTGGGCAAGATCAGTTTAGACTCATTTTATTTTTTCTTTTAATTTTTTATTTAATATATTAACATTAATTTGGTTAATGTTAAATTTAAAAACTATAAAAAATCGAAAATTAAATTTTTTATAAAGTAAATTAAAAATATTATTATTAAAAGTATGAAAATAATATTAAATAAGATAAGAATTAAAAATATTTTTATTTAAAAATATTTTCTTTCAAATATCATTATATTTAAAAAATAATGAGAAAAAATAATTTACAGAAATTAGGAAATTTTAAAAAAATTACAAAAAAACAAAAAATTATCTAAAAAAACAAAATTAACTCAATAAAATACAAATATTTGAAAAAAATAGAATCAAAATTTATAAATCACGGAAATCGGATAAAATGTATATAATAAAATAATTTTCAAAACTGAACTTAATTGCTATAAAATAATAATTAAAATTAAAATTATCGAAAAAAATTAAAAAATAATCAGAAAATATATCCAAATTATTACAAAATATTTAAAAAATTAATAAATGTTGGAAAATTGTTGGTAAATGTAAATTAATATAAAAATTATAAAAATACTTAAAAAGAGAGAAATACATAAAATTCATTAAAATATTTATAAAATTCAAAATATAGAAAACATTTAAAAACATAATTTTGGAATTTCAATAAACTAAAAAATACTGGATTAAATCGCAAAAATCAGAAAAATTATAAATATTAAAAATAACTTACAGAAATTTGAAAGAGCACAACATTTAATTTGTTTATTATTTTAAAAAATTTTATACTTGCTTTTCTTGTTGTTAATAAATATTTTGAATACTATAGAAGATTAAAATAAAAAAAAATTATTCAAAATATTATTAAATATAAGAAATGAAATTATAGAAATTGATAAAATTTAAAAATAAAAAAATTTTTTTTTTTTTTTTTTTTTTTTTTTTTTAAAAAAAAAAAAATTAATTTAACAAAAAACTTTTTAAGAAATTGGGGCCACCCTAAAGTTAGCCAATAGTGCGCATCTCTATGAGGTTGTGCCCAGAGGGAGACCCCATTGGAGCTGTGCCACCTCACCAGGGTGGCTAGTCTCAAAATAATTAGATAAGATGCTAACAACTTTTTGTTAAAATTAAGCTTCTCTATTTCTAAACCAATAAATGTAATTAGAATAACCTGCTAGGAATCTTTATGTTTGGTTCTTTATATAGATAATGGTGATAAATTTATTTCTTGACCTCAACTTTATCTCCTCCTAATTAACCTTGAAAACTATTTAATTTTATGAACCCCAGACCAAGCTTAAAAAAGTCATCCTGACCCTTAGTCACACATACCCAACCGCTCCATTCAGCAACACGAGCCCAATTACCTTGGCACCGCCACCAACTACCCACATCCTCCACTAAATACCAACCAAGAAACTAACCTTGCTCCATTGCTCGATAAGCTCTTGCAGCTGCTTTGCTTTCATTAGTTTCCTTCCCCAAGTAAGATTATCCGGGGCGAAGTCAGGATGTGGCTTCTGCAGGGGCCAAAATATAATATGTAATAGTTAGCCAATAATAGAAATTAGAGTAGACTCTCTGGCCTGGCTATCATCGTCTCTACTCTTTGGCTAATTCTTTGGCCGGCTTATGAACTCGACTCAAACTTGCAGCTCGCTAGGTAGCATGGAATGGACATTTACCAAACCACACAATTGTCGTCCTCTTGCCGCGCACTTGAAGTCAATAGAGAATCCAAGGATTAGAGTACTAAAGTCAACACTGGTAAAAAAAAAGACAGAATTTTCTAGAGAGAGAGTCTTGCCCACTTCTAGAAATTTATAACAAATACTTTTCTTCTTTTTTCTCTCTAAGTGTATTGTCCAATACTGGTTACATTTAGGTTTTGATAGCAATCGAAGACAAGAATTTTCGAGCTTCGATTACAAATATTATTGTTAACCTGGGAAGAATGATTTATTGGTACGTAGTTGGTCACAAATAAAGCCCTCAACAAGTGTGCAGCTGCTATACAAACAATAACAATGGCCGGTTCTTCTATCTTTAAGAAAAATGCATCCTAGTGTTCTTTGCTCTTGCTTTCATCATCAAATGCTCCGAAGAACTGCTCTTCTCAAATGGAAAAAAGCCTTCAAAATAACTCATCTAAACTATCTTCATGGACTTCCTTCCCAACAGTCCTCCAATTCTTCTGCTATCCAAACCGAACTTCAAGCCCATGCATTGGTTTGGTATTTCTTGCAACCCAGTGGAAGGTCATCAGAATAACCTTACCCGTTGTGGACTACAAGGTACGCTTCATGGATTTTCCTTTTCCTCTTTGCCAAATCTTGTACATGTTGATCTCAGCATAAACACTATATTTGGAACCATTCCACCTCAGATTAGCTTCTGTCCAACTCATCTATCTCAATTTGTCGCAAATCAGTTCTCAGGAAAAATCCCACCAGAAATAGGTTTTGAACGGTTCTTTTCCTGCTTCTTTAACAATTTGAGCAACCTAGCTTATTTGTATCTTGTGAAAATTAACTTTTCGGTTTCCTTCCCCAGAAATGGGAAATCTCTTTAATTTGGTTGATTTGCTCATTTATATTAACCGTCTGACTGGTCCAATCCCTCGAGAAATAGGAAATTTGAAGTCTCTTTCCGATTGGCCATCCAATAACTACCTTAATGGTTCGATTCCGCATCATTGGGTGAGCTGGGAAATCTTACTCTTCTTTACCTTTATTCAAAATTACCTTTCTGGCTCCATTCCTGAAGAGATAGGAAACTTGAAGCCATCAACGATCTAGAGTTAAGCATAAACCTACTCATGGTTCGTTCCAGCTCGTTTGCTAATTTGAGCAACTTGGAAATTTTATATCTTCGTGACAACCAAGAGTGCGTTTGGAAACCCTTTTTGTTTTCTGTTTCTGTTTTCATTTTAGTTTTTAAAGATTAAAATAAGTTTTATAATAAGGGCATTTTGGCAAGATCAGTTTAGACTCATTTATTTAATTTTTTTATTTAATAATATTTTTTATTTTGGTTAATGTTATATTTAAAAATAATAACAAATAAAATTTTAAGTTAATTTAAAAAAATACCAAAACTATAAAAAATCGAAAATTAATTTTTTTTTATAAATATAGAAAATATGAATAATAATATAAATAAATAAATAAAAATATTTTTTAAAAAAAAAAAAAAAAAAAAAAAAAAAAAAAAAAAAAAAAAAAAAAAAAAAAAAAAAAAATAATTTAAAAAAATTTATAATTTTAAAAAAATTACAAAAAAACAAAAAATATCTAAAAAAGGCAAAAATTAACTCAAAATAAAATATAAATATTTGAAAAAAATAGAATCAAAATTTATAAATCACGGAAATCGGATAAAATGTATATAAAAAATAATTTCGCAAAACAAATTAATTGCTATAAAATTAAAATTAAAATTAAAAATATTCAAAAAAATTAGAAAATATATTAGAAAATATATCCAAATTATTACAAAATATTGTAAAAAAATTAAAAATTTTGGAAAATTGTTGGTAAAATGTAAAAGTAAAATTAATTATAAAAACTCAATAAAAATACTTAAAAAGAGAGAAATACATAAAATTCATTAAAATATTTATAAAATTTCAAAATGTAGAAAACATTTAAAAACATAATTTTGAAAATTTAATAAATAAAAAATAGAAGATTAATTTTAGAAATCAGAAAAAATTATAAATATTAAAAATAAACTTACAGAAATTTGAAAAAGAGGACAAAATTTAATTTTTTAATTTTAAAATTTTATACTTTGCTTTTCTTGTTGTTTATAAATATTTTGAATACAAAAGAAGATTAAATAAAAAAAAATTATTCAAAATATTTATTAAAATAAGAAAATGAATTAAAAATTATAACAAAATTTTAAAAATTCTAAAATTTTATGACATTCAATAAATAAAAAACAACAACAAATTACTTTTACACAAAAACATTAAAAATTGGGGCCACCCAAAGTAGCCAAAAGTGCGCAATCTCTATGAGGTCGTGCCCAGAGGGAGACCCCATTGGAGCTGTGCCACCTCACCAGGGTGGCTAGTCTCAAAATAATTTTTAATTTTTTAATATTCTAATATTCTAACTATTTATTGCTATTCTTCATAAGTATTCTAAGATAATTTCTTCTTAAATTTTAGCGTATTTTATCAATTATATACTTTCTTATAATTTTTAAATTATTATTTGCCTCAAATGGCACCACACTTTTTTAATTTATTAATTAAAAAATATCATTTTTATAATTATATCTATTTACATTTAATTTGCGTGACATCTTTTATTATTTATAGAAGCAATCCCGTTGTTGCCACATTTCGTGTTAATAAAGATTTCTGTGCAATATTAAAAACTTCCTGCTACTACATTCATTTCTTAACATCATTATAAATTTGCCTGATTTTGCGAATCTAACTCCCTTTTCTAGTTTATTGAATCCTATTCCAAACAACTTATGTTTTTAAAAATGCTTTTCCTATATTTCGAATCTTTAACTATCAACTCCATTCCAACTTCAACACTACCTCCAACATCTCTCTAACGCGCGCTAACCTGTCTAACTACTTTTTAATCACTCTTTATTTAATTTTAACATTAATTTGTACAATTTACATTTTACCCACAATTCTTCACAAATATTTTTAGTATATTTTGACTATATTTTCTTAGAATTTTTTCTACCCATTCTTCCTAATATACATAGTAATCATATTATTCTATAGCAATTAATAGCTTTGAGAAATTACTTCTTTATATACCTTTTTATATTTTCGTGATTTAAAATTTATCCTATTTTTTCAAATATTATATTTTATTAGTTAATTTTGTTTTCTTAGATAATTTTATGTTTTTTTGTAATTTTCCTTTTTTCTGTAAATTATATTGTCTTATTATTTTTTAAATATAATATATTTGAAAGAAATATTTTTAAATAAAATCATTCTATTTATTTATTTCTATTTTTCTAAAATTTTAGTATTTAAAAAAAAATTTTAATATTAGTATTTTTTTTAATTTAAAATTTTATTTGTTATTATTTTTAAATATAACATTAACCAAAATAAAAATATTATTAAAGAAAAAATTTAATAAATGAGTCTAAATTGCTCTTGCCAAACATGCCCTTATTGTAAAACTTATTTTAATCTTTAAAAACTGAAATGAAAACAGAAACAAAAAACAAAAAGGGTTTTCAAACGCACTCAACTTTCTGGTTCCATTCCTCGAGGACCTGGAGATCTCATGAACCTGGTTTTGCTAGAATTTGACGAAAACCAATTCACAGGCGTCTTGGCTGAGAACATTTGCCATGGCGGATCACTTCAAGAAATTGCTGCCTCCAAAAACCATTTCATAGGCAGGGTTCCCAAAAGCATAAAAAATTGCACCAGCTTAATCAGAGTCCGTTTGGAAGGCAACCGATTTGTTGGAGATATATCCGAAGCCTTTGGTTCCTATCCGAACTTGAATTTCATAGATCTGAGTGACAACAAATTCTATGGCGGAATCTCAAAAATCTGGGGACAATGTCCCCAGTTACAACACCTAGAACACCGTGGGAACGACATCACTGGTAGTATACCACCAGAGATTGGAATGTGCTCCCAGCTACATGTGCTTGATCTTTCTTTGAATAGTATAGTTGGGCAAATTCCAAAAGAATTCGGAATGTTGGCTTCTCTAGTCAATTCGATGAAGATGCTGCTGAAGTGCTAGACCGGAGGAAGAGGCTGAATATTATTAAAGGTGTGGCTTATGCTTTGTCCTATATGCACCATGACTGCTCTCCGCCAATTATTCATCGAGACATAAAAAGCGGTAATATCTTCTTGAATTCTCGATACGAGGCTCATATTTCGGACTTCGGCACTGCTAAGCTTTTGAATCTAGACTCTTCCAATTGGACTACTCTTGCAGGCACCTATGGATATATAGCCCCAGGTAATTTATTTCATTATTATCATAGTTTAAGATTAACAAAGAACCCGTGCATATATTGTTGGCGTGAGTTGTCATGTGAGAGAATAGTGGAGAGATTATAGAAGATATTCTCTCCTTAATCATAGGAGAAAATCTGTATAGCCTAAAGGAGTGTTTCTTTCTCTTTATATGTTTACCAAATCAGTTTGTAAAGTGATGTGAAAATATATAATATTTTTGAAATGGTATAAGAGCAAGCTAATTCACCACAAAAATGACTGAAGCCTTAAACAAGTTCCAAAAACCAACCTTGACTTCTGAACCTGCTGCAGCTACGATCGGCATCAAGTTGGACGGCTCCAACTATGACCTATGGTCCCAAGTTGTCGAGATGTATATCTCTGGCAAAGACAAGTTGGGCTATGTTAATGGCGATATCCCGCAACCCCCTTCAATAGATCCAATCTTTAGCAAATGGCGCACGGACGACACCATTGTCAAGGGGTGGCTGATAAACTCTATGGAGTCTTCTCTTATTGGTAATTTTATTCGCTTTCCTATTGCAAAGCTTGTTTGGGATTTTATTGCTATCACTTACTTTGATGGTAGTGATACATCTCAAATCTACAACCTTAGGCATCGTGTGACCCAACTTAAACAAGCTGGAGGATCCACTAAAAAAAAAATTGACTTTTAGTGACAAAACATTTTGTCAATAAAAGTCAATATTTCGCCACTAAAAGTATTAGTGACAAAAATTTTTCGTCACGAGCTCCCAGCGAATGAGCGTCACGAAATGTATTTCGTGACAAAATCCAATTTCGTCACGAAAATTTTTTTAGTGACGGAACTTTTTCGTCACAAGCTCCATCAACGAAAGAGCGTCATGAAATGTATTTCATGACGAAATTCGAATTTCTCACGAAAGTTTTTAGTGACGGAACTTTTTCGTCACTAAATTTACTGATCAACCAGAAATTGTGACCGATCGATCGGTGAAAACGAAGAAGATCAACTGAAAAGGCAATTTGATCGTTATACATTTGAGAATGATCGAAACGTACGTATTCACGATCGATCGGTTACATATTAGTGATTGATCAACACATTTAAACGATCGCACGTAAGAAATAGACGATTGATCGCTTCAGCAATGACGATTGGATGCTTTATATAAGCGATCGATCACTTAAGTATCACATCGATCGTTATGCCATGGAAGATCGTCGTTTAATTCAGCGATGCAACGTGATTATTAACCGATCGATTCGTTTTGTAGGAGAATCGATCGTCGTCTATTTCTACACCGATCGGTCGCTTATAGTACCAACTGATTGCTTGCACATAGACAAATCGATCATTTATTTTACTGATCGATTAGTAATTTTGTCATTTTTAATATTGCGATCGAACAGTTGTATTGACGATCGATCGGTTGAACAACAACCAATCGATCGCTGAATATGCCGATCGATCGGTGGTAACATAATTTTTTTTTTTTTTTTTAAACAATAATAATAGAAAATATTATATAACACATACATTTTATAATAATAATACAATACTCACATTAATAAACATCAATAATAACATATAGTGATCCATAATTAAATCGAAAATAATATCGTAATAATACATAAATAAAAAGTTATTACAATATACATGCATCTACCTCTTTGAACCCCCAAACTGCTGAAATAGTCGCTTTGACATGACACAAGTACCGAACTCGTCCAATCACGAATACACAATCTCAAACTGTTCATATTGTGGACAATTCAAGGGTTATTACGCGATAAACGCATATTTATCGCGTCTTAACCCTTGAACGGGTCTAAGGGTACACACATTATATCCCAAAAATAAACTCAAACATAACAAGTCAAAAACACTCCAATATTCATCCTCCATGCTTCTCAAACTCCATAATTTATTTCCAGAACTCAAGCACTTCAATAATCAAACATTTAATATAAAGCTCAAATATTATACATGTATCACTATTAAAAAAAACACTCCTGTAATCATCCTCCAGTCTTCTCAAACTTCATGATTCATTTCCAGAACTCAAGCACTTCAATAATTAAATATGAGAATATAATAAATGCTACAAAAGGTCAATAACTTGCAATCTGCCCTAACCAGCGATCGATCGATATATAGACGATCGATCGGATTTCAAGACCGATCGATCGTCATTATATAGATGATCGATCTGAACCTCATCTAACAACGATCGATCGTCAGAATCTGGTGATCGATCGTGACTAACCAGATCGACAAAACAGCTTGCCAGCCTCCCACACACTCAAATCCACCCAAAACACTCACAAATCATCTCATGCAATACTAATTCTAATATATATATTAAAAACACTCTAAGAAGCTCTAATCACACAAATCCAATCCACAACACCCACGAATAGAAAATAAAAATAACACCAAATAACCGACGAAATCATCAAAAATCGTAGTGTAGGTTGAGGATATTACCTTTTGCACGAAATGTAGACCAAAACGAACTAAATTCACACCAAAATCTCACAAATGTCGCCCAAATTTTTCAATACTCACCCGGTTAAAAAACCAATGAATTTGAGCTTGGGCTTAACCTTAAGGACTTCTAAACACTCTCACAACTAAAATGACGGTATTTAGACAAAATTAAAGAGAAAAATAGCTCCTTCCGCGAGTCTCTAGTTTCCTCTTGCCGTGGGTGTGTTTTTGCTTCACCCACGGCTTTAGAGCATTCGGATTTCAAGCGGACGCGATCGAATAAAATTCTAATTACCGATCGATCGATCGAATTGATAAAAATCGGCCGTCAAGAATAAAATTAACGATCCATGGTACCAAAATATTAAACGACACCGTTACGTACCGATCGATCGGTTAACCTAATTATTAGAAAATGTTTTTAGCCTAACAAATGACTTAATTATTAAAATTAATTTACTTATAATATCATATTAATACATACCTCATACTGATGAATTATAATCATGTGTTAAATAAGCGTTATGTCACTAATTTCAAATATCTTAATACCTCACTCATACTAACACAAACAAAATGCATCTATGTTGCAACATGTATAACTTATAAATGCTTTCTTAAAAAATTAATGATATGTACTTGATATTTTTATGTAATCTAAATACATCCTAACATACTTTGTTAATATATATTTCTATGTTTCTAATCATTTAAACTCACATTATTTAAAAAAATGGGGTTAGATAAAAACTATGTAGCGATTGATCGTGTATATAACGATCGATCGGTTAGTGCACCCAAACGACGACGGATAACACCGATGGATCGGTGTGCACTTAGCGATCGATCGGTGTATTTAGTTGCAAAACAGAAAAATAAAAAACGATTTCTTGTTAAATTCTTATATTAGTTATTTGATAAACCACTTATTTCGTTATTTTTGCCGACCAAAGGGTATATTGGTCATTTTACTTATATAAGTGTCGATAAAGAAATACAAATAGAAAAACACGTAATAGTAATCAAAGTTTCTTCTGCATATCCACAGATAAACAGAAATGTCTCAAATACGTAAATAAAAAAACCAAATCCAAATAAACACAAATGTCTCAAACAGATAAATAAAACCATAAATCAAAATGTATGTCCCAAATAGATATATAAAAAAATAACATAAAAACTCATCAACGTCGAACAGCATCACGGAAAGTGGCCACGTCATCAGGAATATCTCCGGGAATCCTCTGTGGATCTGCCTCCATCTTGAAATCATCCAGAGTCTTTTTAATTTCTTCCAGCTGCTCGTTGACGTCCGCCATATGAGCCACGACCGACTTGTTGCGCAGCATTGTCACAGTGCACTCCCCATCGAAGGCGGTCCGGAGCTCCTTCAGCTGCTCCTCTAATGACTGCATCTGCCTCTCAAAGGCTGTAGAGTGGCCTTCATAGTCGCGCCGACACGGCTGTCGAGTCCGCAAATAGCTGGGCCACCCATGGAGGAGGCACTGCAGGTGCTCCCGTCTCCAGGTGCCTCTGACGCTGATGTCGAAGGCCGTGATGCCTCCTCTGCGGCCGCTGCTGCTCTACGAGCGAACCGTCGAGTCAATGCCCCCTCCTGGCCCCGGCTCCTGGACAGAGTGAACTTGTTCAGCGCACTCTTAACCTCCTTACGTGTATCCGAGGCAGCGATCACGACTCCCCGAGAAATGAGGAACTGAGTCAGAAACACGCCGTATGGGAGGCTATATTCCTTAATTCCCAAGCCTCATCCATAATCAGCTCGAACATGTACAACGGAAAATCTATCGCGTCTGCTGACCCATAAGAGCATGCACTGAGCTCTCGTGAACGGCACTCGGTGGAATGAGTTCTGCCATCGACGTTCGGCGTCCAGATAAGGTGCAAAATCCGCCAAAACTCACTGAACTCACTCTGCTTGATTATGCTGCCCACCACTGCAGAGGTCTTCCCAGTCATCAGCGTCCACAAATCCTGCTCTGATGTCCTCTGTTCATCATTCAGGGGTACCGCCGGGAAACAGGGGCTCTCGGGCCGGGGGCAGTTTAAGAAATCGCAATGACGTCTGCCGAGAATAAGAACTGCACGCCTCGCACCTCTAGCTGCACCTCAGGTGCTCTATCTACGAGACGAGTGCACAGAAGAAATCTTGCACAACTGCGTCCACGCAAAACCCTCAGTCCACGAGAGCTGATGAATAAATCCTTGGTACTCGAAGAGCTGGTAGAGGGAGTGCTCCTCGTACAATAACTGGTCAAAATCAGAGAGCGTCACAGGACGCTCTTTGGCCACTGGCCGCCCCCTCAGGTACTCCATTCGCCTCTCCAAGGTCATCATTGGATCAGCGACTTCTTGCTCTTGGGACGACGATCCCGTCCCGGTTCTCGTTGTGCGTGCACGCTTAACTCCTGACATTTTATGTATACTGCAAAAGTTGTATATAAATATGTGTTAATAAGCAATCACAATAACGTATTACTTAAAAAAAAAAAGTAATCACAATCACGTAATTATTAATGAAGTTGAAACGATCGATCACTAAATGATCGATCGACATAAAATGACGATCATCATAAAAATACCGATCGATCGTAAATGGCGATCGATCAATCAATTTGACCGATCGAACGCTATCGGTAAAAGACGCGTTTCAGTGCACAGACGATCGATCGTCCATGCAACCAAAACGCACAGTATCACTAAGGATCGATCGCCAGTTAATCAAAACGCTGCGCTTCACATTGTAGCTTACCGATCGCTTAGGTTTAAGCGATCGATCGATTAATACGATCGATCGTCTATATAAACGATCGATCGCTCAATTGAAACGCACAGTTTCGAGGAGACGATCGATCGCTCACTAAAGCATCGATCGCTCCGTACCAAATTCAGCGATCGATCGGTGAATTTAACCGATCGATCATTTCACCTACCACTTACACTACGATCGATCGCCATTTAGGCGATCGATCGTTACGGGAACAAATACACACAGACGTTACAAAACCCCAAAACAGGCCCAAAATCACCCAAAATTGATCCCAAAACAATCCTAAACTCTTAAAACATGCATCAACAATAAAATAAATATATTTTACGGTCCTAAATGGATGATATAGCAAATTAGAAAACGTAAACTAAAAATTCCTAGTGAACAACCACTTAATATTGCTTAAAAAATAATATAAGTACGTACCTTTGACGTAGAAGACAATGAAGGATGATTCCACGCACTTTGGAAGACAATGCAGCACGAAATGGCTCCTTGCACTTTGAGAGGATTCGAGAGATTTTGTGGAGAGATAACCGGTAAAAATGACTTCGGCGGTTTCATATAATTCGATCGATCGGTAGTTAAGTAACGATCGATCGCTATTTCTAACACGTGGCGTCTTTCCATTCGTTTACGCGATCGGAACGATTCGAAAAAGTGACGGTTACGCTTACCGATCGATCGTCATATTTCCGATCGATCGTCCTTTCGTATTTGCAGACGGTTACTATACCGATCGATCGGCGATCGATCGGTTTTCAATAACGATCGATCTTCGTCGATGCATAGTATTTCGATTAACGATCGGTGTATGACCGATCAATCGGTGTGTGACGAAACTTTTCGTCACCAAAAAATTAACTTTTAGTGACAACAATTTTATTTCGTCACAAATAAAACCTTTAGTGACGAAATTGGTGACGAAAAGTATTTCGTCACGAAAAAACTTTTTTTGTGACGAAAATAGCATTTTGTCACTAAAAATTAACTTTTAGTGACGAAATTCAATTCGTCACCAAGAATTTCGTCACTAAAAGTCAATTTTCTAGTAGTGATCTCTTGAGAAATTTTATACCAATCTCCAGGGATTATGGCGTGAAATAGACTTTCGTCATCCTAATCCTACGGAATGTGCTGAACCCGAACTCTCCTTCACACCTCCGGTACTACCCAATCCAGGTATACTTGGTTGTGGCTATTATAGTTCCTCTCATGATGTTGATCGTAGTATGTGGTTACTTGACTCCAGCGCCACTGATAATTTAACCTTTGCGGCCTTGGACTTGACACAAGCCTCCTTGCCGAGACGAACTAATATTGCAAATGCCAATGGTGCAATCTCCCCAGTGGTTGGTGCAGGCATAGTATCGTTGTCACCCCACTTGCAACTTCGCAATACCCTCCTCGTGCCATCATTGTCTCATAGACTACTATCTGTAAGTCAAGTGACAACGGATCTTAATTGTGCGGTACTAAGGTACCATACTCATTGTCTTTTACAGGATCTTCTCACCAAGGAGATCATTGGGCGAGGTACTAAGAAAGAGGGGCTTTATTACATGGATAGTCTCAGTTTGGGTCACGCAAACAACATGGAGCATACTGTGGATGCCAAAGAGCTGGAAATTTGGCTTTGGCATCGCCATCTTGGACACCCATCTTTTGCTTATATGAAACACTTGTTTCCTTCATTATTTTCCTCTGTGAAGAATTTTGAATTTAAATGTGAAACATGTATTTTGGCGAAGAGTCATCGCGTTGCATATCCCTTGAGTTCTAGCAAACGAGATATTCCTTTTGCTTTGATTCACTCGGATGTATGGGGACCTTCCCCAGTAACTATTGTGTTGGGTTTTCGATGGTTTGTGCTCTTTATTGATGACTGTACGCGAATGACATGGTTATATTTGTTGAAGCATAAAGATGAGGTTTTGGAAGTATTTAGATCTTTCCATCTTATGGTGCAAACTCAATTTTCAGCCAAAATTCAAATTCTGAGATCAGATAATGGTGGTGAATTTTTTAACCACCAATTTCGTGACTGTTGCCGCCTCCATGGTATTCTTCATGAGATGCCTTATCCACATACTCCTCAGCAAAATGGCATTGCTGAACGGAAAAATCAACATCTCCTTGTAACCGCTCGAGCCCTACTTCTTGGGACCCATGCTCCGAATCATTTTTGGGCTGACGCGGTTACTAGCGGTTCATCTCTTAAATCGCATGCCATCAAAGGTCTTGAGAATATATCAAATCAGAAATCGACCTCAGGATATTTGACCTTTGTTGGTGGAAATCTTGTGACATGGCGAAGCAAAAAATAGAAGATTGTAGCCCTCTCAAGTGCTCAAGCCGAATTTCGGGGAATGGCCAAAGGGCTATGTGAGCTGTTATGGCTAAAATGGTTATTAACCAAGATTGAATTTTCTCCAAAATCGAAAATGAATCTTTTCTACGATAATAAAGCAACAATTGATATCTCCACAATCCAGTACAACATGATCGCACCAAACATGTTGAAGTGGATCGACACTTTATCAAACACAATCTAGAAGCCAAGATAATTCGGTTTCCATTCGTCAAATCAGAGGATCAATTAGCAGATATACTTACCAAAGCCATGTGCAGCAAGGATTTTTACAACTCACTGGACAAGTTGTGCATCAAAGATATCTATGCATCAACTTGAGGGGGAGTGTTGGCGTGAGTTGTTATGTGAGAGAATAGTGGAGAGATTATAGCATAGATATTCTCTCCTAGGAGAAAATCTATATAGCCTAGGAGTGTTCCTTTCTCTTTATATGTTTACCAAATCAGTTTGTAAAGTGATGTGAAAATGTATTGAAATATTTTTGACATATATAATGGTTGATTCTTTTTGTTTTTGTTTTTACTTTTTCTTGGCAGAGCTTCCTTATATAATGAAGGCAACTGAGAAATGTGATGTGTATAGCTTTGGGGTGTTGACATTAGAAATCATGACAGGAAAGCATCCTAGGTGATCTCATCTCTTCATTAGTATCTTCATCTGCCAAGGAAAACGTACAGCTGAAAGATGTGTTAGATCAACGCCTTCCATTTCCAGAGACTCCAATTAAGGACCAACTTAATACAGTTGTGAATCTTGCAACTGAATGCTCAAATGTCTCTCCACAATTGAGGCCAACTATGTACATGATTTCTCAGGTCTTATCAGCCCAAACAGCTGAGTCCTAGTCCGATCTTTTCAAGAAGTTGCCTACAAAGTCATGTGCCAGAATTGTGTCGACTAGCAATTAGTTGGTTCAAGTTATTAATGAGGAGAGTCATTTCTTTTCTTCGACAGTCCTATTAACTTTAGTCCTTAGTATTAAATTTCTATGCGGCCAGTCTTTTCAAGTGTCAGTTATAATAGGGCGGTCCTTTATAGCAAGTCAAATGTTGTACCTCCCAAATGTCTCTTTGGAAAGACACAAGAAATCAGTTCAAATCCTATGATCCTGCAACTTGCATGCGCTACGTGGCAATGTTACAAGTCACATGCGGTTCAACAAACTATGCATTAGTATATAAATTAAGCATAAAAACTTGTTATAAGTCCATGATATATGGGAGCAAAGCAAAAGAACGATAAGATGGCAGTACCAAGGAAATACCAACTTAAAGTGAAATTTGATGTGGCTATCAAGGGGGGTTTTCTTAGCTATGCGGCAGTTTGAAGAAACTGGAAAGGTAATATTGTTGCAGCTAAGGGACATTGGGGACGTGGCTGGCGGCTCAACTGGATTTCTAGAGAAGGAAACTTTATGGCACATTTTGTGACTAAATAGTGTATAAATCATAATCATAGTGGTAGGATCAATGCCTCCTCTTTACCTCAGGATCCTTGTATGTGATTATGGTTAACTTTTTAGCAATAAAATGTACCACCTTTACTTAGAAAAAAAAAAAAAAAAAAAAAAAAAAAAGCAATTAGTGCTTCATCAGAGAGCACTCATCCTTCTCTCTAGACTTTCTTTTTTCCTGCTTCTAAGAGTCCCCTCGCCTCTTATCGCTCTTGGGCGACAGGTAGAGCTTTGCCTCCATCCGCTTGCCCACTATCCCCTGGCCTGCTTCTCGTAAGAGGCTTAATTAGTTTACTAATTCTTGGAGTATTGCTCAATTTCAAATGGATCTTTAGAGTAAATTTGTTCTAAACTGTTAATGTGGATACATGTTAATCAATTGCCAATAGCCACGTGTTCCCTTTAATTTTTAAATTATCTCTAATTAAAATTTTATACTTTTAAAATAACATTTATTTCGAAAAAATACAAAATTCAAAACTCCCATACAAACAGTATAAATACTTGGATAAATGATTGACAAGATAGGCCATCATGTTTCAAAAATATTTTGGTCCTTACCTCTCTCTTTACTCATTCTAACTTTGAGCATCGTAATTTTTCACCCGGTCCTCGGAGACGCCTCTTTCTAAATTTTTCAAGACGCATTAAAAGCAGGTTAGCCGTAATATTCCTCTTTAGAGTCCCAGAAGTCCACTAATTTATGACCGTCTTTATCATGAGCAAGAAGCCAAGCATTTGCTAAGAAAAAAAAAAAAGCCAAGCATTTTATTGGGCAGCTAACCTTTTAATTTCCATGTGGTTCCGGGCTCATATAATAAGACAAGGCCCAACAAGTTGAGGACCTTATAGAAGAGATTTTGAGCCTAATAAATATTCAGCACGAGGTCTTGACGGACAATTTAAAATTCATAAATCCGTAAATAAGATGTCCTAAATTATTGGTAATTCACATTTTAATATTTTTAAATATCATTTATTCCGGGACAAATACAAAATTTCAAGTTATATTAGCTAAGATAAATTAGAGTCCCAGAAAATCACCTTCGTTATCATAAAGGACCAAACGTCATCTCTAAGTTGTTGCTTGGGGAAGAAAACTAACAAAAGGAAAGGGCCAAACGTCAGTTTCTTCGGTAGGTGATTCGTCCTCGGTCATTGATTTCCTTTTAATTTCCATGTGTGGGAGCGGAGAAAACTCCCTTTTGATGCTTAACTTCTTAATTAGGTGTAGAAAACTAATGAAAGTAAAGGACAATAGCTAATACTTTTCGACAATTCAACCTCATGTGCTCGGAAGCAAGAAAACTCTCCTCCATCTGGTCAATAAGTCGCCAATTTTTTTACACAAAGAAATAACATACAACATGTAAATTAATATCCAATCACATTAGGTCGTTGGTCCAAATTAGAGTAATTAATTTAAGCAGAGCTTCCGTCTCCACACAGAGCTGGCCTATTAGACGAGGGCCCATGCCACCCTAGTTGATGTTGGGACATCCACTATCATAAAATGGAATTAATATAAATCCCACGAAAAAAGTTAAATACACTATTAAAAAGAGAAATTAGTAGAATGAAATGGTTTAAAAAAAAAAATTGTAGTCATTGATGTTGTGACATCCACAATAGTAAATGTAAACTCGGTAATCTCAGAAGAAAATATTTTTCACTACATATAACCAGTGTTAGACAATACATGTTAGAAGCAAGTAATTGTCACAATAGCAAAAAAGTATTTGTAGGGCAGTCTCTCACTCTAGAAAAGGGCGTCATGTTTTTGTAGCCGTGTTCACTTTACTCTAATCCTAGGATTCTCTATTGACTTCTTTATTTTCATATGTTGTCAGTAGGGCATTATCTCTATCTTTTGGACTTTGGTCATGACAACACAATGATGGGTCGACCGACCCGAGTATGGAATCATCATCTTTAGCATTATAATATATAACTGTTAAAAAAAAGAGATGAGTTTCTTCAACGACTCTCATGCATGGGCAAGGAGCCAAGGGTGCTTATTGGGCAGCCACCTTTTTAAAAAAAGAGATGAGTATCTTTTTTTTCCGCAAAGAAACAACGTTCAACATGGAAATAAATGTCCGGCCAATTACGTCAGGTCGTTGGTCCATGTCAAAATAACTAATGGTCAATACGTCGCCCATTTTTTTTTCCCGCAAAGAAACAACATTCAGCACGGAAATAAATGTCCAATTACGTCAGGTCGTTGGTCTAAGTCAAAGTAATTAATTTACGCAGCGCTTCCCCACATGACATGCGCCCTATGGCCATGTCAGGTGGTGGCAATTTGCGGAATAATAAGTCTACAATTTTAAAAGTCCATGCACCCAGTCAGCGTATTCTTCGTCTATTTAATGGATTTGAAAATTTGTTTATTTTAAAAAATTTGTTTATTGAAAGTAGTGTAGATTTTATTTGATTATGTAAAATATGTGTTTAGGTTTGTAAAAAAGTGTTGGATGTGTATAAAGTTGTTAGAATTTGTCCAAAAACTTAAAGCTATTGTCCTGATTTTATTAGGTTTTATTTTAAGCAGCTACATAAATTGCGGGAGTATCTGAAGAATATTAACAAAAAAAGGAATTAAAATTGTTGGACACATTAGGGATATCAAGAACAAGGCCTTTTCATTTTGCAGCAAAAAAGTAGTAGAAATAATTGGAAAGCCGTGACCTAAACTGTAGTTCTACCCTTCAATTTCAAGCCCAACACTTAAAACGGTTGAAGAGGGTTATCATATATACAGCTCGTTTTTAAAATTATTAAAGTACTAATATACTAAATAAAGGAAGGTTGATTTCATCATATAATAATACAATGAGTGTACATCATCAAACTTTTAATTTATGGGTGTTGGTGAAAAAATGGAAAGAAATAATTTGAATAAATTTTTATATTTATTGTAATGAAAATAGATAATTTGATGGAGAAAAAATTATTTATAGTTATTTTATTAATCAAAATTTTAAAATATAAAAATTTTGATTTGGCAAATGCCACCTAAATAGAGGAAGGTTGATTTCATCATAACGATACCTGATTGTACATCATCAAAATTGAGAGCAGTAACTAAGGCTAGAAAATTGCATTCAGGTTTACCCAATTCGTTGGATAAGAGGCCCACACTGGCCCAGCTCAAAAGGCTCAACTCCTAAAGCCCAACATTTTGGCTCGGTATTCGATGAAGAGAATCCGTCAAACTTAAGTGTACGGGGAAAACTGCCCGCGTAAATAAAACTACTAATAATTACCTTATATATAAATACTAAGAAACCGTCCATGATATCTACAATAACCGTTAAGAAAAATATCTGTTATGTCGAAGGAAAGTGAAAAAAACAAGTATAAAAGGAGGTGAACTAACTAAAGGAAGGTACACAACTTTTGGCCAAATAAATTAGAGATATTGAAATAGAGCGAAAGACTGATTGAACCATCGGAGGACTCATTCCCTCCCAGCGGAAAAAAAAAAATTATAATTGTGATATGTAGTTGCGGAATCTAGTGTAAGGAATTGTTGAGGTGGTCATCATAAATCAACTGATTATTTCATTGCCGTTTAAGTCAAATTAAAGAAAAGAACTTGATTTTGATAATTATGTGATCTGCTTCTAGGCCATAATAATGGAATATCCTATTTTAAACTTTTGTCGTATGCAAAAAAAATAAAAGGAAATAGTCAAAATCTTCAGCGGCTCACAAGCACTACAACAAAATAGCTTTTGGGTGACAAAATTTGTTGTCACCTAAAGTTAAAAATTTGTCATCAAAAGTCATTGGTGTCAAAAAAAATTTGACACCCGATTTGACAGAAGAAGCGTGTCACCCTTGTTCTTGGGTGACAATTCTGAGTTTCCTTAGGAAATAGCGTCCGAATGCCAATTCAGACGGTACAGATGGTTTTCATTTTATGTGACAATTATAAATCCGTCATGGATTCCTTGTTTTTAATCAGTTCACATGTCTCGTGCGAACATCAATGTATTAAATGAAAAAATCAATTTTGATGGAAACTCGTGCGAACGTCTATAATATAGGTTATCACGGGGTGAATTTCTGTGTCAAAATGTAAATTTTGTCAGCAGATATATCGTCCGCATGCTACTAAACCACCTGCGGACTCTGCGTGTTTTTATTTTTTGAAAAAAGAAAATCCCACGAATATAATGTGCGAACTCTGGTTAAACACGGACGTGGGGACGGTGTATTTGAGTGCGGACGCTGGCTGCTTTTATTTTATAAAAAAAGAAAATGTCACAAACATAATGTGCGAATGGCTCAAGAACGTGCGGACTATGGATAAAAAAGAACGTGGGGACGGTGCAATAGCATTCAAACGTTATTATGGGTAATCTGTGTGGACGTTAATTTATCGTGAGCGGACAAATAACATATTATGGTGGACATCTGGGCGTTGTTAATCCGTCCGGACAGTTCTAAATTATAATATTAAATATGTGAATTTAAATTATTTAGGGGTAAAATCATAGTTAGCCCATAAGTATGAGCAAAAATCAAATTGGTACCCTTAATTATCAATTCGGCGATTTGAGACCCATAACTTTTGAAAATCATCAATTCTAGCCCCCGTCTAAATTAGCGTTAAATTCGACGGAAAATCATGCAAAATGACCAAAATGCCCCTCCAAGACTAATTTTAAAAAAAATAAAAATAATAAAAATTTAAGAAATAAATTAAAAATAAATATTTTATTGAAATAGTGTTTCAATAGTTTTATTTTAAAAATATTACTTTTTAAAAAAATTTCATTTTTTTATTTTTAATGAATTTTTTGGTAATTTTATCTTGGGGGCATTTTGGTCATTTTGCATGATTTTTTGTTAGATTTAACGTCCAATTTAGACCGGGGGGCTAGAATTGATGATTTTCAAAAGTTATGGGTCTCAAATCGCGAATTGAAAATTAGGGGTACCGATTTGATTTTTGCTCATACTTATGGGGTTAACTATGACTTTACCCCAATTATTTAATTATGTATTTAAAATTAGATTAGAAATAAATATGAAGACATCATATTAAATATAGTATAAATTAGTAATGGTCTACAAATATCTAATCGACATAATAGTAAATAAAATACATAATCGAAATCAAGTCTGAAATAAACAATCTACCCAAATTTGCATCGGGGAGTGAAATGCGCTGTCACCTTCCTTACGTGTTCCATCATCTGCTCATTCATTGCGCTTGCAATAGCTGGAGCCTCTTTACTTGCTCTGCTTGTTGCTTCGTTGCTGCTCCTCTAATGTTGCTTCTGCTCCATTAAATGTTGTTGTTGCTCTCGCATCACCCTCTCCATTTCTGCCTCCCTCACAACTACCTCATCATATTCTTTCTATCTAGCCCTCATCTCTCTATCTCCATTCTCTCCTATTCCAATCTCCGGGCTAGATCAACGATGACATTGAAGACGATGATCCAACTTGTTGCACTGAACGGCCTAAACTATGCACATAACCACTTTCGTCCCAAGACCTCTATGAAGATCTCCACTTCTGTGAATGACCTTCCCTCAGACTCGTGCTATAATTGTAGCGCCTCCATCTTTTCCTACAAGTGAAGGAGAACATTGTGAAAATTAATTTATTAAATATAAAAATTAATAATGCATAATAAAATTTTACAGAACTTACAAAATGTTCCCATGCAGTATCGGATGTCCACACGCCGTCCTTATTAGTATGCATTTTCTTGTACATCAATACAGGATTAATCTGATCAGTTTCTAAATCTTTCTGCACACCAAAAAATGACATATACATTAAAATCCCATAATGTCATAACAACAAAAATACACTTAAAATATTTGAGTTGATTACCATCAGAACAAGAGCGTGATGGAAAGACCGAGCCCCCGAAGTGTGAGCAACCGTCAGCTTAGCCCTATTTTGGCAGTTGATTTCACTCCTTCTCTAAAATACATATCTATTGAGTTAGTAAAAAAAACGAAGTATAGAAGTAAATAAAAATATTAGAATAAACATTTTTACCTGAAATTCTTAGTACTAAATAATTCGCAGATGGGAGCCCATTCTTCCTTTTTCATGTTCGGGTACGAATGCTCTAACGCTCTTCTTTGGTGGGAAATAAAGCGTAGTACTGGTGCATTCTGTTCCGATGTGTCATGTACGCTATGTTCATTGTAGACATCACAGTGTTGCAATCCTCTGGCCGATCATAATCCAAGTTGAAGTCATCCTGAAATGAACCATGTTAGTCTAATTAAACAATAATAATAAAAAGAAGTCAAATTTTTACTAAGTTTCACTTAACATAACTTTGTTCATGACGTAGACTTAACCTCATCGGAGACTTTGGACCAGTTGACCAATCGAATGGGACATGTGATCGCACGAGCGGACCAATATGAACTAGAAAGCATCAAAGATGCTTTGTCATCACCACTCGTATGGCCATCGGGAATATGAACGGTCAACTTTCCTGCAATACGAGCCTTTCTAATGCAATCCACGCGTCCTACTTTGTACATGTCTAATCCCAAAGGTGGCTATACATGAACACAAATCTTATTAACGTAAAACATCAAGTACCTAATTGCATGTATTTAAAAAATTAACATTAAAGTTAGTTTGAAATACTTACACGCACAACTACTCTACGGGGTGCTATGCGGGTTGATGACTCAGGAGATGGTAAATTGTTGTCTACTACATTTGGAGGAGTCGCAGCTGATCTAGTCCTAGGATGATTGCTAGCACCAACTGATCTAGCACTTGAATCACAATGAAGACGTTTTCCTCCAACTGTCATGACGACGTCCTGTGACTACACAAGCACAACAAGTGAGAAACTCTATTATTGTCAGAGAAATAAAATATGAACGTGTGAAATAAATATAACATAAACAACAGAGATTTGTAAAATCACTTTAATAATCAAAGTCGGACTCTTCTGAGTTATCACTATCCTCACTATCATCACGCGACTCTTCATCACAGTCCGATATTGATGTAGCATGACGTCGTGTCTTAGTGTCATCAGTGACGTGGAGAAGCGGATTAACTTCGTGCCTACCCTACGGAATCATGTTAAAATTGCTGAAATTTACAAAAAGAGAAACTGACTTGTTCTCCTGGTATGCTTCCGGGTTCGACGGTTCTGCCCTTACTTCCTAGTTCGATGATCTTGCCCTCTCTACGTCGTCCTCTTCTCCAACCTGAAGCATATCTTATGTATTTCTTCTTATTATTTTCTGAACTATCTTCCAGTGGCCACCCAACTTCATATCATCTAGATAAAATACTTGACCACCTTGAGATACAAGCACGAACGGGTTGTCTTTATACCATTTTTTTGATGTGTTGATGCTAACAAACCGTCCACTTTTGTGAAGACCACAATTTTGGTGCTCAAGTCAAACCAGTCGCACTTGAATAAATAAACTAAATTCCTCCGCAGGTACTTTAGTGCATAAATGTCTACAACTTGACTATAAAAATCAACGTCTTCCCCATCATGGTCTCCCAGAACAACCACACCACTATTTTGTGTACTACAAAATTGTTCACGTTGACTTGTATGAAACTGGAATCATTAACTATGCATCCAAATAGGAAAGTACTCGTTGATCCGGTCCGGATGCCAGTGCATATAAATCATCCAACACCTCGGCCAGATATTCATTGCGGATCATTTGTATCTAAAATAATATAACTGTATGAGACTTTAAAAAAATAAAGTAAACAAAAAAATAGATATACGTTCTACATAGGTAATAAATACCTTTTTTTTAAAACCACGAAGGGAATTTTGCTTTGTGACTTTGATCAATATCTACTTGTGATTGCTATTTGAGTTCATGTAGATGCTTCCTGCGAACAAATATTCGTAAAACAAGTGCACTACAAAAAATTTGAAACACAACAATGAAATGATGAAAGTCGCTTACTCTAAATGTGAGCTGAGTTCTGCACAGTTGATAAGTACATACCACTCTGCTTTAGTGAACTCCTTCCTATTCAAATCGTGGCCCTTGCTTGCTCCTAACGGACGAACATTTACAGCAAACACAGAAAGACGGTCCATCTGTCCTCCTCGGTCATCTACTTTAGCATAATTCCTCTTTTTTCTAGAGCAAAATGTTAGACATTCATTCAACACGTAACTTTCTGCTATGGACCCCTCGGCCCGTGCCCTGTTATTCATGAAATGCTTCATCTTCCTCATATACCTTTCAATTGGATATATCCACCGAAATTGTACGGGCCCCGTAAGTAAAACTCCCCGAGGCAAGTGGACCACTAAATGGACCATGACAGTGAAAAATGATGGAGGAAATATGTGCTCCAACTTACAGAGGATCAATTCGATATCTTTTTTGCAACTGGTCTACATCCTCTACTTTTATAGTTCTTGAACACAAGTCCCTGAAGAATAAGCATAGTTCCGTCAATGTTGTACATACTTCTTGGTCCAATAACCCATGTATCATCACCGGTAACAGTCGTTGCAGCATAATGTGACAATCATGGCTTTTCATACCCAATATTTTGCATTCTTTCACATTCATACATCGGGATATATTAGCTGCGTACCCGTCAGGAAACTTCACACCCTTCAACCACTGACAACACTAATTCCTACGCTCCTCTTTTGTCAGCATGAAAGAAGCATGAGGCATGACCTGTGTTGACCCTGAACTTGTAGATGCAACTCTTTCTTTATTCACATTAATGTCAAATCTCTCTGACCACTGACATTATCCTTCGTTTTCCCGTCAATGTTTAGCAAAGTTTCCAAGACATTTAAATTGTGTCAAAGTTTTAATTCTGACCAAAATGGCAACTCAAAGAAAATACTTCGTTTCGTCTAACTCAACTCATCCACAGTCTGTTTCCTCTTCTTCTGCATCTTTCCAAAAGGCATAACAAGTACCGATACAAGTTTCTCAAGTATCTCTTGTCCAGTCAACTCTTTAGGCTCTGATCTAAACTCTTTATTGCATCAAATATGTCCACATTGTGCCTCCACTAATGCGAAACTGGTAAATAACGGCGATGTCCCAATGTCCCAAGAAGCAATGTTTACCTCCATATTTCAGCCATGAAGACGTCGTGTCCGTATTACACGTTGGGCAAGCTAACTTCCCTTCCGTACTCCATCCGGACAGATTGTCGTAGGCAGGAAGTCATTTATTGTCCAGAGCAACGCTGCGCGTAAGTTAAATGTACCTCTTTCCACCTCATCATATGTTTACACTCCATCCTCCCATAACTCATTCAACTCCTCTATTATGGGCTGTAAATACACATCGATATCATTTTCCGGACTTCTATCCCGGGAATAAGCCGTGAGAGCATAAAATTAGAATCTTTCATACACTTCTACGGAGGTAGATTGTACGGGACTAAGACCACTAGCCATATACTGTATGACAAACACATGTTTCCGAATGGATTGAATCCATCAGAAGCTAGACATAAACAAATGTTACGAGCTTCCAGACCAAACCACTCTTATTTCTTGTATAGATCCCTCCATACCACCGAGTCGCAGGATGACTCATCACCCCGTCTTCGACCACTCGCTTCTCTTGGTGCCACCACATATCCATTGCCGTCTGATGTGAGATAAACAACCGTTGCACCTCGGTTTCAATGGAAAATGTTACAACACTTTTTGGGGGACCTTTGACTTTGAATTTTCATAGTACTTCCACCTCGACTCCTCACACACCGGACACTCTTGTAACTCGCTATTGTGCTTCCAAAACAAAATGAAATCATTCCGACATGCATGTATGTTGTCATAACTAAATCCTAAATTCTTCCTCAATTGCTTTGCCTCTTAGAAAGATTTCGGTAACTTCTCCCCATCGGGTAATGCTTCTTTTATCAACCTTAACACGTCCTCAAATGCCTTTACGCTCAAGTTTTTCTCTGACTTCACATGGATTAATCTTACTACAAAAGACAACTTCGAATACTTCACACACCAAGGATACAATTCTCGCTCATCATCCTCCCACAACTTGGCATATGCAAAAAATCCATCCTCAGACCCTAATTCGGGTGGCATTGGGTTGGCAGTATGATATGCTCCTACATCAAAGTCCTCTAACATGTCTCGGATGTCATCATCTATATTCCCCTTAGACTCCTCACTACTCAGCTCTAGCTCCTGTTTAGACACTGCCCGATCTAAAGAGGTGATTCTTGGAATTGGTTCTTCGTGCAATACCTAATTAGTATAACTCTTCTCAAACCCATTTATGAACAGGTGATCCTCCATTTCTTGAATTGTTTGGAACAAAATATTTTTACATCTCCTACATGGGCACCTTATTTGACCACGACTATCCACAGAATTTCTAGTGATACTCATAAATTCTCGGACACCTTCTAGTTCATGAATCTAGCTCTTATCCATTTTTTGTGCCTTCAGTCATAGATATGCATAAAACAATCAAACAACAATCCTGCATAGAGTAATGATAGTTCACCTCCAACACCTTATTTATCCAAGGTGATAGGTCCTATCTTATTCAATATTAGATTATTTATAATATAAATGTAAATGTCTCGAGCATTGTGATTGACGCGCTAGAAATTTAGGTAGTATCTCCCCTTAGTCCCTAGATACAAGCATTCAGCGTTGAGGTTATACACCCGCTGACAAATGGCAAGTGTGTAAACACAACGCTGAATATGCATCTGAAAGACAAAACGAGAGTGATGTCAAAATTTCTAACTACATCACGTACAATGACCAGAACATTTACGTACATCACATATAGTCCAATCCTAAACTGTTCACAACTTGGACAATTCAAGAATTACCGCGCGTTCAGCAACTAAAACGCGCAGTAATTCCCAAACGGGTCTAAGGGCTACTAAATGCAAAACAAAACCAATATTAAATAAACTTTACGCATAACGTCGGAAGGATTAAAAACCGTCCTCACAGCCAAAACCAAAAAGATGTCATTTTATGAAGCTACGTCTGCACGCCCTAAAGTACATCCAAACGGTTTGAATTGCCCTTAAGAACACTTCGGACGGCTACAGTAAACGTCCAAACTCAGATTGTCAAAGAATAGATCATTGACAATCTATCTTCCACAGACCCATTTCAATTCCAAAAATCACAAGTTTTACATCACCATTTCGCATCCCATCAATACCAAACATGTTTCTAACCTACCCAAAACATTAAACAATCAAACATCAAGCAAAACAACACATTTTTACACAAAACCCACAAAACCCACAAAAATCATCAAAATACCGTACCTCTTGAAGCTTCCAAATCTCACAATGGTTCCAAATCCACCTAAAACTACTTCAATCTATGGTTGAACCTCCTTCTATCAGCCTACCAACAATTCTTCAAGAAGAAACTGGAGAAATGATGGATTAGGGAGGATTTGAGAGTATTCAAAGCTGAATGATAAGTTTCTGGGTTTCGACCCTTTCATTCTGTGTAAAAGCCGTCCAAACGTGTATAAGTGATGTCCACACGCCATACGAGAAATTTTTGGCGTGAAAAGTTACCGTCAACAATTTTGTCACCGTCCGGACATAATCCACAACTACACGAAACTGTTTGCAAAACAAATGACCCCGTTTTAATAGGAAAGAAACGATGTCATCTTTAATGCCAACCGTCTGGATAGTAACAAATAAAATCTAACAACTTATTTGAACCTGCTATTGACTCCATTTTAAATACAACTTAACGATGTCATTTTATTCTACGGTCGTCCGCACTGTACTTAAAACTGTGCGGACATCCATTTTTTGAAAGCACGACATCATTTTTCATTAAATAAACAATGTCGTTTAGACAGAACGACCGTGCGAACAATTTATTAAACGTCCAAACGCACCCATCTAATTTATTTATAGCATGATAATAGTATTTCATTTCTTAATAATGTATTAACAGTACTTAAATAATTATTTTAAATAATGTATGTAATTAATATTCTTTTTTACTTAACATATCCAAACATAAATATTAAACCATAATAAAAAAAGATGTAAATAACCATCATAAAGCGAAATCAACATAAATATTCAAATACAAACCATACTAAAATGTCAAACATAAATATCCAAAACGTAATGTGAAAAATAATAAAAGTCCTAATCATGCTCCAGATCGGGCTCAGTGGATCTGTCCCCCAGGAACTCGCACATCTTCTCCATCTAATCCTCAATAGAGCCCAACCTCCTCGACATCACATGCAAGGTGCCCGGACTGGTAGTGAGAAATTGTTGCAATCCCGTCATTTGAGACTCCATAGAGGTCAAACGGGTCCCCAAGTCGATGAACAACTGATGCGTCGCAAAATAGCAGCATCAACCATCTCCTTCAGGTCTGTCAAACAAGGATCGGACCAGGCAGCTAACTCCCCGGCATCATGATGAGGGGACTCCTCCTCTAACTGCAACTCTCTTGGAGAAAGAGACAACGGTAGCAGCTGCCGCCAAATTTAAGCATCAGAACGGCTCAAAGTGGTCCGACAGATTGGACTGAGAGGCGGCTTCCTTTCCTCGTCCGACTATCTATGCAACCCACACTATGGAAGAAGTGTGTCAGGAGTAGACTTTATGGTAACGCAATTGCAAAACTAATTTTCGCTTCAGACCGAAAAGTCATGAAGATGTACAGCGGCAAATCCACAGTACCTCCTCTGGCCACGTACAACATCAGCTCGCCTCTCGCTATAGGAAACTCTATCGTCTGAGCCCTCGGCTCGATGTTGTAGGCAAAGATGAGGTGCAGAATACGCCAGAATGGAAGCATGTACCTCTGTATTACGAAGGGTCCAACGACCACCACGTTCCACCATGAATGTACAGAAGATGTCTTCTGCATTTGGCATGTTCTCCATCTCTACTGCAGGGTATGCTCGAATCCGCCTTTGCATCCCCATAAATGTCACTAGGATGTATGCTGACGAAAACCTCACTAGGATGTATGATAACGGAAACCTCTGATACTTCATCTCCTTAAAATAAGTAACGAAAACCTCATGCTCCATGATGACCGATTGGCTCGGGATCTCAACCCGTTGCTGGGCCAGTTGCTCCTCCCGCGTCATATAATCCTCTTGACTTTGAGGATCCTGCAATGTAAAGCTCTTGGCAAATGAGGTAAATGAAAACAGTGGTGTTTAGACATTTTTTAATCTATAAAAAAAAGGTAAAAATAAATAAACTATCAGTGAAAACCATCCGTATGATGTAACATAGCGTTTGCACATCATATGAAACAGTGTCGTCTTATCCAAATAACGATCCGGACGTTTACCAAACGTTTGAACAATAAATAAAACAACTTAATTTTAGGGAACAAATGTGCGCACACTATCTAACCATCCGTAACAAAAATGATCGTTAAAAAATAATTCTAACATGTGTATATATCATAAATAAAACGACAACGTATATATGAAAAATGTCTGAAAGCACAAATGACACCGTTCGAACGGCTATAGAAAAGAAATAGTTTTAGAAAATATATGTATGTATATATTATCAACAAAACATCAGCGTATAACAGACAAATGTCCACACGAAAAATAAGCCGTCCTAATAGCGAATAAAATGACTTAGTTTAGTAAACAAGCATACGCACGCTAGAATAACTGTCCACAACAAAAATACTCCTAAAAAATAAATTTTTAACATGTGTAGATATCCTAGACAACACAACAGCGTATAACAGCTCAACATCCACAGTAACAATGCCTCTGTCTGAACGTCTAGTGAAAATGACGTAGTTCAAAACACATAAACACAAGTACATATCTTAAACTAAACGACGGCATATAAAGCCAATGCCGTCCGCACATCACACTAAAAACGTTCACACAACAATAATAAAATGACAATGTTTACAAAACTAACCGTAGAAAATTTAAAACTATATTTCCAATGGCTTCAACTATCAGGACGTGTCGTGGGAAAGAAGACAGAGTCAACTCAGCCACAGCCGGCCTCTCTCCCACCTCCAAAACTCCCTCAAGTCAACAGTAAACAACACAAAATTATAACCTAAATAATCCTACAACATTAGGAAATTCATATCAATACAAATATTGGTCATCAACAACTGTGGTGACCGAAAATTGTTCATGAAAATTTCTACGTAAATAACTTAAAAAACATGATTTTTATGCCAAAAAATCAAATAAAAACATGAAAATGTACCTGGATACGGAGAACTCCACGATATAGACGAAAAAGTAAGATTACTAACGAGAAACATGAGTGTAGGTATGAGAAAGGAGAGAAAATGGTGTAAAAACTGTCGGTGTAAAATGCAGTTCAAATGGCTTTTGTTCGTCTTTAAAATCTGTACTCACCATTCGAACGGGCCGTTCATGCCATGTAGACGTTACAATTTTCCATGTGGACCAATCAAATTCCTATGCATTAAATTTCAAATCGTGAACGGTTAGGAAAATCTTCTCGAAATGATGGCGTTCGGATGATATGAGTCAATGCAGATGGCTACTGGCAAACATACAAGTAGAATGTGCAACATGAAGTACCACCATTTGCTGAAATTATAGTCATACGCGTCCAGACGGGATGGAACCGTGAGGCCGCGCATTGTTGTTGTCTACAATCATCTGAAATAGACACATGTCAATCATGCGCGGATTGTCCCAGTCGTTCGGACGTTATGCTCAAACCGTACGGATGAGAATGAAGATTTTGTGACAATCTGACCTGCGTCACTGATGGGTGACAATAGTGTTTTGTCACCCAAACGATGTGCGCAAGGCTTCGCGTACCGTTTGGACACTTTTACAGATGCCGACAAATATTTTTAGTCACGAATATGTGACGTTTTACCTTTCTTCACCCCTGAATACCGTACGGATGTGTTTTAAAGACATCTAGACAATTTTATAATTCTGGAACACCTTGCGTAATAAAATTTTTATTTTGACGGGGAAGGGCATGCTTTGGTGACAAAATACTTTTTGCCACCCGAAATTTTGACATCTAATGTCAATTTTCTTGTAGTGAAGCCAAAATACAAGCTTGAGCTAGAATATCTGGACTTGTGAAATGCTATTTAAGGCCGAATGACCAACGTTACCTCGTATAACTCAAGATGGCTACCAAGTTATCCACTACCATTTTTTTTTGTTTGATTGCATTTCTGGTTATTGCTAATGATGTTGCGGCCCAAGAAATCATTGAAGTTCTTCAATACAGTTAGTAATTTCACTCTATTCACTTATATCAACAACAAATTTTGACATCGCGTCTGGACAGTTTTCGGTGTTCTATATATATATATATATATTGGGTGGAACTCCCTAATTTATTTTTTCTTGAACAAAAAAATACTCTTCTAAAGCACTGATCTCAACGAATTGACCGTCAGATCAAAAATCATTTACATGATCTACTTGGTTCCTCCGACTTTGTATATTTCATTTCTCCTCTTTTCCATAAGACAAGAGTGTTAAGATAGACAGTCATGCTGATCTATACATCTTAATAGGTACACCTGTAGTGGGAAGTCAATCTACTCCAGCACGGTTCGTTGGTTCCCCTTACGGTCCCATTTGTCCGGGCTGTGATAGCCCACCGACTCCATGTTGCTGGCGAGGCTGTCTCCCCCGCATTACTCCTCCACTCGCCTTAATGTTCTCGAATATATGCTGTCAAAGCTGCCGCCTGTAGAGCCCTAATATTGAAATTATTGTGGTTTGGAATCGCACGCGAAAGCCCAGACATGTTTTGAATTTTCGTGTATTTATTGCTTTGCTATTGTTGACTGGCCAGAGGGACTGCCATCAGGGACAAAGCCAAATAAATTGATTAGAAGCTGTGTAATTGATTTATATTTGTTAGCCCAAGGTTGTTTTGCAAAACAATCTTTTTTTGATTTTGATGATAACAAATATTCTAAGGTTCGAAAGCTTTTAGATTTTACACTGTCAATCCACTTTTCCAAAAGATATATTTCAAAGATCGAGGTTTTTCCACCTAAAATATTTTTAAGTGGACTTGAACACCATTACAGAAGTTGATAAGATCAATTTTTCATGTTGTAGGTGTTTATAGATATGTTGAAATGGAATGGACACTGTCAAAGAAGCTAATTTTTCTCTAAGTGTTGATAGTGTTGACACATTGCCTAATAGTGTTGACACATTGCACTGACACCCGAGGTACCTATTCAAGACACCCGAGGTATCTATTCAAGACACCCGAGGTACCTATTCAAGACACCCGAGGTACCTACTCAAGACACCCGAGGTACTTACTCAAGACACCCGAGGTACCTTACTCAAGACACCCGAGGTACTTACTCAAGACACCCGAGGTACCTTATTCAAGACCAAGTTATGGTGTCAACACATTGAAGCCTAGTATCGACACATTGCACTGTCTCCCGAGATAACCACTCAAGATCAAATCTTTGATGTGTCAACACATGCTCACCATGTGTCAACACATACCACGAGTTTGAACAAATTTTGAAATGTCGTCTGAACTTTCAAATCGCTCCCAAATGACTCAAGTGCCCTTCCAAAGACTCTTTTGAGGGCATTGAAGACCGTTGAAGTCCTAGGGGCTATAAATAGAATGAGATAGAGAGAGAAAGGTAGGGATTGCATATTATTCGAGATCGCATCATCTAGAGAGAGAAAGTGCTTTGAAGAAGAGAGAAAACTGCATCTACCAAGAAAGCTTGTGCTCCCACCTGCCAAACGTTAACTTTCCTTTTAGAATCTTGTCTTATTGGACTCTATTGAGCTTTTCACTAGCTGATTCGGCTTAGAGAGCCATTCCACACGTTTTGAGCTTTTCATTGCTTATTCGGCTTAGAGAGCCATTCATTGTAATTCCTTTATATCCATCTTTTGGAAAACACTTGAGTGTTGGGTAAACACTTGTCCTACTTGTAAGAGTAAAAGAAATCCCTTGGGTTTTGGGATTTATGTAAGAGTTAAAGCGTGAGCTTGAAAAATGCTTTGTAAAGGTTCCTTAGCACCCGGGAAGCTAAGGTGTATTTGTTATTTGGAGAATAGTGAAGGAAGCCCAAGGAAGTCAATAGCCTTGGGGGTGGACGTAGGCAAGTGTTGGCCGAACCACCTAAAATTTACGGTGTCGTCTCTCTAACTCTATCTCTCTTACTTTTCAGTACATATTCCTACTTGTGGAGATTTATGTTTTATCATTTATTGCTTATAATTAGCATAGCATTAAACACATTCAGATCAAAAGTCTTATTTGTTGAAGGGGGTAGCTTTCAGATCTGCATTTTTATAGAAAAAGTGATAAGTTTTTGATAAACCCAATTCACCCCCCTCTTGGGTTGTTTTTTAGACTCATAATTGGTATCGGAGTTGAAGTTTAATATCTCTATCTATGACAACCCTTGTTAGTACCTCTTTAGCTGAAGGTCAATCCACAAATAGACCACCTTTGTTCATGGGACTTGCTACAACTATTGGAAAGCTAGGATGAGGATTTATATCCAAGCCATGGACTATGAACTATGGAGAGATATCTCAAATGGTCTAAATTTCCTAGAGACAAGGAAGGTAAGTTGAAAGATGAAAAAGAGTGGGATGATGCTGATCTTAAGCTTATGTCTTTAAATTCTAAAGCTATGAATGTGTTGTATTGTGCACTTGATTCAAATGAATTTAATCATGTTTCCAGTTGCGATACTGCGAAATAAATTTGGGACAAACTCAAGTGGCCCATGAAGGTACGAATCAAGTCAATGAGAACAAAATTAGTATGCTTGTTCATAGTTATGAGCTTTTTAAGATGAAATCCGATGAATCCATTTCATCTATGTTTACTGGTTTTACTGATATTATAAATGGTCTTAAATCTCTTGGTAAAGAATATACTAATGTTCAAATGGTGAGAAAGATCCTTAGGTGTCTACCAAAAGCTTGGAAACCCAAGGTCACGCCATTCAAAAAGCTAAAGACTTGACAAAGCTTTCTTTGGATGAGCTCATGGGTTCTCTCATGACACATGAGATGAACCAAGTAAAGGGAGATGAGGATGAAGGAAAAAAAAAAGAGGCATTGCCTTGAAATGCCTCATGCTCTAGTGATGATGAGTCTTCTGAAGATGATGAGGAAATGACATTGTCCAACAAGAGATTCAAGAAGTTCTTCGGAAGAAACAAGAAGATAAAAGATTTCTAAGGAAGACAAGCTATAAAGGTGATAGTAGCAAGAAAGAATGACATTATTTGCTATGGATGCAAGAAGCTGGGACATATCAAGACGGATTGCCCCAACCTTGAATCCCACAAGAAATCCAAGGATTTCAAGAACAAAAAGAAAGCCTTTTTGGCCGCATGGGGAGAGACCGGTGAGTGATAGTGATAGTGATAGTGATAGATGTATAGTGATGAAGAAATTGCAAATATATGCTTCATGGCAAAGGATAATGAAAATGAGGTACAAGACTCTTCAATTTGTTCATTCACATTTGATGAATTACAAGATGCTTTTGATGAACAATATCTTGAATTGAAAAGAGTGTTTTCAAAGTATTGTGTCTTAAAAAGATCCTTGAAACACTTATCCAAGAAAATGATACTTTGAAATACCAAGTTGTTTCTCTTGAAGAGAATCTTGCAAGAGTCACAAAAGAAAATGAGAAAATCTTGCAAGAAGAGTCAAATGATTTGAAATCTGAAAACATTGATTTAAAAAGGAAAGTTGACTCTCTCACTCAAGATCTTACAAGATTCACTTAAGGAAAAAGAAACCTTGACATTCTTCTTAGTTCTCAAAGGTGTTGCTCAATAAAAGTGGCATTGGATATGATTCCTTCAATAATAAAAAATCTTACTCTTATATGATCACAAAATCATCTCCATCATTTACATTGTGCAACTTTTGTGGTAAATCTGGACATATATCACATGTTTGTCCAACTAGAAAGAAATCTTCTAGTGGTATTAAATTTGTTTGGATTCGAAAGGACAGGATGAAAGAAACTTATTCTAACACCAAAGGACCCAAAAAGAATTGGGTACCAAAAAGCAAGACGTGATTCTTTTTTGTAGGAGTGCTTGAAGTCAATCGAAGTTAAGGAACATTAGGTTCTTGATAGCGGATGCTCCAAGCACATGATAGGGGATAATAGTTGGTTTAAATCTCTTAGCTCCAAAGAAAAGGGATAAGTTACATTTGGTGTACATAGATACGTTGAAATGGAATGGACACTGTCAAAGAAGCTAATTTTTCTCTAAGTGTTGATAGTGTGACACATTACCTAATGGTGATGACATATTGTACTAACACCCGAGGTATTCAAGACACTCGAGGTACCTATTCAAGACACCCGAGGTACTTATTCAAGACACCTGAGGTACTTAAATCTTTGATGTGTCAACACATACTCACCATGTGTCAACACATACCACAAGTTTGAAAAAATTTTGAAATGTCATCTGAACTTTCAAATCGCTCCCAAATGACTCAAGTGCCACTCCAACGACTCTTTTGAGGGCCTTGAAGACCGTTGAAGTCCAAGGGGCTATAAATACAATGAGATAGAGAGAGAAGTGGGGATTGCATCATTACTCGAGATCACATCATCTAGAGAGAGAAAGTGCTTTGAAGAAGAGGGAAAACCGCATCTACCAAGAAAGCTTGTGCTCCCACCTACCAAACATTAGCTTTCCTTTCAGAATCTTATCTTTTGCACTCTATTGAGCTTACTTGCACTTCATTATTGATTTTGAGAACTTATTCACTTGAGCTTTTCAATTCAGCTTAGAGATCCATTCATTGTAATTCCTTTATATCATCTTTTGGAAAATACTTGAGTGTTGGGTAAACACTTGTCCAACTTGTGAGAGTAGAAGAAATCCCTTGGTTTTGAGATTTGTGAGAGAGTTGAAGCGTGAGCTCAAAAAACACTTTGTAAAAGTTCCTTACACCGGAGAGCTAAGGTGTATTTCCATTTGGAGAATAGTGAAGGAAACCCAAGGAAGTCAATAGCCTTAGGGGTGGACGTAAGCAAGTGTTGGCCGAACCACCTAAATTTACAGTGTCGTCTCTCTAACTCTATCTCTTTTCCTTTTCAGTACATATTCCTACTTGTGGAGATTTATGCTTTACCATTTATTGCTTATAATTAGCATAGCATTAAACACATTCAGATCAGTAGTCTTATTTGTTGAAGAGGGGTAGCTTTCAGATCTGCATTTTTATAAAAAAGTGATAAGTTTTGATAAACTCAATTCACCCCCCCTTGGGTTGTTTTTTAGACTCATAGAAACCAAGTAGGAATGGTCGGATCTCCTTTAGCAATATCCTGCTTCATCAATCTTTCACCAGAGGGAAGTAGTAATTCTCTCAAACTCTTATCTAAGAACATAAGGTGTACGACATATAGAGAGAGAATGAAATAACAAAGGGCTCTAGAGAGAATATAAGTGTGTAAGGCAATTTCAATGTACGTAGCCAAATGTTTGAGGCTTAAAAATAGGTTTATATGGTGTTTTGAGAAGGGTAGAATGGTATAATGGGTTAAATAAAAGGTTGGGGTGGAGTTTCTAGACTAAAAATAAAATCTATTAGAAATTCCATCAGGCTAACCTCAGTCTAACCATAAGCTAACCCTACCACCAGAAAAGCTCCAAAACTTCCTGCAGAATGCTCCAACCTTCCATTTGTTTAGAAACCTTCTAGAAACTAGGTGTGTTCAACCGATTCGGCAACCGGTAGAGCTCTGGCTCCGATTCCAGCAAGCTGAGGTCCGTAGCTTCTAGAAACAAGAATCGGAGGTCACTTTGGAGACTTCTTGGAGGCATGATTTTTTTTTCCTTTAATATTTAAACGACGTTATTCCATTTAAAATAGAACGAAGTCGTTTAGTTGTTTTTAATAAAAAAAAAAATGAAACCATTGATCAAAACATTTTGATCCAGGGTTTTTGAAAAAAAAAAACCCTAAATCTCCTATCTCCCTCTCGGCCCTCTCCTAAGTCTCCTTCATGTTCACTCAGAACTTCATCTCTCTATTCAATGATCTCTTACTCTTTCTCTCTCTCTCTTCTCTTACTCTCTCTCTCTCTCGCTGTCTAAGCTCTCTCTAGCGTCGCTACTCTGTCTTCTCCAGTGCCGCATGGCAACCTCCAAAACACTGATCTCTCTGTCTGTCTCTCTCTTTATGCCTCTCTCTCTCTCTCTATGTCTCTCGATTGAATGTTGTGAATTTGTGAATCTCTTAATTGTGAATTTGTGAATATGTTGATGCCGAATCTTCAAATGCACTTGTCAGTTTGTGAATCTGTTAATTTAAATTTGTGAATCTGTTTGTTGTTTACTAGTGTTTTGATAATGTGATATCCCCAATCTTTTTGAGCTGCTTTTGAAACTCTTGTGCTAAGATTTTTCATTTAATATTCTTACTATTTGTGTTCTTTTCCTTAGCATTTGCTTTATTTTAATTGCTTATAGAATTTCTTTCCTTTAATTTTTAATCTTTGAATTACAATCACTATTTTTATTGCAATCCATGTGTTTAAATTGTTTAATTGACTTGATTTTTATTTCATTTAAGGTTTTAGATTAATTTGATTCAACTTTCATATATGTGACCGAATTTCCCTTTCTTGTTTAAATATTTTATTTTCAGCCTTTGCTTTAATAATTTATCATTTCTTATATTATTGTGATGTAAATGATCTAATTTGATTTTTATTTTCAGTATTTGATTTTCTTTGAGCTTAATTATTTTAAAATGCTTGTTTAATTTCAATTAGGTTTAAGGTTGTTGAATTATGGACTTGGGCCTATGGAAATAAGTTTGGTCGAAGCCCATTAGTGCATGGAAGCCCAAAACCCACCCAAGCCCCTCTAAACACTCTTGGTCGGATAATTTAGTGAAGATTCGATTAACCTAGTGAAGATTTTACAAATCTATCTTGTTGGCCATGTGTCAAAAACTCTTTCACCTATGTGTATAGATTCAATGAATTTCATTAAGTTCTTGTCTTCATAATAATCATTATGTCCCTATAAATATAGCATGCCCTTAATTAATTATCTAGAATAAAGACAAAAAAATGAGGTGTAGTGAAAGAGAACAAGTGACTCACGGCAATGCTTATTGCCATGAGTCAAGAGAGAGAAAAAGGGGAGGGAGAGAAGAGAATGAAGAGAAAATTTATGAGGAAAGAGAGAGAAGAGAGAGGAAAGAGGAGAGAGAAAAGAGAAGAGTTATGAAGAGAGATTAGGCCATTTAAGGCCTTTGCAAACAAAGGGGAGGCACTTTGTGCCCCTTTGATGGCCATGAGAGAGAGAGAGATATTGAAGAAAGAGGAGAGAAAAAAAGGGAAAAAAGGGAGGATCGGCCAAGAAAAGAGAGGAAAAGGAAGAGAAAGACACTACAAAAAAAATGACCTTTAGCAGCGGTTTCGGACCACTGCTAAAGGACAAAAAACCGCTGCTATAGCTCCGTCGCAATAGATCAATAGTAGCGGTTTGCGCGACCGCTGGTGAAGATTGGATCTATAGCAGCGGTCGAGACCGCCACTATAGACCCGAACCGCAATTGTAACCTTTTTTTCGCAGTGTGTCAAGAAACACCGCTACAATGCTGCTATAGGTCAGCTCTTTTTTTTTTTGGGTATGTGCCAACATTTTTAAAATGCCACCAATTTTTTCCTATATTTTCCTATACATGCTTTTTTAATCGTAATACAAATTTATTTTAATAATCATAATTCATTGGATGTAAAAACTTAAAGAACAAGGATAATAAAAACAAAATATACTTCATCATTGATTAATAATATTTTACAACAAACACAAGAAACTCTACAAATAATCTAAAAAGTAACAAATTTCTAATATAAAATAACAATAAGCAAGGACCAACTAAAATATTCAAATACAACACAATAAGGAAGGACCAATTAAAATCTTCCTCCTTTGACACATCAACGTCCTAGTGAATTCCCAAGCAGCCCTAAATGTATCAAAATGAGGAAGAGATTAGTTAACCTCACTAGGAAGCAATATAGAATATGATAATGGAAAATGCTTAACAATAAATTGTTAGCTTTTGTTCACAATCAATATTTCGATGATTTCAATAAATGGATTAATTTTCAAAATGGACATCTTCAAAGAGCCAAAGACAAGAAGATTAAAGATCAAGAAGATGCAAGGAGCTCAAAAGTGAAGATTCAAGACCATAGGGTATAACCTTGTAACTCTTAGTTTCACTTTTGACAAGGATTTGAATCACACACTTGCATATTTTTCAAACCGTGCATAATCTTCTTATCACATGTTTGAGCTTTAAATGTTTTCATCCCTATATAAACTCCTAAGCCTTGGTTATACTTTTGGAAAATTGGTTTTTGAAGTGGGATTTCAAAACGTCAAAAATAGGTTTTTTAATTGTAGCGGTCTATGAAAATGATTTATAGCGGTCAACGCTACATGAAGCAATGATGAGATAAAATTTGACAGCATTCAAATTTTATGACCGTTGAGCAACGGCTAGTTGAAGCGGTCGACCGGTACAACCGTAAAATTATCAAATCGACCCCTAACGGCTATAAACGGCTAGTTTTTTGTAGCCTATAAAAAGACCTTCCTATTGTCTCTAAAAAGAGAGCGACCACATATCATTTTATATAGCTTGAGAAATATCTTAAAACATATTTCTCATATTATTATTACATATCATTGTGTGAATCAATTTTCATATCCACTCTCTTGTAAACATACATTCCTTTAGGTTGTTCACACTCAAGCTGCTTACTTTATCTTGTCTGAATCAGAGAGGCTTGTGAGAGAGTTTGTTCTTGAGGTGAGTGAGGTTGCTCACTAAAGAAGAAGCTTGTATATCTCCTCACTTGTGTTCTCTAGCACCCGGAAGCACACTAAAGATAGTAAACCTCAAGGCTAGGTCTTGCTGGATGTAGGCTCTAAAAATCTATGTTTGCTTCTCTAAACCCTACTCTTTACATTTAGCACTTATTTACTTGTTGCATCAATATACTTGTGCTAAATTAGTCTTTAGTTTGTAAACACAACTTTAGGGTTAAAAGCGAAAAAGTTTAAAAACCCAATTCACCCTCCCTCTTGGGTTGCCTTAATCCTAGGATTTACATAAATGACAGAAAATAGTCTATCAGAATAATAGGGCCAACAATGGGATTGATAGCAAGATGCACACGTATGTGAATGGATATATGTATGTACATATTGCTATAACCTATGTGGATAAAATAAAGCAAAAACTGATGATGAATTACCAGAACTAGCTGCATCAATGCTATCTAGCTCATTGTCACCAAGTACACTGAAAACCAACAAAGGGAAGAGATCACTAAACTTTGCATCTAAGAATTAACAGAAGCCATGGTATTTAGTACAAGCCTAAAAGGAAACGCTGATTCCACATAGTTTACAAATATGCTTTGACCTGAATTATAATCAATGTCAAGAGTTGAAAAAGTTATGTCAAGGCATCAACCTTTTCCCTCTAAAATGCAAGTACCTCCATCATTCATTTTCCCCCCTCAAGCACTGCAAAACATTTCTTTATCCACAATAAAAACAAAACAAAAACTACTTTCAAGGGATGCACCTTATGTTCCATTCATTGTCAGCATGAAGTGCCCCTTCTGTAGCAGGCAAGTCTTCAGCTTCCATTTTTGCTCTAAGTGCAGCATCCTTTGCTGGCATTGCAAGAATTTACTCTTTCTGCAAATAAAACTTGTCATTTCCACAAGCAGTTAAAGTATGGAGAAACCTACCAAGTATGGAGACGTGAAGACCTACCAAATATGGAGAAACGTTTCCAAACTTGTGGTAAATCATAATGAAAAAAACGTGCAAACTTGCTATTGACTAGAAGAGCATTTGATAGATTGTGGGAAAAGACAATTTCATTTTGTTTTTTTATATGTAGACAGTTGGAAAAGGATAAGTTATACCATGTTGGTAGGTAAAGACGCAGCACAAACCCCTTCATGCTTCAGTGTACGTTCATCCACCCCTAATGCCACAACCTAAACCAAAAGGAGGGATGGGGGATAAAACTTTCCAACTGCACATAGCATCTTAAAACTTTTGAACCAAACGGAGTGATGTTACCTATGCATCCAGCAACAGCAGATTTCTACTATTCCCCTATAAATTAAAAATAGCCTAATGCTTAAGATAAAACTAATACTTGAGAACTCCCTTATGTGGAAAAATGTTTTGTAAAGGCAAACTGCACCAGATGCAGAACAAACAAACAAATAAGCCAATTTTTAACAAAATGAATAATCATATACACATACACGTACAAACTTTCAAAACTCTGCTTTTAATTATATTTCTCTAAAATCTTCCGGATCAAATATGAATTAGTTTTTTTGTTTGAAATATCCTATAGTCAATGACAAGAACAACCTCAAAGTGATTTTTAAATTGTAGCTATTGGTGAGCTCGAGCACTAGCTAATCACATTCACAAATCAATGAAATCACAATCAACAATTAGCAGAGAGAGAGAGGCTGAAGTGAGAGAGGGATACCTGCTGCCCTGCAAGAGAACCAGAGCACGGCGGACCGGCAGCAATGAGCAATTCGACGCTGGGCAGCTGAGAGAGAGAGCCCAGAGAGAGAAAGAAAGGCTAGTGGGTACTGAGAGAGAGAGAGAGAGACAGGCCAGTTGCCGTGGGCTGCTGGTCACCGGAGGAGGAGCTGAGAGGGAGTGAGAGAGAGGCTGAGAGCCAGGGAAGGGGAGTGATAAAGTGAGAGATTTTTCAAAGGGCAGACTTAGAGAGAGTAGACACTAGTTAGGCGCTCTATTGATGAATTATCTAACACAATGTTTTTATGACGAACACCCTGCGTTGATGAAAGGTTTCTTAGGTAAACCGATCGCGGCTAATGATGGATTTTATGGTTGAAATGGCAAGATCAAGGCCATGGAAATGAAGCCAAGAGGGCTTGAGATGAAGTTTTGAGGCAAAATGTTCATGCATGTGTTGTTTTGATTATTTTGAAGGAAGCTATGAAGTTATTCATGATTTTTGTTGCTGGTCTATATTTTAATGCATGTTGTAATTATATTGTTCCATGTATGATGACTTAAATCATTAGATTTAAGGATTATAGCACATGAAATCACATGAAATGGAAAAATTAGGACTTTTTAGTGATAAACCCTTGCTGTCCAAAACGTGGATTTTTTGCATGAAAATTGGTGGACATGTAGTATCGGCTCACAGTAGGTCCTAGTAAAAATTTCAGCTCAAGCGGAGGTCGGTAAAGGTTGAAAATGCCCCTGGAGGTCTCTAAGGGTAGTTTTGGCATTTCACACAAAACATTAGGGCAAAAAGGTCTGAACGGGGAAAATGACTTATGGCTGTGTAGAGAACTAAAAATAGATGGGGAAGCCCAAATTTGAGCTCAAACCAAGTAGATTTAGGGCTCAAATCACAAAGCCCGTTTTAGGGCCTAAATGGACTTTAGGCCCAATAACTCCAAACAAGCCCAGTAATCCTTGAAACCTTGGGGATAGACCCAATATGGTCTAATGAGGCCCAAGAGGCCCTCAATCATGGATTTTAGTGAAGATTTGATATTGCTTAATAATTTACATGATTAATTCATTATTAAGCCAAATTAAAAGAAAAAGGTTATTAATTCTTATCGAATGAAGGACATTCAATATTAACCTTCGTCCTAAATTATATTAATTAGAATATAAATAGTATGTAATTAGTATGGACTAATAGTTCTTTTCCTCTTTACTGTTCTTGAAAGTTTAAATAACAACCCAAGAAGGGGGGTGAATTGGGCTTTAATAAATTTTCAATCCTTTTTGAAAATAATTTGAGCAGTATAACAGTAAAGCATAGAACACAAGGGGCAGTGATATGAGCGTGAAAAATAAGAGATAGAGTTAGAGAGATGACACCGTATTTTTAAGATGGTTCGCCCAACTCTTGCCTACGTCCACCCCCAAGGCTATTTACTTCCTTGGGCTTCCTTCACTATTCTTCAAATAGTAAATACACCTTAGCTTCCGGGGTGCTAAGGAACCTTTACAAAGCGTTTTGCGAGCTCACGCTTCAAACTCTCACAAATCCCAAAACCCAAGGGATTTCTTCTACCCACACGAGTAGGACAAGTGTTTACCCAACACTCAAGTGTTTACAAAGAATGGGTACAAATGGAATGTCAACGATTTGGCTCTTAAAGACGTATGAAGCAAGTGGAAAGTACAAAGGTGCACACGAGGACAAGAGTATGTAGAAAGCTGAAGTTTAGCAGGGGAATAACAAGCTTTCTCAGTATGAGTAGTCTTCTCTCTTCTTCAAAGCACTTTCTCTCTCTAGAAGTTAGGTCGTAGAGTAATTGCAAATTTGAATCACCGGAGAGTTGTTTTCTTCTTTTCTTCTTCTTCTATTTATACCACTTTTGACTTCAACGGTCATCTGGGATTTTAAAAGAGTCGTTGGAGGGGAGCTTTCAACATTCCAGGATTTCAGCAAAAAATTGTGGTATGTGTCGCTCATAATCAGCATGAGTTGATCTGGAAGACTCTCGGAAGTGCAATGTCCGACGTCTCTTCATTATCCCGAGGTCCCCCTTTACTAGCCTAGGTAGACTACAATGTGTACATCTCATCATTAAGCCGAGGTCCCCTTTACTGACCGAGGTATCTATCCCGGTTACTTTCCAAGCTCCATTTGTATTACCGACTATTCAGAGGTGCTCCGAGGTGTGCTTTCCTATTACCATTTCCGAGCTCCGAGGTGTCCCTGAGGTGTTCCCAATGTGCTCCGAGCTTTTCCCTTATGATTTTCGAGGACCATCTCTAATTCTGACCATCTCGAGGTGCTCCCGAGATGTCTGCTTTTCTACTTTCATTTCCGAGGAGTTCCAAGCTTTTCCATTATAATTTTGAAGTGCTCATTCCAAACATCCCGAGGTCCATACATTTTCCCGACGTTCCCACAACATCCCGAGATGTCCATACACTTTCCCGACCTTTCCACAAACATTCCGAGATACTGATACAATATCCCGAGGTCCCCATTACTATCTCCGAGGTGTCTCAGTGCAATGTGTTGACAAGATTTGATCTGAAGTTGTTCTCTCGGGAAGACAGTGCAATGTGTCGACACTAGTCTTCAATGTGTCAACACATAAGTGCTAGAGAGGTTTTTCAGCAACTTCGAAAGTGTTGTTTTCACTCCAATTCATCTTTAAACACCTACAATATGAAAAATTGATTTTATCAACTTGTGTAATGGTGTTCAAGTGCACTTAGAAATATTTTTGTGAGATAACCTCAATCCTTTAAAAATATATCTTAGAAAATAGTGGATTGACAATGTAAAATCTAAAAGTCTTCAAAACTTAGAATTTTTGTTATCATCAAAATCAATTATGGATTGTTTGCAAAACAACCTTGGGCTAACAGTTCTATTAAAGTTCAAATGCATTCTTGTGCTATGTCTTTACATAAAAATGTGAAAGTGCATATGCGCATTTTATGATCTACTTATGTGAATTATGAATCTGTTTTGCTTATGAAATGTCAACTGCATTGTTAGTTTGCTATGTGCATTCCAATGATCTTCTTTGGTGAATTATTTGTCAGTGTTGCATGTGATAAGTCATGCTGCATCAACATATCATGGTATGAGGATACTATTGACCGAAATGACCGGAATGAAACTCATACCCAGAGGTGGTCCTAAGATTCAGGGTGACAGTACCATTCACAGTAGGATAGTGCAAGCCACCATAAGAGGATGGTGGTTGGTAAGGACAACTCGATTGGACTGAAAAAAGAAAGAAAGTGAAATGACCGGGAAACGGATACATTCATTATGCATTACATCACTCATATCGCATTAATTGATTTGTTACTAATATTGCTTTATGGTTAACAAATTCACTATGTCCTCTAATCTCTGTTTTATATGATGAACATGTCATGTTTCACTATTTCCCCCTCATAGGACTCCCCCCCTTTTATTGTTTATGTATGTGTGTGGACCTGTCAGATGGAGTCAGAATTCTACCATGCAATTCGAATAGCGAATTGCAGAGGATCTCAATCCACAACCACTAATGACTTGTAAATTCTTGTCCTTTTGTTGCATTAGACTTCTAGGTGGGTTGGTACCCGCTACATGGAAAATGGAGATAGATCCTTATGTCCTAGTTTTTAAGGTCTGGACGTACGTCACAATATACATTAGAGGTATACGTGGGATACGAACCCAAAAGGTACCTTGAAGGTCCATCTATGCCCCCACTTCCTCGTATTGATGCCAATTGTAATTCCAAGGATTAAGGCAACCTAAGAGCGGGGGTGAATTGGTTTCCAAACTTTTTTACTTTTAACCCTCAAAGTCGTGTTTGCAAAGTAAAGACTATTTAGCACAAGTATATTGATGTGATAAGTAAATAAGTGCTAAAAATAGAGAGTAGGATTAGAGAAGCAAACGCGAGAATTTTTGGGTGGTTCAGCAAACTCCGCCTACATCCAATCTCAAGCTTTTTTTTCAAGCCTTGAGGTTTTCTCTCTATCTTCTAAATGGTGTACACTCTAGCTTCCGGGTGCTAGAGAACTTTACAAGTGTTTTTCCAAGCTTAACACTCACAACCCAAGTATTTTTTCGGGCGTACCACTCACAACCTAAGAAGCTTGAGATATACCCTCTCTAAACTTTTGCTTTAGTGAACAACCTCACTAAAGGAATCACTTTTCTTAAATATAGAAGATACAAGAATTAAACTCTCTCAAAGAGTGGATAAGAAAATGGAAAGCTCTATCTCTTTTGATTCACACAATGACAAGGATGTGAAAATGTAATTTGTGTGAATGATATGAGAAATATGAAATAAGAAGGTTTAAGATCTTTCTCAAGCTATAGAAATGATATGTGGTCATTCTCTCTTGTTTTGAGACCTTAGGAAGGTCTTTATATAGGCCACATATCTAAACTAGTTGTTTTTAGCCGTTGGGGGTCGATCTAACAATTTTACTGTTGTACTGATCAACCATTTCAACTAGCCATTGCCCAACAGTCATAAAATTTGAATGTAGTCAAATTTTTATCCTACGCACCCGGTCAACACTTACAGTGCATTTTCATCATTCGCTATAGCCGATCGACTGCTTCAGATCATTTTCATCAACCTCTACAATTAAAAAAGCCCGTTTTTTACATTTTTGAATTCCCAATTTCAAAAACCAACTTCCCAAATGTATAACTAAGGCTTGAAAGTTTATATAGGGATGATTTGAAAACATTTAAAGGTTATTTTGGTTGTGAAACTTGTGATAAGAAGATTATGCATGGTTTGAAAGATATGCAAGTGTATGATTCAAATCCTTGTCAAAAGTGAAACTAAGAATTACAAATTATACCCTATGGTCTTGAATCTTCACTTTTGAGCTCCTTGCATCTTCTTGATCTTCAATCTTCTTGTCTTTGGCTCTTTAATAAAAACGTCTTTGAATATGTTCATTTTGTAAACTTAATCTATTTATTGAAATCATCAAAATATCGATTGTGAACAAAAGCTAATACTCGGAAGGACTCTCTTTCTCTACGGGAACTATTAGGAACTAATTTATATATATATTCGACAGTGATATGTTATTTTGGGTTACATCAAATTTATTTGGCTCATATTTGTTGATTCCTAAAGCTGTTTTTCATCTTCGATCTCACCAAACTCATCACGATTGTAAAAAAGTTTTTGTGTTACGTCTATGTGAAATAACAAAGGGTAGCTTGTTGATGAACTCATATTTATTTCCGCATGCCATTTGCCTTTCCTTGCAAATCGCATGCCTTTCAACTGAACTATGCATGGCATTTACCCTGAGCTATCTTACCCTTCTCCTTTAATCGGATCCAATATGTGAACTTGCAAGTAAATGCTTCATCAGAGGGCATTCCTCCCTCTCTCTAGACTTTATTTTTTCCTGCTTGAAAGAGTCCCCTCGCCCCCTTTCGCTCTTGGGTGATAGGTGGAGCTTTGCCTCCGCACACTCGCCCACTGTCCCCCATGGGCTGCTTCTCTTTCTATTTTTCCCTGAGCTAGTTTAACTTATTTTCCCTTAGTTTTTCCCTTGCCGTTTAGGTTGTCTTTTAATAGGATTATCTTTCACGGGTCCAAGCGATTTTTGTTGACTTTTCCGAAGCTCTGACTGACACGCACCTCAGACCTTCAGCGTCTCGTACGTGTTTGGCGGCTCAGTGCTAGTTTGTGATGCAGCTTCACGCGCCCCTTTGAGTGCAAGTGAATCTCATGCGCCTAGCACATTGGCGAGATCCACTTGTTGCGATTCCAAGTCTCCCTCTTCTGCCAACGTTGACATGGAAGTCTCCTTGAGGGAGTGGGATCGAGGTGCAAAGGCTTGCATCCTCTCTTCTGGCAACCGACTCCGCCTGCTTGATTTTTAACTTGGATATGGATCTTAGATCCGTTTGTGGTTCTCTTGATTCTTTTGGGTGTCACAATCCCTTTGCTATATATGATATTTGATCATTTTTCTTTGATGTTTCGGGCTATATGCCCATTTGGTCCTGTAGCTAGCCCCTTGTGATCTTCGGGTTCTGGGCTTGCATTTTGTGATTTCTTCACTATTTGTATTTCCATTTCTTGTTAAATACTATGAGCATTTGCTTAGAAAAAAAAGTAAGTGCTTCATCATGATCGTATCTCTTGTTGCATGTCTGCCGTCGTCAATTTTTAATGTGCTTTTGTTCTTAATGGTCTAACGCTTTAATAAACTTCGATGAAATCTCCAAATTTCCAAATCTAAACATTACTCTAACTTCTATAAAATGGATTGTCTGTGCCAAAAAATTCCATTCGAACAAACATATTACCTTTTGGACGGGTGCGTAATTCCTGGTCTATTCTGTCCAAACGAAAATTAAAGGTTCATTGTTTTTTGGTTTGATACCGTTCTTTCGCATTTGAACATTCGCTGACAATTGCGTTCTTTACTGTTTTAATATGCTCGAACAGTATCAGGTGAAACCGTTCTATACTATTCGAACGTAGTGAGAGAGATGGTCATTATCTTTCGAGCGAGAAGTTTGGATCCTTGCGATCTCGAGTGAACGGTAGTACTGATGAGCATCTGAACTATTGTATTATGTTGGAACAAGATTTTTATTTTTTATTTTTTAAAACAATCAATTAGATATGATTTTTTATAATAAACAATTAGACATATATATAATGAAGTAACTTATGATTAATTAGAAGACATCAATTTTAATATCAAGAGAGATATGAAAAACAATATCGGAAAAAGTAAGAAAATAAGTAATATAATAATACTGTAAGCATATTAAATAGAATAAAAAAAAAATTCCGTAACCTATATGGTGAGAGTGTGTAACTTTCATATGAATTTATTCATTATGAGAAATAGTCAGAACTGCTGGGGAAGTTCTTCGTAAATTACTTACTCTGATTTGGACTTGTACATGACCAACAGATATAGATAATGCCCTACTGACAATATATGAAAATAAAAACTGAGTTCTCTTATTTGCCGTGAATGGATCCAAATAACACCACTTCGATTGAAGAAAAAAAAACTCAAAGCCACCACTGATTTCCATCTCAGGACTCTACGGAAGGCTCGCTTGATTGAGAGGGTGATGACAATCCCTTGGGGGGTCATACGGCACTCCCCTTCTGGGTGGACAGAACGGCTTGTGACCCCTTTGTCCATCCGTTTCTTCTGCAAAAAAAGGCCAAATGAAATAAATAATGGAAGAAATTAATTTGAAATGAGAAATTTTTTTCTATATATTCGTTATGAAAATTTTGGAGGTGTATTTTTTGTGTTTTCTTTTGAAGATTGGGAAAGTATCAAATATATTTACAAAGAAATTAATTTTTTGTTAGACGAAATCTTTATTAAGTTTTGTGAAAGTTATGTTTTGGACTTTATGTTATTTTTGTAACAAAAAAACGTAAGATTAATGATGATATAGAAAATTTTATTGGAGATTGATAGTAGTTTTAAGATTAAAAATAATGTCTAGATGAAATCTTGTTTTGAGAGAAACAATGTTTTTAAAATCAGAAAAAAAAAAATATAGCCTAAATAAAGGTAATGATGCTAGAAGGCAATAAAAAGAGAAATTAAATTTTTGTTCCACCCCTAGAAATAATGAAAAGGGGAAACTATGAATACCAGATCGCAATATTTCTTACGATATAAGTTAGCAGAGTGAAATTGTTAAGAAAAAAAAAAAGTTAACTAGATTGAAATTACTCACTGTGTTGAGGAACTTCCGTGATTTGTCGGGGCGCAACATGATCATTAGCAAAGACGAGAAATGCAAGCAAACAAAATAGAATGGTAGTGGAGAACTTGGTAGCCATCTTGAGTTGTAGTGGAGAACTTGGTAGTCATTCTCCCTTAAATAGCATTTTACAAGTCCAGATATTCCAACTCAAGCTAGCTTGTATTTTGGCTTATCTGAGCCGCTGAAGATGTTGTTCGTTTCTTCTTTTTTCTAGCCTTAATTGTTGCTCTCATTTTTGGTGATGTACACTCATACAATGAAATCAACCTTCCAGTATATTAGCACACGACTCATCTTCAGCTAAGCTTGTATTGTTGGGCTTATATTTAGGTCATGCTACTGAAAAAAGATAAGTTGATTCATGTTTCCCGCAATTTATGTAGCTGCTTTTAATCTCAAAGCAATAGCTTAAGTTGTTGTGCTTGAAATTTATGAATTTGGAAATTAAAATGTATGAAAATAAATCCCCTTCCATTTATATTCTCATGCTGGCCTAAAAAAAAAGTGTTGGGCTTGAAAATTGAAATTGAAGGGTAGAACTACAATTTAGGTCATGGCTTTCCAATTATTTCTACTACTTTTTTGCTGCAAAATGAAAAAGACTTGTTCTTGACATCACCAATGTGTAAGAATTTTGATTCATTTTTTTGTTAATATTCGACAGATACTCCCGCAATTTATGTAGCTGCTTAAAATCAAAAGTAATCATCAAATCGGGGCAATAGCTTGGAAAATGTGTTGAATTTTGTTAAAAAAAAAGTGTTAATGTGTGGAAAGTTGTTGAAAGTTACTTACAATGAAAAAAATACTCTTGAAATTTTTTTTTTCAAAACTCAGTAATTGATAATGAAGACTCTGGCTGGGTTATCAGCTTGGACTTTTGCAATTAGGGAACTTTTATTTTGGCACCTGCAAGTTGCGACCACGTGACATGAGCCCTACCCTGATGGGCCCGTGTCAAGTGGGGAAGCTCTGCGAAAATTAAGTACTCTGAGTTGGACATTTATTAATTCCATGTTGTTGGAAAAAAATGGGCGCCGGATTGACGGGGGAGAGGAGTGTTTTCTGCTTCCGACCCTACTGACATTGAAAATGTTTCCCTAGAGAAACTGACCTCGATGGATTAGCTATTGTCCTTTACTTTCATTAGTTTTCTTCCCCTAGCAAGAAGTTATGTCCGCATCCAAAGGGAGTTTTCTGCGCTCCCACACTTGGAAATTATAAAGGTAGCTGCCCAATAATTAAGCACCCTTGGCTTGTTGCCAGTGCATGAGAGTTACTGAAGAAACTGACCTTTTTTTTTCTTGTAACAATTGAATATTACTATATTCTAATACTGAGATGAGGATTACAAAGAGTTGGGAATGCTTCCACAGAACATTCCGCAAGAGAATTAGCGAATTTGAGTCTCAATGTCCAAAACTATGATCGGGAAAGATATTGACATTGTCCAAGCTTCGGATAGGTTAGGGTTCATTAGTTTTCTTCCTGTAAACTATGATCGGGAAAGATATTGATGGGCTTGGATTTGTTATTGTCCAGTCCACTGGGCTGCTCGGATAGGTTAGCTCTTGTCCTTTTCTTTCATTAGTTTTCTTTCCTAAACTAACAACTTAGAACATTCTTAGCAGCTTCTTCAAATTTATCTCTATTTTAACCAAAAAGCACACTTCTCTATTTTAACTATCAACTTTTTAAAAACACTCACAGCAGCTTCTCTATTTTAACTATCTATTTTTTACTATTCTATTTAAATATTACTTTTCAAAAAAAATTTTATTCTTTCTTTAACATTTATATTTTTAAATATTTATTTTTAAGAATATGGGAGTAAGAAAAGAAAAAGAAAAAAATAAAATAAAAAAGAGGGAGAACGTGAGATCTCAAGGAAGAAAAGAAAAAAAATAAAAAGAAAATAAAAAAGAGGGAGAGTGTGAAAGAAGAAAAGAAAAAAAAAAAAATAAAGAAAAAAGATAGATATTAATATTTTAAGATAGTGAAGTGAACAGTGGTTCTCTAAATATAGAGAACCACTGTTCACATTTTCAAATTTTTTGTTAAAGTTTGTTATAATAGATAAGATGCTACATGGTGTTTTTTTACTTTTTTGTTAAATTGGTTCTCTATTCTAACCAAAATGTTAGAATAGAGAACCTGCTAGGAATGCTCTTAGAGATGACGTTTGGTTCTTTATGATAATAATGGTGATAAATTTGCGGATTTCTTGGACTCTAATTTATCTATTAACTTGAAATTTTATATTTGTATGAACCCCAGACAGCATAAAAATTAAAAAGTCATCTGACGGCCTTGGCATCTTGCTCCACTGGACTGGAGAAACTAACCTTGCTCCATTGCTCGATAAGCTCTTGCAGCTGCTTTGCTTTCATTAGTTTCCTTCCCCAAGTAAGATTATCCGGGGCGAAGTCAGGATGTGGCTTCTGCAGGGGCCAAAATATAATATGTAATAGTTAGCCAATAATAGAAATTAGAGTAGGACTCTCTGGCCTGGCTATCATCGTCTCTACTCTAACTTGGCTACATTCTTTGGCCGGCTTATGAACTCGACTCAAACTTGCAGCTCGCTAGGTAGCATGGAATGGACATTTACCAAACCACACAATTGTCGTCCTCTTGCCGCGCACTTGAAGTCAATAGAGAATCCAAGGATTAGAGTACTAAAGTCAACACTGGTAAAAAAAAGACAGAATTTTCTAGAGAGAGAGTCTTGCCCACTTCTAGAAATTTATGACAAAATACTTTTCTTCTTTTTTCTCTCTAAGTGTATTGTCCAATACTGGTTACATTTAGGTTTTGATAGCAATCGAAGACAAGAATTTTCGAGCTTCGATTACAAATATTATTGTTAACCTGGGAAGAATGATTTATTGGTACGTAGTTGGTCACAAATAAAGCCCTCAACAAGTGTGCAGCTGCTATACAAACAATAACAATGGCCGGTTCTTCTATCTTTAAGAAAGAATTCAACCTAGTGTTCTTTGCATCGCCTTCTTGGACACCCATCTTTTGCTTATATGAAACATTTGTTTCCTTCATTATTTTCCTCTGTGAAGAATTTTGATTTTAAATGTGAAACATGTATTTTGGCGAAGAGTCATCGCGTTGTATATCCCTTGAGTTATAGCAAACGAGATATTCCTTTTGCTTTGATTCACTCGGATGTATGGGGAACTTTCCTAATAACTACTGTGTTGGGTTTTCGATGGTTTGTGCTCTTTATTGATGATTGTACGCAAATGACATCGTTATATTTGTTGAAGCATAAAGATGAGGTTTTGGAAGTATTTAGATCATTCCATCTTATGGTGCAAACTCAATATTCAACCAAAATTCAAATTCTGAGATCAGATAATGGTGGTGAATTTATTAACCACCAATTTCGTGACTATTGCTGCCTCCATGGTATTCTTCATGAGACGTCTTGTCCACATACTCCTCAGCAAAATGGCATTGCTGAACGAAAAAATCGACGTCTCCTTGAAACCGCTTGAGCCCTACTTCTTGGGGCCCACGCTCCGAATCATTTTTGGGCTGACGCGGTTACTAGCAGTTCATCTCTTAAATCGCATGCCGTCAAAGGTCCTAAGAATATATCAGACCGGAAATCGACCTCAGGATATTTCACCTTTGTTGGTGGAAATCTTGTGACATGGCAAAGCAAAAAATAGAAAATTGTAGCCCTCTCAAGTGCTCAAGCCGAATTTCGGGGAATGGCCAAAGGGCTATGTGAGCTGTTATGGCTAAAACGGTTATTAACCAAGATTGAATTTTCTCCAAAATTGGAAATGAATCTTTTCTGCGACAATAAAGCAGCAATTGATATCTCCCACAATCCAGTACAACATGATCGCACCAAACATGTTGAAGTGGATCGACACTTTATCAAACACAATCTAGAAGCCAAGATAATTCGGTTTCCATTCGTCAAATCAGAGGATCAATTAGCAGATATACTTACCAAAGTCATGTGCAGCAAGGATTTTTACAACTCACTGGACAAGTTGTGCATCAAAGATATCTATGCATCAACTTGAGGGGGAGTGTTGGCGTGAGTTGTTATGTGAGAGAATAGTGGAGAGATTATAGCATAGATATTCTCTCCTTAATCATAGGAGAAAATCTGTATAGCCTAGAAGGAGTGTTCCTTTCTCTTTATATGTTTACCAAATCAGTTTGTAAAGTGATGTGAAAATATATTGAAATATTTTTGACATATATAATGGTTGATTCTTTTTGTTTTTGTTTTTACTTTTTCTTGGCAGAGCTTGCTTATATAATGAAAGCAACGGAGAAATGTGATGTGTATAGCTTTGGGGTGTTGACATTAGAAATCACGACAGGAAAGCATCCAGGTGATCTCATCTCTTCATTAGTATCTTCATCTGCCAAGGAAAACGTACAGCTGAAAGATGTGTTAGATCAACGCCTTCCATTTCCGGAGACTCCAGAGACATTTACCGGAAAACGTACCTCCCAAATGTCTCTTTGGAAAGGCACAAGAAATCAGTTCAAATCCTATGATCCTGCAACTTGCTTGCGCTACGTGGCAATGTTACAAGTCACATGCGGTTCAACTAACTATGCATCAGTATATAAATTAAGCATAAAAACTTGTTATAAGTCCATGATATATGGGAGCAAAGCAGAAGAACGATAATTAAGATGGCAGTACCAAGGAAAAACCAACTTAAAGTGAAATTTGATGTGGCTATCAAGGGGGGTTTTCTTAGCTATGCGGCAGTTTGTAGAAACTGGAAAGGTAATATTGTTGCAGCAGAGGGACATTGGGGACGTGGCTGGCGGCTCAACTGGATTTCTAGAGAAGGAAACTTTATGGCACATTTTGTGACTAAATAGTGTATAAATCATAATGATAGTGGTAGGATCAATGCTTCCTCTTTACCTCAGGATCCTTGTATATGATTATGGTTAACCTTTTAGCAATAAAATGTAACACCTTTGCTTAGACACAAAAAAAAAAAAAAAAAAAAAAAAGGTAATTAGTGCTTCATCAGAGAGCACTCATCCCTCTCTCTAGACTTTTTTTTTTCCTGCTTCTAAGAGTCCCCTCGCCCCCTATCGCTCTTGGGCGACAGGTGGAGCTTTGCCTCCATCCGCTTTCCCACTGTCCCTTGGCCTGCTTCTCGTAAGAGGCTTAATTAGTTTACTAATTATTGGAGTATTGTTCAATTTCAAATGGGTCTCTAGAGTAAATTTGTTCTAAACGGCTAAAGTGGATATATGTTAATTAATTGTCAATAATCAGGTGTTTCCTTTAATTTTTAAATGATCTCTAATTAAAAATCTTATACTTTTAAAATAACATTTATTTCGAAAAAATACAAAATTCAAAACTCCCATACAAACAGTATAAATACTTGGATAAATGATTTACAAGATAGGCCATCATGTTTCAAAAATATTTTGGCCCTTGCCTCTCTCTTTACTCATTCTAACTTTGAGCACCGTAATTTCTCACCCGGTCCTCGGGAGGCCTCTTTCTAAATTTTTCAAGACGCATTAAAAGCAGGTTAGCCGTAATATTCTTCTTTAGAGTCCCAGAAGTCCACTAATTTATCACCGTCTTTATCATGAGCAAGAAGCCAAGCATTTGCTAAGAACCAAAAAAAAAAAGCCAAGCATTTTATTGGGCAGCTAACCTTTTAATTTCCATGTGGTTCCGGGCTCATATAATAAGACAAGGCCCAACAAGTTGAGGACCTTTTAGAAGAGATTTTGAGCCCAATACGCTAAATCTTCAGTACAAGGTCTTGACGGACAATTTAAAATTCATAAATCCGTAAATAAGATGCCCTAAATTATTGGTAATTCACATTTTAATATTTTTAAATATCATTTATTCCGGGACAAATACAAAATTTCAAGTTATATTAGCTAGATAAATTAGAGTCCCAGAAAATCACTTTCGTTATCATAAAGGACCAAACGTCATCTCTAAGTTGTTGCGTGGGGAAGAAAACTAACAATAGGAAAGGACCAAACGTCAGTTTCTTCGGTAGGTGATTCGTCCTTGGTCATTGATTTCCTTTTAATTTCCATGTGTGGGAGAGGAGAAAACTCCCTTTTGATGCTTAACTTCTTGATTAGGTGTAGAAAACTAATGAAAGTAAAGGACAATAGCTAATACTTTTCAACAATTCAACCTCATGTGCTCGGAAGCAAGAAAACTCTCCTCCATCTGGTCAATAAGTCGCTAATTTTTTTGCAAAAAGAAATAACGTACAACATGTAAATTAATGTCCAATCACATTAGTTCGTTGGTCCAAATTAGAGTAATTAATTTAAGCAGAGCTTCCGTCCCCACACGGAGCCGGCCCATTAGACAAGGGCCCATGCCACCGTAGTTGATGTTGGGACATCCACAATCATAAAATGGAATTAATATAAATCCCACGAATAAAGTTAAATACACTATTAAAAAGAGAAATTAGTAGAATGAAATGGTTTTAAAAAAAAATTGTAGTCATTGATGTTGTGACATCCACAATAGTAAATGTAAACTGGGTAATCCCAGAAGAAAATATTTGTCACTACATATAACCAGTGTTAGACAATACATGTTAGAAGCAAGTAATTGTCACAATAGCAAAAAAGTATTTGTAGGGCAGTCTCTCACTCTAGAAAAGGCCGTCATGTTTTGTAGCCGTGTTCACTTTACTCTAATCCTAGGATTCTCTATTGACTTCTTTATTTTCATATATTGTCGGTAGGGCATTATCTCTATCTTTTGGACTTTGGTCATGACAACACAATGATGGGTCGACCGACCCGAGTATGGAATCATCATCTTTAGCATTATAATATATAACTGTTAAAAAAAGAGATGAGTTTCTTCGACGACTCTCATGCATGGGCAAGGAGCCAAGGGTGCTTATTGGGCAGCTACCTTTTTAATTTCCATTTGTGGGTCCGTGGGAGAGGAGAAAACTCCCTTTTGATGCGAAACTTCTTGCTCGGAGAAACTAAAGGACAAGAGCTATTCCATGGAAGTCAGTTTCAACCGGTGTTCGAAAACTCTCCACTCCCCCGGTCAATACGTCGCCCATTCTTTTTTTTCCGCAAAGAAACAACATTCAACATGGAAATAAATGTCCGGCCAATTATGTCAGGTCGTTGGTCGAAGTCAAAATAATTAATGGTCAATACGTCGCCCTTTTTTTTTTCCGCAATGAAACAACATTCAACATGGAAATAAATGTCCAACTACGTCAGGTCGTTGGTCTAAGTCAAAATAATTAATTTACGCAGCGCTTCCCCCACATGACATGGGCCTATGGCCATGTCAGGTGGTGGCAATTTGCAGAATACTAAGTTCTACAATTGCAAAAGTCCATGCACCCAGTCAGCGTATTCTTCGTCGATTTAATGGATTTGAAAATTTGTTTAATGAAAGTAGTGTAGATTTTATTTGATTATGTAAAATATGTGTTTAGGTTTGTAAAAAAGTGTTGGGTGTGTATAAAGTTGTTAGAATTTGTCCAAAAACTCAAAGCTATTGTCCTGATTTTATTAGGTTTTATTTTAAGCAGCTACATAAATTGCGGGAGTATCTGAAGAATATTAACAAAAAAAGGAATTATAATTTTTCGACACATTAGGGATATCAAGAACAAGTCTTTTTCATTTTGCAGCAAAAAAGTAGTAGAAATAATTGGAAAGCCGTGACCTAAAGTATAGTTCTACCCTTCAATTTCAAGCCCAACAGTTAAAACGGCTTAAGATGGTTGACATATATACAGCTCGTTTTTTAAATTATTAAAGTACTAATATACTAAATAAAGGAAGGTTGATTTCATCATAATAATACAATGAGTGTACATCATCAAACTTTTAGTTTATGGGAGTTGGTGAAAAAATGAAAAGAAATAATTTGAGTAAATTTTTAATGTTTATTGTAATGAAAATAGATAATTTGATGGAGAAAAAATTGTTTATAGTTATTTTATTAATCAAAATTTTAAAACATAAAAATTTTGATTTGGCAAATGCCACCTAAATAGAGGAAGGTTGATTTCATCATAACAATACCTGATTGTACATCACCAAAATTGAGAGCAGTAACTAAGGCTAGAAAATTGCGTTCAGGTTTACCCAATTCATTGGATAAGAGGCCCACACTGGCCCAGCTCAAAAGGCCCAACTCCTAAGGCCCAACATTTCGGCTCGGTATTCGATGAAGAGAACCCGTCAAACTTAGTGTACGGTGAAAATTGCCCGCGTAAATAAAACTACTAATAACTACCTTAAATATAAAAACTAAGAAACCGTCCATGATATCCACAATATAAACGGTTAAGAAAAACATCCGTTACATGGAAGGGAAGTGAAAAAAACAAGTATAAAAGGAGGTGAACTAACAAAAGGAAGGTACACAACTTTTGGCCGAATAAATTAGAAATATTGAAACAGAGCGAAAGACTGATTGAACCATCGGAGGACTCATTCCCTCCCAGTGGAAAAAAAAAATTGTAATTGTGGTGTGTAGTTGCAGAATCTAATGTAAGGAATTGTTCGAGGTGGTCATCATAAATCAACTGATTCTTTCATTGCCGTTTAAGTCAAATAAAAGAAAAGAACTTGATTTTGATAATTATGTGATCTGCTTCTAGGCCATAATAATGGAATATCCTATTTTAAACTTTTGTCGTATGCAAAAAAAAAAAAAAGAAATAGACAAAATCTTCAGCGGCTCACAAGCACTACAACAAAACAACTTTTGGGTGACAAAATTTGTTGTCACCTAAAGTTAAAAATTTATCATCAAAAGTCATTGGTGTCAAAAAATATTTGACTCTCGGTTTGATAGAAGAAGCGTGTCACCCTTGTTCTTAGGTGACAAATTCTGAGTTTCCTCAGGAAATAACATCCGGATGCCAACTCAGACGGTTCAGATGGTTTTCATTTTATGTGACATTTATAAATCCATCATGGATTCCTTGTTTTTAATCAGTTCGCATGTCTCGTGCGAACATCAATGTATTAAATGACAAAATCAATTTCGATGGAAACTTGTGCGAACGTCTATAATATAGGTTTGCACAGGGTGAATTTCTATGTCAAAATGTAAATTTTGTCAGCAGATATATCGTCCGCACGCTACTAAACCACCTGCGGACTCTGCGTGTTTTTATTTTTTGAAAAAAGAAAATCCCACGAATATAATGTGCGAACTCTGGTTAAACACGGACGTGGGGACGGTAGATTTGAGTGCGGACGCTGGTTGCTTTTATTTTATGAAAAAAAGAAAATGTCAGAAATATAATATGCGTATGGCTCAAGAATGTGCGGACTATGGATAAAAACGAATGTGGGGACGGTGCAATAGCTTTCAAACGTTATTATGGGTAATCTATGTGGACGTTAATTTATCGCGAGCAGACGAATAACTTATTATGACGGACGTTTGGGCGTTGTTAATTCGTATGGACAGTTCTAAATTATAATATTAAATCTGTGAATTTAAATTATTTAATTATGCATTTAAAATTAGATTAGAAATGAATATGAAGACATCATATTAAATATAGTATAAATTAGTAATGGTCTAGAAATATCTAATCGACATAATAGTAAATAAAATACATAATCGAAATCAAGTCTGAAATAAACAATCTACCCAAATTTGCGTCAAGGAGTGAAATGCGCTGTCACCTTCCTTACGTGTTCCATCATTTGCTCATTCATTTGTGCTTGCAATAGCTGGAGCCTCTTTTCTTGCTCTGCTTGTTGCTTCCATTGCTGTCCTCTAGATGCTACTTCTACTCCATTAAATGTTGTTGCTGCTCTTGCATCACCCTCTCCTATTTCTACCTGCCTCACAACTACCTCATCATATTCTTTCTATCTAGCCCTCATCTCCTTTATCTCCATTCTTGCCTATTCCAATCTTCGGGCCAGATCAACAGATGACACTGAAGACAATGATCCAACTTGCTGCACTGAACGACCTAAACTATGCACATAACCCGCTTTCATCCCCAAGACCTCTATGAAGATCTCCACTTCTGTGAATGACCTTCCCTCAGACTCGTGCTATAATTGTAGCACCTCCATCTTTTCCTACAAGTGAAGGAGAACATTGTGAAAATTAATGTATTAAATATAAAAATTAATAATGCATAATAAAATTTTATAGAACTTACAAAATGTTCCCGTGCAGTATCGGATGTCCACACGCCGTCCTTATTAGTATGCATTTTCTTGTACATCAATGCAGGATTAATCTGATCAGTTTTTGAATCTTTTTGCACACCAAAAAATGACATATACATTAAAATTAATGACATAATGTCGTAACAACAAAAATACACTTAAAATATTTGAGTTGATACCATAGAACAAGAGCGTGGAAAGACCGAGCCCCCAGTGTGAGCAAGCTTAGCCCTATTTTGGCAGTTGAGTTAGTCTGCTGGAAATTAATGGCAAACTAAAAGAATTACTTTAAGTGTTCAGCTTAGCCCTATTTTGTTGTAGTTAGTAAAAAACGTGAAATTCTTCAGTACTAAATAAATTGCCCATCTTCCTTTTCAGTACATGCTCTAACACTTCTTTGGTGGGAAATAAAGTGTAGTACTATGCATTCTGTTCGATGTGTCATGTACGCTATGTTCATTGTAGACATCACAGTCTTGCAATCCTCTAGGCGATCATAATCTAAGTTGAAGTCATCCTGAAATGAACCATGTTAGTCTAATTAAACAATAATTAATAAAAAGAAGTCAAATTTTTACTAAGTTTCACTTACCAATACTTTGTTCATGACGTCAGACTTAACCTCATCGGAGACTTTGGACCAGTTGACCACATCGAATGGGACATGTGATCGCACGAGCGGACCAATATGAACTAGAAAGCATCGAAGATGCTTTGTCATCACCACTCGTATGGCCATCAGGAATATGAACGGTCAGCTTTCCTGCAATACGAGCCTTTCTAATGCAATCCCGTGAGTCCTACCCTGTACATGTCTAATCCCAAAGGTGGCTATACATGAACACAAATCTTATTAACGTAAAACATCAAGTACCTAATTGCATGTATTTAAAAAATTAACATTAAAGTTAGTTTGAAATTCTTACACGCACAACTACTCTGCGGGGTGCTATGCGGGTTGATCGACTCAGGAGATGGTAAATTGTTGTCTGCTACATTTGAAGGAGTCACAGCTGCTCTAGTCCTAGGATGATTGCTAGCACCAACTAATCTAGCACTTGAATCACAATGAAGACGTTTTCCTTCAACTGTCATGACGACGTCCTGTGACTGCACAAGCACAACAAGTGAGAAACTCTATTATTGTCAGAGAAATAAAATATGATCGTGTGAAATAAATATAACATAAACAACAGAGATTCGTAAAATCACTTTAATAATCAGAGTCAGACTCTTCAGAGTTATCACTATCCTCACTATCATCACGCGACTCTTCATCACAGTTCGATATTGATGTAGCATGACGTCGTGTCTCAGTGTCATCAGTGACGTGGAGAAGCGGATTAACTTCGTGCCTACCCTACGGAATCATGTTAAAATTGCTGAAATTTACAAAAAGAGAAACTGACTTGTTCTCCTGGTATGCTTCCGGGTTCGACGGTTCTGCCCATACTTCCTGGTTCGATGATCTTGCCCTCTCTTCGTCGTCCTCTTCTCCAACCAGAAGCATATCTTATGTATTTCTTCTTATTATTTTCTGAACTATCTTCCAGTGGCCACCCAACTTCATATCATCTAGATAAAATACTTGACCACCTTGAGATACAAGCACGAACGGGTTGTCTTTATACCACTTTTGTGATGTGTTGATGCTAACAAACCGTCCACTTTTGTGAAGACCACAATTTTGGGTGCTCAAGTCAAACAGTCGCACTTGAATAAATAAACTAAATTTCCGCAGGTACTTTAGTGCATAAATGTCTACAACTTGACCATAAAAATCAACGTCTTCCCCATCATGGTCTCCCGGAACAACCACACCACTATTTTGTGTACTACGAAATTGTTCACGTTGACTTGTATGAAACCGGAGTCTATTAACTATGCATCCAGAAGTAGGAAAGTACTCGTTGATCCGGTCCGGATGCCAGTGCATATAAATCATCCGACACCTCGGCCGGATATTCATTGCGATCATTTGTATCTAAAATAATATAACTGTATGAGACTTTAAAAAAATAAAGTAAACAAAAAAAATAGATATATGTTCTACATAGGTAATAAATACCTTTTTTTAAAACCATGAAGGGAATTCTGCTTTGTGCCTTTGATCAACATCTACTTGTGATTGCTATCTGAGTTCATGTAGATGCTTCCTGCGAACAAATATTCGTAAAACAAGCACACTACAAAAAATTTGAAACACAACAATGAAATGATGAAAGTCGCTTACTCTAAATGTGAGCTGAGTTCTGCACAGTTGATAAGTACATACCACTCTGCTTTAGTGAACTCCTTCCTATTCAAATCATGGCCCTTGCTTGCTCCTAACGGATGAACATTTACAGCAAACACAAAAAGATGGCCCATCTGTCCTCCTCGGTCATCTACTTTAGCATAATTCCTCTTTTTTCTAGAGCAAAATGTTAGACATTCATTCAACACGTAACTTTCTGCTATGGACCCCTTAGCCCGTGCCCTGTTATTCATGAAACGCTTCATCTTCCTCATATACCTTTCAATTGGATATATCCACCAAAATTGTACGGGCCCCGCAAGTAAAACTCCTCGAGGCAAGTGGACCTCTAAATGGACCATGACAGTGAAAAATGATGGAGAAATATGTGCTCCAACTTACAGAGGATCAATCCGATATCTTTTTTGCAACTGGTCTACAACCTCTACTTTTATAGTTCTTGAACACAAGTCCCTGAAGAATAAGCTTAGTTCCGTCAATGTTGTACATACTTCTTGGTCCAATAACCCTTCTATCATTGCCGGTAACAGTCGTTGCAACATAATGTGACAATCATGGCTTTTCATACCCAATATTTTGCATTCTTTCACATTCACACATCGGGATATATTAGCTGCGTACCCGTCAGGAAACTTCACACCCTTCAACCACTGACAACACTTCCTATACTCCTCTTTTGTCAACGTGAAAGACGCATGAGGCATGACCTGTGTTGACCCTGAACTTGTAGATGCAACTCTTTCTTTATTCACATTAATGTCAAATCTCTCCGACCACTAACATTATCCTTCGTTTTCCAATCAATGTTTAGCAAAGTTCCAACACGTTTCAAATTGTGTCAAAGTTTTAATTCTGACCAATATGGCAACTCAAAGAAAATACTTCGTTTCGTCTAACTCAACTCATCCACAGTCTATTTCCTCTTCTTCTGCGTCTTTCCAAAAGGCATAACAAGTACCGATACAAGTTTCTCAAGTATCTCTTGTCAGTCAACTCTTTAGGCTCTGATCTAAACTCTTTATTGCCATCAAATATGTCCACATTGTGTCCACTAATGTGAAACTGGTAAATAACGGCGATGTCCCAATGTCCCAAGAAGCAATGTTTACCTCCATATTTCAGCCATGAAGACGTCGTGTCCGTATTACACGTTGGGCAAGCTAACTTCCCTTCCGTACTCCATCCGGACAGATTGTCGTAGGCAGGGAAGTCATTTATTGTCCAGAGCAACGCTGCGCGTAAGTTAAATGTACCTCTTTCCACCTCATCATATGTTTGCACTCCATCCTCCCATAACTCCTTCAACTCCTCTATTATGGGCTGTAAATACACATCGATATCATTTCTTGGACTTCTATCCCCGTGAGAATAAGAATCTTTCATACACTTCCACGGAGGTAGATTGTACGGGACTAAGACCACTAGCCATATACTGTATGACAAACACATGTTTCCGAACGGATTGAATCCATCAGAAGCTAGACCTAAACAAACGTTACGAGCTTTTGGACCAAACCACTTGTATTTCTTGTATAGTTCCTTCCATACCACCGAGTCCGCAGGATGACTCATCACCCCGTCTTTGACCACTTGCTTCTCTTGGTGCCACCACATATCCATTGCCGTCTGATGTGAGATAAACAACCGTTGCAGCCTCGGTTTCAAAAGAAAATGTTACAACACTTTTTGGGGGACCTTTGACTTGAATTTTCACAGTACTTTCACCTCGACTCTCACACACCAGACACTCTTGTAACTCGCTATTGTGCTTCCAAAACAAAATGAAATCATTCCGACATGCATGTATGTTGTCATAACTAAATCCTAAATTCTTCCTCAATTGCTTCGCCTCATAGAAAGATTTCGATAATGCCTTTACGCTCAAGTTTTTCTCCAACTTCACATGGATTAATCTTACTACAAAAGACAACTTCGAATACTTCACACACCAAGGATACAATTCTTGCTCAGCATCCTCCACAACTTGGCATATGCAGAAAATCCATCCTCAGACCCTAATTCGGGTGGCATTGGGTTGGCAGTATGATATGCTCCTGCATCAAAGTCCTCTCACATGTCTCGGATGTCATCATCTATATTCCCCTTAGACTCCTCACTACTCAGCTTTGGCTCCTGTTCAGACACTGCCCGATCTAAAGAGGTGATTCTTGGAATTGGTTTCCGTGCAATACCCAATCAGTATAACTCTTCTCAAACCCATTTATGAACAGGTGATCCTCCATTTCTTGAATTGTTTGGAACAAAATATTTTTACATCTCTGACATGGGAACCTTATTTGACCACGACTATCCACAGAATTTCTGGCGATACTCATAAATTCTCGGACACCTTCCTTATACTTCACACCGAACCTATCTAGTTTATGAATCTAGCTCTTATCCATTTTTTATGCCTTCAGTTATAGATATGCATAAAACAATCAAACAACAATCCTGCATAGAGTAATGATAGTTCACCTCCAACACCTTATTTCTCCAGGGTGATAGGTCCTATCTTATTCAATATTAGATTATTTATAATGTACACGTAAATGTCTCGAGCATTGTGCATGACGCGCTAGAAATTTTGACAGCATCTCCCTTTAGTCCCTAGATACAAGCATTCATTGTTGAGGTTATACACCCGCCGACAAATGGCAAGTGTGTAAACACAACGCTGAATATGCATCTGAAAGACAAAAGGAGAGTGATGTCGAAATTTCTAACTACATCACGCACAATAACCAGAACATTTACGTACATTACAGATAGTTTAATCTCAAACTGTTCACAACTTGGACAATTCAAGAATTACCGTTGCGTTCAGCAATTAAAACGCGCAGTAATTCCCAAACGGGTCTAAGGCTACTAAATGCAAAACAAAACCAATATTAAATAAACTTTACGCATAACCATCCGGATGGATTAAAAACCGTCCGGATGAAGCTACGTCTGCACGCCCTGAAGTACATCCGCCCTTAAGAACTGTTCGACGGCTACAGTAAACGTCCAAACTAAGATTGTCAAAGAACAAATCCTTAGACAATCTATCTTCCACAGACCATTTCAATTCCAAAAATCACAAGTTTTACATCACCATTTCGCACCCCATCAATACCAAACATGTTTCTAACCTACCCAAAATATTAAACAATCAAACATCAAGCAAAACAACACATTTTTACACAACCCACAAAAATTGTCAAAATACCGTACCTCTTGAAGCTTCCAAATCTCACAATGCTTCCAAATCCACCCAAAACTACTTCAATCTATGGTTGAACCTCCTTCTATCAGCCTACCAACGATTCTTCAAGAAGAAACTGGAGAAATGATGGATTGGGGAGGATTTGAGAGTATTCAAAGCTGAATGATAAAGTTTCTGGGTTTCGACCCTTTCATTCTGTGTAAAAGCCGTCCACACGTGTATAAGTGACTTCCACATGCCATACGAGACAATTTTGTCTCCGTCCGGACAGTAATCCACAACTACACGAAACTGTTTGCAAAACAAATGACCCCGTTTTAATAGGAAAGAAACGATGTCGTCTTTAATGCCAACCGTCCGGACAGTAATGAATAAAATCTCAACAACTTATTTGAACCTGCCGACGACACCGTTTTAAATACAACTGAACGATGTCATTTTATTCTACGATCGTCCGCACTATACTTAAAACCGTGTGGACGTCCTTTTTTTGACAGCACAACACCGTTTTCCATTAAATAAATGACGTCGTTTAGACAAAACGATCGTGCGAACGATTTATTAAACGTCCAAACGCTACCCATCTCATTTATTTATAGCATGATAATAGTATTTCATTTCTTAATAATGTAGGTAATTAATATTCTTTTTCACTTAACATATCCAAACATAAATATTAAACCATAATAAAAAAAAAAAAAAGATGTATAGTAATCATCATAAAGCGAAATCAACATAAATATTCAAATACAAACCATACTAAAATGTCAAACATAAATATCCAGTAAAAACATAAATATCCAAAACGTAACGTGAAAAATCATAAAAGTCCTAATCATGCTCCGGATCGGGCTTAGTGGATTTGTCCCCCAGGAACTCACACATCTTCTCCATCTAATCCTCAATAGAGCTCAACCTCCTCGACATCACATGCAAGGTGCCCGGAGTGGTAGTGAGAAATTGTTGCAATCCCGTTGTTTGAGACTCCATAGAGGTCAAACAGGTCCCCAAGTTGATGAACAACTGATGCGTCGGCAAAATAATAGCATCAATCATCTCCTTCAGGTCCGTCAAACAAGCATCGGACCAGGCAGCTAGCTCCCCGGCATCATGACGAAGGGACTCCTCCTCTAACTGCGACTCCTTGGGAGCAGGAGCCAACGGTAGCTTCTGCCGCCTAATTTGAGCCTCAGAGCGGCTCAAAGTGATCCGACAGATTGGACTGAGAGGCAGCTTCCTTTCCTCGTCCCGACTATCCGTGCAACCCACACTATGGAGGAAGTGTGTCAAGAGTAGACTTTATGGCAACGCAATTGCAGAACTAATTTTCGCTTCAGATCGAAAAGTCATGAAGATGTACAGCGGTAAATCCACAGTACCTCCTCTAGCCACGTACAGCATCAGCTCTCCTCTAGCTATAGAAAACTCTGTCGTGTGAGCCCTTGGCTTGATGTTGTAGGCAAAGATGAGGTGCAGAATATGCCAGAATGGAAGCATGTACCTCTGTCTTACAAAGGGTCCAACGACCACCACGTTCCGGCCTATGAATGTACAAAAGATGTCTTCCACATCTGGCTTGTTCTCCATCTCTACTTTAGGGTATGCTCGAATCCGCTTTGCATCCCCATAAATGTCATTAGGATGTATGCTGACAACAGAAAGGTCACCCCGCGTACAGTGACGCTCCATACCTATGTATTAAGATCCGCAACATACAACAGTGTTGTGTAAAAATTTCGAAAAAGATCTACAGATGCTACGCCTTCTCTCTTCAGATACCCAATCCAACCCTGATCATCTAAAATATCGCCGATACTCCCACCCTGATATTTTATCTCCTTGAAGTCAACGACGAAAATCTCACGCTTCACGATGACCAATTGGCTCAGGATCTCAACCCGCTGCTGGGCCAGTCGCTCCTCCCGCGTCATATAATCCTCTTGACTTTAAGGATCCTACTATGTAAAGCTCTTGGCAAATGAGGTAAATGACAAACGATGGTGTTTAGACATTTTTTAATCCGTAAAAAAATGTAAAAATAAATAAACTGTCAGTGAAAACCATCGGTATGATGTAACATAGTGTTTGCACATCATATGAAGCAGTGTCGTCTTATCCAAAAAATGATCCGGACGTTTACCAAACGTCCGAACAGTAAATAAAATAACTTAATTTTAGGGAACAAAAGTGCACACGCTATCATAACCGTCCGCAACAAAAATAATCGTTAAAAAATAATTCTAACATGTGTATATATCCTAAATAAAACAACAACGAATATATGAAAAACGTCTGAACGCACAAATGACATCGTTCGAACGGCTATAGAAACGAAATAGTTTTAGAAAATATATGTATGTATATATTATCAACAAAATGACAGCGTATAACGAACAAATGTCCGCACGAAAAATAAGCCGTCCTAACAGCGAATAAAATGACTTAGTTTAGTAAACAAGCATGTGCACGCTAGAATAACAGTCCGCAACAAAAATACTCCTAAAAAATAAATTTTTAAAATGTGTATATATCCAAGACAACACAATAGCGTATAATAGCTCAACATCCACACGTAACAATGCCTCCGCCCGAATGTCTGGTGAAAATGACGTAGTTCAAAACACATAAACACAAGTACATATCTTAAACTAAACGACGGCGTATAAAGCCAACGCCGTTCGCACATCACACTAATAACGTTCGCACAACAGTATTAAAACGGCAATGTTTACAAAACTAATCATAGAAAATTTAAAACTATCTGTCCAAACGGCTTCAACCATCAAGACGTGTCGTGGGGAAGAAGACAGAGTCGACTCAGCCACAGCCGGCCTCTCTCCCACCTCCAAAACTCCCTCAAATCAACACTAAACAACACAAAATTATAACCTAAATAATCCTACAACATTAGGAAATTCATATCAATACAAATATTGGTCATCAAACAACTGTGGTGGCCGAAAATTGTTCATGAAAATTTCTACGTAAATAACTTAAAAAACATGATTTTTATGCCAAAAAATCAAATAAAAACATGAAAAATGTACCTGGATATGAAGAACTCCATAAAAAAGACGAAAAAGTAAGATTACTGGATGACAAAACGTGAGTATAGGTATGAGAAAGGAGAGAAAATGGTGTAAAAACTGTCAGTGTAAAATGCCTTTCAAATGGCTTTTGTTCGTCTTTAAAATATGTTCTCACCATTTGAACGGGCTGTTCATGCCATGCAGACGTTACCGTTTTCCATGTGGACCAATCAAATTCCTACGCGTTAAATTTCAAATCGTGAACAGTTAGGAAAATCTACTCGAAATGATGGCATTTGGATGATATAAGTCAATGCAGACAGCTACGGGCAGACAGACATGTAGAACGTGCAACATGGAGCACCACCATTTGCTTAAATTATAGTCGTACGCGTCCAGACTAGATAGAACCGTGAGGCCGCACACTACTGTTGTCCACGATTGTCTGAAATAGACACATGTCAATCATGCACAGATTGTCCCAGTCGTTCGGACGTTATGCTCAAACCGTACGGATGAGAATGCAGATTTTGTGACAATCTGACCCGCGTCACTAATGGGAGAAACTAGTGTTTTGTCACCCAAACGATGTGCACAAGGCTTCGCGTACCGTATGGACGCTTTTGCAGATGCCAACGAATATTTTTAGTCACGAATATGTGACGTTTTGCCTTTCTTCACCCCTGAATACCGTGCGGATGTGTTTTAAGGACGTCTGGATGATTTTATAATTCTTAGCACACCTTACGTAACAAAATTTTTATTTTGACGGGGAAGGGCATGATTTGGTGGCAAAATATTTGTTGACACCCGAAATTTTGACATCTAATGTAAATTTTCTTGTAGTGAAGCCAAAATACATGCTTGAGCTAGAATATCCGGACTTGTGAAATACTATTTAAGGGCGAATGACCAACGTTACCTTGTATAACTCAAGATGGCTACCAAGTTATCCACTACCATTGTCTTTTGTTTGATTGCATTTCTGGCCTTTGCTAATGATATTGCAACCCAAGAAATCACCGGAGTTCTTCAACACAGTTAGTAATTTCACTCTATTCACTTATATCATTAACAGATTTTGAGATCTCGTCTGGACAGTTTTCGGTGTTCTGTATATATATATATATAGGGTGGAACTCGCTTTTTTATTTTTCTTGAACAAAAAAAATACTCTTCTAAAGCACTGATCTCAACGAATTGACCATCAGATCAAAAATCATTTATGTGATCTACTTGGTTCCTCCGACTTTGTATATTTCATTTCGCCTCTTTTCCATAAGACAAGAGTATAAAGATAGACAGTCATGCTGATCTATACATCTTAATAGGTACACCTATGGTGGGACGTCAACTACTATAGCACGCTTCGTCGGTTCCCCTTACGGTCCCATTTGTTCGGGCTATGACAGCCCGCCTACTCCATGTTGCTGGCAAGGCTGTCTCCCCTGCATTACTCCTCCACTCGGCTCAATGTTCTTGAATATATGCTGTCAAAGCTGCCACCTGTAGAGCCCTGAGATTGAAATTATTGTGGTTTGGAATTGTACGCGGAAGCTCGGGCATTTTTTGAATTTCCGTGTATTTATTGCTTTGTTGTTGTTGACTGGCCAGAGGGACTGCTATCAGAGATGAAGCCAAATAAATTGATTTACCAGCTGTGTAATTGATTTATATTAGTTAGCCCAAGGTTGTTTTGCAAAACAATCAATTTTTTATTTTGATGATAACAAATATTCTAAGGTTTGAAAGCTTTTAGATTTTACATTATCAATCCACTTTTATAAAAGATATATTTCAAAGATCGAGGTTTTTCCATCTAAAATATTTCTAAGTGGACTTGAACACTATTACACAAGTTGATAAGATCAATTTTTCTTGTTGTAGGTGTTTATAGATATGTTGAAATGGAATGGACACTGTCAAAGAAGCTAATTTTTCTCTAAGTGTTGATAGTGTCGACACATTGCCTAATAGGGTCGACACATTGCACGGACACCCAAGGTATTCAAGACACCCGAGGTACCTATTCAAGACACCCGAGGTATTCAAGACACCCAAGGTACCTTACTCAAGACACCCGAGGTACTTACTCAAGACACCCAAGGTACCTATTCAAGACCAAGTTATAGTGTCAACACATTGAAGCCTAGTGTCGACACATTGTACTGTCTCCCAAGAGAACAGCTCCAGATCAACTCTTTGATGTGTCAACACATGCTCACCATGTGTCAACACATACCACGAGTTTGAACAAATTTTGAAATGTAGTCTGAACTTTCAAATCGCTCCCAAATGACTCAAGTGCCCTTCCAACGACTCTTTTGAGGGCCTTGAAGACCGTGAAGTCCTAGGGGCTATAAATAGAATGAGATAGAGAGAGAAAGGTTGGGATTGCATCATTATTTGAGATCGCATCATCTAGAGAGAGAAAGTGCTTTGAAGAAGTGGGAAAACCGCATCTACCAAGAAAGCTTGTGCTCCCACCTGCCAAGCCGTGAACTATGAACTATGGAGAGATATCTCAAATGGTCCTAAATTTTCTAGAGACAAGGAAGGTAAGTTGAAAGATGAAAAAGAGTGGGATGATGATGATCTTAAGCTTATGTCTTTAAATTCTAAAGCTATGAATGTGTTGTATTGTGCACTTGATTCAAATGAATTTAATCGTGTTTCCAATTGTGATACCGCGAAACAAATTTGGGACAAACTTCAAGTGACCCATGAAGGTACGAATCAAGTCAAGGAGAACAAAATTAGTATGCTTGTTCATAGTTATGAGCTTTTTAAGATGAAATCCGATGAATCTAATTCATCTATGTTTACTAGTTTTACCGATATTATAAATGGTCTTAAATCTCTTAGTAAAGAATATACTAATGTTGAAATGGTAAGAAAGATCCTTAGGTGTCTACCAAAAGCTTGGGAACCCAAGGTCACGCCATTCAAGAAGCTAAAGACTTGACAAAGCTTTATTTGGATGAGCTCACGGGTTCTCTCATGACACATGAGATGAACCAAGTAAAGGGAGACGAGGATGAAGGAAAAGAAAAAAGAGGCATCATCTTGAAAGCCTCATGCTTTAGTGATGATGAGTCTTCTGAAGATGATGAGGAAATGACATTATCCAACAAGAGATTCAAGAAGTTCTTCCGGAAGAAACAAGAAGATAAAAGATTTCCAAGGAAGACAAGCTATAAAGGTGATAGTAGCAAGAAGAATGACATTATTTGCTATGGATGCAAGAAGCTGGGACATATCAAGACGGATTGCCCCAACCTTGAATCCCACAAGAAATCCAAGGATTTCAAGAACAAAAAGAAAGCCTTTTTGGCCGCATGGAGAGAGACCGATGAAAGTGATAGTGATAGTGATGAAGAAATTGCAAATATATGCTTCATGGCAAAGGATAATGAAAATGAGGTACAAGACTCTTCAATTTGTTCATTCACATTTGATGAATTACAAGATGCTTTTGATGAACAATATCTTCAATTGAAAAAAGTGTTTTCAAAGTATTGTTGTCTTAAAAAGATCCTTGAAACACTTATCCAAGAAAATGATACTTTGAAATACCAAGTTGTTTCTCTTGAAAAGAATCTTGCAAGAGTCACAAAAGAAAATGAGAAAATCTTGCAAGAAGAGTCAAATGATTTGAAATCTGAAAACATTGATTTAAAAGGAAAGTTGACTCTCTCACTCAAGATCTTGCAAGATTCACTCAAGAAAAAGAAACCTTGACATTCTTCTTAGTTCTCAAAGGTGTTGCTTCAATAAAAGTGGCATTGGATATGATTCCTTCAATGATCAAAAATCTTACTCTTATATGATCACAAAATCATCTCCATCATTTACATTGTGCAACTTTGTGGTAAATCTGGACATATATCACATGTTTGTCCAACTAGAAAGAAATCTTCTAGTGGCATTAAATTTGTTTGGATTCGAAAGGACAAGATGAAAGAAACTAATTCTAACACCAAAGGACCCAAAAGAATTTGGTACAAAAGGCAAGACGTGATTCTTTTTGTAGGAGTGCTTGAAGTCAATCGAAGTTAAGGAATATTAGGTTCTTGATAGCGGATGCTTCAAGCACATGATAGGGGATAAGAGTTGGTTCAAATCTCTTAGCCCAAAAAAAAAGGGATAAGTTACATTTGGTGATATCGATAAAGGAAGACTTATTGGTTTTGAAAATGTCGGTATGACTCATAATCCTACTATTGAACATATTCTATTTATTGATTGTTTGAAGCATAACTTGTTGAGAATATTGAAGCAAGAAAGTCTTGTTTGTTGGACATAGATTTGAAAATGTGTACATTGTTCACTTAGAGAACATCTTCTCAGAAAATATTAAATGTCTTTTAGCTCTAAATGACAAGGATAGTTGGTTGTTGCATAGAAGGCTTGCTCATGCAAGCATGGACTTGATTTCAAAACTAACCAAATAGAATCTTGTTTCGGATTTGCCTAATCTTTCTTTTGAACAAGACCAAAAGATTTGTGCTGCATGTCAAAAAGGTAAACAAACCAAAATCTCTTTTAACCCAAAAATGTAGTGTCCACTTCTAGACCACTTCAACTCCTACACAAGGACTTATTTAGTCCAACCCGAACATTGAGCTTGGGTGGCAAACGTTATGGCTTTGTTGTTGATGATTTCAGTAGATTCACGTGGGTTTTTTTCCTAGCTCATAAAGATGAAGCTTTTCACGCTTTTGAAAAACTTAGCAAGATAATTCAAAATGAAAAAAGCTTTGTTATTTCTAGCATAAGAAGTGATCATGGAAAAAAATTTGAAAATTCCTCCTTTGAAAAATTTTGTGGTGAAAATGGCATTAACCATAACTTCATGGCTCCTAGAACTCCTCAACAAAAAGGTGTTATAGAGAGGAAGAATAGGACCCTTGAAGAGATGACAAGAACCATGCTTTGTGAAAATAACTTCATGCATGTGTTGTTTTGATGATTTTGAAGGAACTATGAAGTTATGTCATGATTTTTGTTGCTGTCTATATTTTAATGCATGTTGTGGTTATATTGTTTCCATGTATGATGACTTAAATCATTAGATTTAAGGATTATAGCACATGAAATCGCATGAAATGGAAAAATTAGGACTTTTTAGTGATAAACCCTTGCTGTCCAAAACGTAGATTTTTTGCATGAAAATTGCTGGACGTGTAGTATCGGCTCACAGTAGGTCCTAGTAAAAATTTCAGCTCAAGCGGAGGTCGGTAAAGGTTGAAAATGCCCCTGGAGGTCTCTAAGGGTAGTTTTGGCATTTCACACAAAACATTTGGGCAAAAAGGTCTGAACGGGGAAAATGCTATATGGCTGTGTAGAGTAAAAATGATGGGGAAGCCCAAATTTGAGCTCAAACCAAGTAAGATTTAGGGCCTCAAATCACAAAGCCCTTTTAGGGCCTAAGTGGACTTTAGGCCCAATAACTCCAAACAAGCCTAGTAATCCTTGAAACCTTGGGGATAGACCCAATATGGTCTAATGAGGCCCAAGAGGCCCTCAGTCATGGATTTTAGTGAAGATTTGATATTGCTTAATAATTTACATGATTAATTCATTATTAAGCCAAATTAAAAGAAAAAGGTTATTAATTCTTATCGAATGAAGGACATTCAATATTAACCTTCGTCCTAAATTATATTAATTAGAATATAAATAGTATGTAATTAGTATGGACTAAGAGTTCTTTTCCTCTTTACTGTTCTTGAAATTTTAAATAACAACCTAAGAAGGGGGGTGAATTGGGTTTTAATAAATTTTCAATCCTTTTTGAAAATAATTTAAGCAATATAACAGTAAAGCATAGAACACAAGGGGCAGTGATATGAGCGTGAATAAATAAGAGATAGAGTTAGAGAGATGACACCATATTTTTAAGTGGTTCGCCCAAACTCTTGCCTACGTTCCACCCCCAAGGCTATATATTCCTTGGGCTTCCTTCACTATTCTCCAATAGTAAATACACCTTAGCTTCCGGGGTGCTAAGGAACCTTTACAAAGCGTTTTGCGAGCTCACGCTTCAAACTCTCACAAATCCCAAAACCCAAGGGATTTCTTCTACCCTCACGAGTAGGACAAGTGTTTACCCAACACTCAAGTGTTTACAAAGAATGGGTACAGAATGGAATGCTGGCTCTTAAAGCCGTATGAAGCAAGTGGAAAGTACAAAGGTGCAAGAGGACAAGATTATGTAGAAAGCTGAAGTTTGGCAGGGGAATCACAAGCTTTCTAGTATGAGTAGTCTTCTCTCTTCTTCCAGGCACTTTCTCTCTCTAGAAGTTAGGTCGTAGAGTAATTGCAAATTTGAATCACCGGAGAGTTGTTTTCTTCTTTTCTTCTTCTTCTATTTATACCACTTTTGACTTCAACGGTCATCTGGGATTTTAAAAGAGTCGTTGGAGGGGAGCTTTCAACATTCCAGGATTCAGTAAAAAAATTGTGGAATGTGTCGACTCATAATCAGCATGAGTTGATCTAGAAGACTCTTGAAGTGCAATGTCCGACGTCTCTTCATTATCCCAAGGTCCCCCTTTACTAGCCTGTAGCAATGTGTACATCTCATCATTAAGCCGAGGTCCCCTTTACTGACCGAGGTATCTATCCCGGTTACTTCTCGAGCTCCATTTGTATTACCGACTATTCTGAGGTGCTCCGAGGTGTGCTTTCCTATTACCATTTCCGAGCTCCGAGGTGTCCCTGAGGTGTTCCCAATGTGCTCCGAGCTTTTCCCTTATGATTTTCGAGGACCATCTCTAATTCTGACCATCTCGAGGTGCTCCCGAGATGTCTGCTTTTCTACTTTCATTTCCGAGGAGTATCCAAGTGTTTCAATTATAACTATTTCAGAAGTGCTCATTCCAAACATCTTGAGGTCCATACATTTTCCCGACGTTCCCACAACATCCCGAGATGTCCATACACTTTCCCGACCTTTCCACAAACATTCTGAGATACTGATACAATATCCCGAGGTCCACATTACTATCTCCGAGGTGTCTCAGTGCAATGTGTTGACAAGATTTGATCTGAAGTCTGTTCTCTCGGGAAGACAGTGCAATGTGTCGACACTAGTCTTCAATGTGTCAACACTATAAGTGCTAGAGAGGTTTTTCAGCAACTTCGAAAGTGTCGTTTTCACTCCAATTCATCTTTAAACACCTACAATATGAAAAATTGATTTTATCAACTTGTGTAATGGTGTTCAAGTGCACTTAGAAATATTTTTGTGAGATAACCTCAATCCTTTAAAATATATCTTAGAAAATAGTGAATTGACAATGTAAAATCTAAAAGTCTTCAAAACTTAGAATTTTTGTTATCATCAAAATCAATTATGGATTGTTTGGCAAAACAACTTTGGGCTAACAGTTCTATTAAAAGTTCAAATGCATTCTTGTGCTATGTCTTTACATAAAAATGTGAAAGTGCATATGCGCATTTTATGATCTACTTATGTGAATTATGAATCTGTTTTGCTTATGAAATGTCAACTACATTGTTAGTTTGCTATGTGCATTCTAATGATCTTCTTTGGTGAATTATTTGTCAGTGTTGCATGTGATAAGTCATGCTGCATCAACATATCATGAATATGAGGATACATTGACCGAAATGACCAAATGAAACTCATACCCAGAGGTGGTCCTAAGATCAGGTGACAGTACCATTCACAGTAGGATAGTGCAAGCCACCATAAGAGGATGGTGGTTGGTAAGGACAACTCGATTGGACTGAAAAAAGAAAGAAAGTGAAATGACCGGGAAACGGATACATTCATTATGCATTACATCACTCATATCGCATTAATTGATTTGTTACTAATATTGCTTTATGGTTAACAAATTCACTATGTCTCTAATCTCTGTTTTATATCGATGCATGTCATGTTTCACTATTTCCCTTATTGAGTCATAGGAGTCTCCCCCTTTTTATTTATTTATTTTTTATGTATGTGTGTGGACCTGTAGACGAAAGATATTTTTGAGCGAGCAAGTTCTGGAGATAGATCCTTATGTCCTAGTTTTTAAGGTCTGGACGTACGTCACAAATACATTAGAGGTATACGTGGGATACGAACCCAAATGGTACCTTGAAGGTCCATCTATGCCCCCACTTCCTCGTATTGATGCCAATTGTAATTCCAAGGATTAAGGCAACCTAAGAGAGGGGGTGAATTGGTTTCCAAACTTTTTTACTTTTAACCCTCAAAGTCGTGTTTGCAAAGTAAAACTAGTTTAGCACAAGTATATTGATGCAACAAGTAAATAAGTGCTAAAAATAAGAGTAGGATTAGAGAAGCAAACGCGAGAATTTTTGGGTGGTTCAGCAAACCCGCCTACATCCAATCTCAAGTTTTTTTTCAAGCCTTGAGGTTTTCTCTCTATCTTCTAAATGGTGTACACTCTAGCTTCCGGGTGCTAGAGAACTTTACAAGTGTTTTTCCAAGCTTAACACTCACAACCCAAGTGATTTTTTCGGGCGTACCACTCACAACCTAAGAAGCTTGAGATATACCCTCTCTAAACTTTTGCTTTAGTGAACAACCTCACTAAAGGAATCACTTCTTGAATATAGAAGATACAAGAATTAAACTCTCTCAAAGAGTGGATAAGAAAATGGAAAGCTCTATCTCTTTGATTCACACAATGACAAGGATGTGAAAATGTAATTTGTGTGAATGATATGAGAAATATGAAATAAGAAGGTTTAAGATATTTCTCAAGCTATAGAAATGATATGTGGTCGTTCTCCTTGTTTTGAGACCTTAGGAAGGTCTTTATATAGGCCACATATCTAAACTAGTTGTTTTTAGCCGTTGGGGGTCGATCTAACAATTTTACGTTGTACTGATCAATCATTTCAACTAGCCATTGCCCAACAGTCATAAAATTTGAATGTAGTCAAATTTTTATCCTACGCACCCGGTCAACACTTACAGTGCTTTTCATCATTCGCTATAGCCGATCGACTGCTTCAGATCATTTTCATCAACCTCTACAATTAAAAAACCCGTTTTTTACATTTTTGAAATTCCCAATTTCAAAAACCAACTTCCCAAATGTATAACTAAGGCTTGAAAGTTTATATAGGGATGATTTGAAAACACTTAAAGTTATTTTGGTTGTGAAACTTGTGATAAGAAGATTATGCACGTTTTAAAGATATGCAAGTGTGTGATTCAAATCCTTGTCAAAAGTGAAACTAAGAATTACAAATTATACCCTATGGTCTTTGAATCTTCACTTTTGAGCTCCTTGCATCTTCTTGATCTTCAATCTTCTTGTCTTTGGCTCTTTAATAAAAATGTCTTTGAATATGTTCATTTTGTAAACTTAATCTATTTATTGATAATCATCAAAATATCGATTGTGAACAAAAGCTAATACTCGGAAGGACTCTCTTTCTCTACGGGAACTATTAGGAACTAATTTATATATATATTCGACAGTGATATGTTATTTTGGGTTACATCAAATTTATTTGGCTCATATTTGTTGATTCCTAAAGCTGTTTTTCATCTTCGATCTCACCAAACTCATCACGATTGTAAAAAAGTTTTTGTGTTACGTCTATGTGAAATAACAAAGGGTAGCTTGTTGATGAACTCATATTTAGCCGCATGCCTTGCCTTTCTTGCAAATCGCATGCCTTTCAACTGAACTATGCATGGCATTTACCCAGTATCACTTCTCCTTTAATCGGATCCAATATGTGAACTTGCAAGTAAATGCTTCATCAGAGGGCATTCCTCCCTCTCTCTAGACTTTATTTTTTCCTGCTTGAAAGAGTCCCCTCGCCCCCGGCTCTTGGGTGATAGGTGGAGCTTTGCCTCCGCACACTCGCCCACTGTCCCCCATGGGCTGCTTCTCTTTCTATTTTTCCCTAGCTAGTTTAACTTATTTTCCCTTAGTTTTTCCCTTGCCGTTTAGGTTGTCTTTTAATAGGATTATCTTTCACGGGTCCAAGCGATTTTTGTTGACTTTTCCGAAGCTCTGACTGACACGCACCTCAGACCTTCAGCGTCTCGTACGTGTTTGGCGGCTCGGTGCTAGTTTGTGATGCAGCTTCACGCGCCCCTTTGAGTGCAAGTGAATCTCATGCGCCTAGCACATTGGCGAGATCCACTTGTTGCGATTCCAAGTCTCCCTCTTCTGCCAACGTTGACATGGAAGTCTCCTTGAGGGAGTGGGATCGAGGTGCAAAGGCTTGCATCCTCTCTTCTGGCAACCGACTCCGCCTGCTGTGATTTTTAACTTGGATATGGATCTTAGATCCGTTTGTGGTTCTCTTGATTCTTTTGGGTGTCACAATCCCTTTGCTATATATGATATTTGATCATTTTTCTTTGATGTTTCGGGCTATATGCCCATTTGGTCCTGTAGCTAGCCCCTTGTGATCTTCGGGTTCTGGGCTTGCATTTTGTGATTTCTTCACTATTTGTATTTCCATTTCTTGTTAAATACTATGAGCATTTGCTTAGAAAAAAAAGTAAGTGCTTCATCATGATCGTATCTCTTGTTGCATGTCTGCCGTCGTCAATTTTTAATGTGCTTTTGTTCTTAATGGTCTAACGCTTTAATAAACTTCGATGAAATCTCCAAATTTCCAAATCTAAACATTACTCTAACTTCTATAAAATGGATTGTCTGTGCCAAAAAATTCCATTCGAACAAACATATTACCTTTTGGACGGGTGCGTAATTCCTGGTCTATTCTGTCCAAACGAAAATTAAAGGTTCATTGTTTTTTGGTTTGATACCGTTCTTTCGCATTTGAACATTCGCTGACAATCGCGTTCTTTACTGTTTTAATATGCTCGAACAGTATCAAGGTGAAACCGTTCTATACTATTCGAATGTAGTGAGAGAGATGGTCATTATCTTTCGAAGCGAGAAGTTTGGATCCTTGCGATCTCGAGCGAACGGTAGTACTGATGAGCATCTGAACCCATTGTATTATGTTGGAACAAGATTTTTATTTTTATTTTTTAAAACAATCAATTAGATATGATTTTTTATAATAAACAATTAGACATATATATAATGAAGTAACTTATGATTAATTAGAAGACATCAATTTTAATATCAAGAGAGATATGAAAAACAATATCGGAAAAAGTAAGAAAATAAGTAATATAATAATACTGTAAGCATATTAAATAGAATAAAAAAAAAATTCCGTAACCTATATGGTGAGAGTGTGTAACTTTCATATGAATTTATTCATTATGAGAAATAGTCAGAACTGCTGGGGAAGTTCTTCGTAAATTACTTACTCTGATTTGGACTTGTACATGACCAACAGATATAGATAATGCCCTACTGACAATATATGAAAATAAAAATTAGTTCTCTTATTTGCCGTGAATGGATCCAAATAACTACACAAAAACTCAAAGCCACCACTGATTTCCATCTCAGGACTCTACGGAAGGCCCGCTTGATTGACAACCGAAGGACGACAATCCTGTCGGGGGTCACCCGGCGGATCCCTTTTACATAAGGGCGTATGGCCTAATTTGTTGTTCCGTTTCTTCTGCAAAAGAGGCCAAATGAAATAAATAATGGAAGAAATTAATTTGAAATGAGAAATTTTTTTCTATATATTCGTTATGAAAATTTTGGAGGTGTATTTTTTGTGTTTTCTTTTGAAGATTGGGAAGGTATAAAATATATTTACAAAGAAATTAATTTTTTGTTAGAGGAAATCTTTATTAAGTTTTGTGAAAGTTATGTTTTGGACTTTATGTTATTTTTGTAACAAAAAAACGTAAGATTAATGATGATATAGAAAATTTTATTGGAGATTGATATAGTTTTAAGATTAAAAATAATGTCTAGATGAAATCTTGTTTTGAGAGAAACAATGTTTTTAAAATCAAAAAAAAAAATATAGTCTAAATAAAGGTAATGATGCTAGAAGGCAATAAAAAGAGAAAATTAAATTTTTGTTCCACCCCTAGAAATAATGAAAAGGGGAAACTATGAATACCAGATCGCAATATTTCTTACGATATGAGTAAACAGATGAAATTGTTAAGAAAAAAAAAAAAACTAGAATTGAAATTACTCACTGTGTTGAGGAACTTCCGTGATTTGTCGGGGCGCAACATGATCATTAGCAAAGACGAGAAATGCAATCAAACAAAATAGAATGGTAGTGGAGAACTTGGTAGCCATCTTGAGTTGTAGTGGAGAACTTGGTAGTCATTCTCCCTTAAATAGCATTTCAAAGTCAGATATTCCAACTCAAGCTAGCTTGTATTTTGGCTTATCTGAGCCGCTGAAGATGTTGTTCGTTTCTTCTTTTTTCTAGCCTTAATTGTTGCTCTCATTTTTGGTGATGTACACTCATACAATGAAATCAACCTTCCAGTATATTAGCACACGACTCATCTTCAGCTAAGCTTGTATTGTTGGGCTTATATTTAGGTCATGCTACTGAAAAAAGATAAGTTGATTCATGTTTCCCGCAATTTATGTAGCTGCTTTTAATCTCAAAGCAATAGCTTAAGTTGTTGTGCTTGAAATTTATGAATTTGGAAATTAAAATGTATGAAAATAAATCCCCTTCCATTTATATTCTCATGCTGGCCTAAAAAAAAAGTGTTGGGCTTGAAAATTGAAATTGAAGGGTAGAACTACAATTTAGGTCATGGCTTTCCAATTATTTCTACTACTTTTTTGCTGCAAAATGAAAAAGACTTGTTCTTGACATCACCAATGTGTAAGAATTTTGATTCATTTTTTTGTTAATATTCGACAGATACTCCCGCAATTTATGTAGCTGCTTAAAATCAAAAGTAATCATCAAATCGGGGCAATAGCTTGGAAAATGTGTTGAATTTTGTTAAAAAAAAAGTGTTAATGTGTGGAAAGTTGTTGAAAGTTACTTACAATGAAAAAAATACTCTTGAAATTTTTTTTTTCAAAACTCAGTAATTGATAATGAAGACTCTGGCTGGGTTATCAGCTTGGACTTTTGCAATTAGGGAACTTTTATTTTGGCACCTGCAAGTTGCGACCACGTGACATGAGCCCTACCCTGATGGGCCCGTGTCAAGTGGGGAAGCTCTGCGAAAATTAAGTACTCTGAGTTGGACATTTATTAATTCCATGTTGTTGGAAAAAAATGGGCGCCGGATTGACGGGGGAGAGGAGTGTTTTCTGCTTCCGACCCTACTGACATTGAAAATGTTTCCCTAGAGAAACTGACCTCGATGGATTAGCTATTGTCCTTTACTTTCATTAGTTTTCTTCCCCTAGCAAGAAGTTATGTCCGCATCCAAAGGGAGTTTTCTGCGCTCCCACACTTGGAAATTATAAAGGTAGCTGCCCAATAATTAAGCACCCTTGGCTTGTTGCCAGTGCATGAGAGTTACTGAAGAAACTGACCTTTTTTTTTCTTGTAACAATTGAATATTACTATATTCTAATACTGAGATGAGGATTACAAAGAGTTGGGAATGCTTCCACAGAACATTCCGCAAGAGAATTAGCGAATTTGAGTCTCAATGTCCAAAACTATGATCGGGAAAGATATTGACATTGTCCAAGCTTCGGATAGGTTAGGGTTCATTAGTTTTCTTCCTGTAAACTATGATCGGGAAAGATATTGATGGGCTTGGATTTGTTATTGTCCAGTCCACTGGGCTGCTCGGATAGGTTAGCTCTTGTCCTTTTCTTTCATTAGTTTTCTTTCCTAAACTAACAACTTAGAACATTCTTAGCAGCTTCTTCAAATTTATCTCTATTTTAACCAAAAAGCACACTTCTCTATTTTAACTATCAACTTTTTAAAAACACTCACAGCAGCTTCTCTATTTTAACTATCTATTTTTTACTATTCTATTTAAATATTACTTTTCAAAAAAAATTTTATTCTTTCTTTAACATTTATATTTTTAAATATTTATTTTTAAGAATATGGGAGTAAGAAAAGAAAAAGAAAAAAATAAAATAAAAAAGAGGGAGAACGTGAGATCTCAAGGAAGAAAAGAAAAAAAATAAAAAGAAAATAAAAAAGAGGGAGAGTGTGAAAGAAGAAAAGAAAAAAAAAAAAATAAAGAAAAAAGATAGATATTAATATTTTAAGATAGTGAAGTGAACAGTGGTTCTCTAAATATAGAGAACCACTGTTCACATTTTCAAATTTTTTGTTAAAGTTTGTTATAATAGATAAGATGCTACATGGTGTTTTTTTACTTTTTTGTTAAATTGGTTCTCTATTCTAACCAAAATGTTAGAATAGAGAACCTGCTAGGAATGCTCTTAGAGATGACGTTTGGTTCTTTATGATAATAATGGTGATAAATTTGCGGATTTCTTGGACTCTAATTTATCTATTAACTTGAAATTTTATATTTGTATGAACCCCAGACAGCATAAAAATTAAAAAGTCATCTGACGGCCTTGGCATCTTGCTCCACTGGACTGGAGAAACTAACCTTGCTCCATTGCTCGATAAGCTCTTGCAGCTGCTTTGCTTTCATTAGTTTCCTTCCCCAAGTAAGATTATCCGGGGCGAAGTCAGGATGTGGCTTCTGCAGGGGCCAAAATATAATATGTAATAGTTAGCCAATAATAGAAATTAGAGTAGGACTCTCTGGCCTGGCTATCATCGTCTCTACTCTAACTTGGCTACATTCTTTGGCCGGCTTATGAACTCGACTCAAACTTGCAGCTCGCTAGGTAGCATGGAATGGACATTTACCAAACCACACAATTGTCGTCCTCTTGCCGCGCACTTGAAGTCAATAGAGAATCCAAGGATTAGAGTACTAAAGTCAACACTGGTAAAAAAAAGACAGAATTTTCTAGAGAGAGAGTCTTGCCCACTTCTAGAAATTTATGACAAAATACTTTTCTTCTTTTTTCTCTCTAAGTGTATTGTCCAATACTGGTTACATTTAGGTTTTGATAGCAATCGAAGACAAGAATTTTCGAGCTTCGATTACAAATATTATTGTTAACCTGGGAAGAATGATTTATTGGTACGTAGTTGGTCACAAATAAAGCCCTCAACAAGTGTGCAGCTGCTATACAAACAATAACAATGGCCGGTTCTTCTATCTTTAAGAAAGAATTCAACCTAGTGTTCTTTGCATCGCCTTCTTGGACACCCATCTTTTGCTTATATGAAACATTTGTTTCCTTCATTATTTTCCTCTGTGAAGAATTTTGATTTTAAATGTGAAACATGTATTTTGGCGAAGAGTCATCGCGTTGTATATCCCTTGAGTTATAGCAAACGAGATATTCCTTTTGCTTTGATTCACTCGGATGTATGGGGAACTTTCCTAATAACTACTGTGTTGGGTTTTCGATGGTTTGTGCTCTTTATTGATGATTGTACGCAAATGACATCGTTATATTTGTTGAAGCATAAAGATGAGGTTTTGGAAGTATTTAGATCATTCCATCTTATGGTGCAAACTCAATATTCAACCAAAATTCAAATTCTGAGATCAGATAATGGTGGTGAATTTATTAACCACCAATTTCGTGACTATTGCTGCCTCCATGGTATTCTTCATGAGACGTCTTGTCCACATACTCCTCAGCAAAATGGCATTGCTGAACGAAAAAATCGACGTCTCCTTGAAACCGCTTGAGCCCTACTTCTTGGGGCCCACGCTCCGAATCATTTTTGGGCTGACGCGGTTACTAGCAGTTCATCTCTTAAATCGCATGCCGTCAAAGGTCCTAAGAATATATCAGACCGGAAATCGACCTCAGGATATTTCACCTTTGTTGGTGGAAATCTTGTGACATGGCAAAGCAAAAAATAGAAAATTGTAGCCCTCTCAAGTGCTCAAGCCGAATTTCGGGGAATGGCCAAAGGGCTATGTGAGCTGTTATGGCTAAAACGGTTATTAACCAAGATTGAATTTTCTCCAAAATTGGAAATGAATCTTTTCTGCGACAATAAAGCAGCAATTGATATCTCCCACAATCCAGTACAACATGATCGCACCAAACATGTTGAAGTGGATCGACACTTTATCAAACACAATCTAGAAGCCAAGATAATTCGGTTTCCATTCGTCAAATCAGAGGATCAATTAGCAGATATACTTACCAAAGTCATGTGCAGCAAGGATTTTTACAACTCACTGGACAAGTTGTGCATCAAAGATATCTATGCATCAACTTGAGGGGGAGTGTTGGAGTGAGTTGTTATGTGAGAGAATAGTGGAGAGATTATAGCATAGATATTCTCTCCTTAATCATAGGAGAAAATCTGTATAGCCTAGAAGGAGTGTTCCTTTCTCTTTATATGTTTACCAAATCAGTTTGTAAAGTGATGTGAAAATATATTGAAATATTTTTGACATATATAATGGTTGATTCTTTTTGTTTTTGTTTTTACTTTTTCTTGGCAGAGCTTGCTTATATAATGAAAGCAACGGAGAAATGTGATGTGTATAGCTTTGGGGTGTTGACATTAGAAATCACGACAGGAAAGCATCCAGGTGATCTCATCTCTTCATTAGTATCTTCATCTGCCAAGGAAAACGTACAGCTGAAAGATGTGTTAGATCAACGCCTTCCATTTCCGGAGACTCCAGAGACATTTACCGGAAAACGTACCTCCCAAATGTCTCTTTGGAAAGGCACAAGAAATCAGTTCAAATCCTATGATCCTGCAACTTGCTTGCGCTACGTGGCAATGTTACAAGTCACATGCGGTTCAACTAACTATGCATCAGTATATAAATTAAGCATAAAAACTTGTTATAAGTCCATGATATATGGGAGCAAAGCAGAAGAACGATAATTAAGATGGCAGTACCAAGGAAAAACCAACTTAAAGTGAAATTTGATGTGGCTATCAAGGGGGGTTTTCTTAGCTATGCGGCAGTTTGTAGAAACTGGAAAGGTAATATTGTTGCAGCAGAGGGACATTGGGGACGTGGCTGGCGGCTCAACTGGATTTCTAGAGAAGGAAACTTTATGGCACATTTTGTGACTAAATAGTGTATAAATCATAATGATAGTGGTAGGATCAATGCTTCCTCTTTACCTCAGGATCCTTGTATATGATTATGGTTAACCTTTTAGCAATAAAATGTAACACCTTTGCTTAGACACAAAAAAAAAAAAAAAAAAAAAAAAGGTAATTAGTGCTTCATCAGAGAGCACTCATCCCTCTCTCTAGACTTTTTTTTTTCCTGCTTCTAAGAGTCCCCTCGCCCCCTATCGCTCTTGGGCGACAGGTGGAGCTTTGCCTCCATCCGCTTTCCCACTGTCCCTTGGCCTGCTTCTCGTAAGAGGCTTAATTAGTTTACTAATTATTGGAGTATTGTTCAATTTCAAATGGGTCTCTAGAGTAAATTTGTTCTAAACGGCTAAAGTGGATATATGTTAATTAATTGTCAATAATCAGGTGTTTCCTTTAATTTTTAAATGATCTCTAATTAAAAATCTTATACTTTTAAAATAACATTTATTTCGAAAAAATACAAAATTCAAAACTCCCATACAAACAGTATAAATACTTGGATAAATGATTTACAAGATAGGCCATCATGTTTCAAAAATATTTTGGCCCTTGCCTCTCTCTTTACTCATTCTAACTTTGAGCACCGTAATTTCTCACCCGGTCCTCGGGAGGCCTCTTTCTAAATTTTTCAAGACGCATTAAAAGCAGGTTAGCCGTAATATTCTTCTTTAGAGTCCCAGAAGTCCACTAATTTATCACCGTCTTTATCATGAGCAAGAAGCCAAGCATTTGCTAAGAACCAAAAAAAAAAAAGCCAAGCATTTTATTGGGCAGCTAACCTTTTAATTTCCATGTGGTTCCGGGCTCATATAATAAGACAAGGCCCAACAAGTTGAGGACCTTTTAGAAGAGATTTTTAGCCCAATACGCTAAATCTTCAGTACAAGGTCTTGACGGACAATTTAAAATTCATAAATCCGTAAATAAGATGCCCTAAATTATTGGTAATTCACATTTTAATATTTTTAAATATCATTTATTCCGGGACAAATACAAAATTTCAAGTTATATTAGCTAGATAAATTAGAGTCCCAGAAAATCACTTTCGTTATCATAAAGGACCAAACGTCATCTCTAAGTTGTTGCGTGGGGAAGAAAACTAACAATAGGAAAGGACCAAACGTCAGTTTCTTCGGTAGGTGATTCGTCCTTGGTCATTGATTTCCTTTTAATTTCCATGTGTGGGAGAGGAGAAAACTCCCTTTTGATGCTTAACTTCTTGATTAGGTGTAGAAAACTAATGAAAGTAAAGGACAATAGCTAATACTTTTCAACAATTCAACCTCATGTGCTCGGAAGCAAGAAAACTCTCCTCCATCTGGTCAATAAGTCGCTAATTTTTTTGCAAAAAGAAATAACGTACAACATGTAAATTAATGTCCAATCACATTAGTTCGTTGGTCCAAATTAGAGTAATTAATTTAAGCAGAGCTTCCGTCCCCACACGGAGCCGGCCCATTAGACAAGGGCCCATGCCACCGTAGTTGATGTTGGGACATCCACAATCATAAAATGGAATTAATATAAATCCCACGAATAAAGTTAAATACACTATTAAAAAGAGAAATTAGTAGAATGAAATGGTTTTAAAAAAAAATTGTAGTCATTGATGTTGTGACATCCACAATAGTAAATGTAAACTGGGTAATCCCAGAAGAAAATATTTGTCACTACATATAACCAGTGTTAGACAATACATGTTAGAAGCAAGTAATTGTCACAATAGCAAAAAAGTATTTGTAGGGCAGTCTCTCACTCTAGAAAAGGCGTCATGTTTTGTAGCCGTGTTCACTTTACTCTAATCCTAGGATTCTCTATTGACTTCTTTATTTTCATATATTGTCGGTAGGGCATTATCTCTATCTTTTGGACTTTGGTCATGACAACACAATGATGGGTCGACCGACCCGAGTATGGAATCATCATCTTTAGCATTATAATATATAACTGTTAAAAAAAGAGATGAGTTTCTTCGACGACTCTCATGCATGGGCAAGGAGCCAAGGGTGCTTATTGGGCAGCTACCTTTTTAATTTCCATTTGTGGGTCCGTGGGAGAGGAGAAAACTCCCTTTTGATGCGAAACTTCTTGCTCGGAGAAACTAAAGGACAAGAGCTATTCCATGGAAGTCAGTTTCAACCGGTGTTCGAAAACTCTCCACTCCCCCGGTCAATACGTCGCCCATTCTTTTTTTTCCGCAAAGAAACAACATTCAACATGGAAATAAATGTCCGGCCAATTATGTCAGGTCGTTGGTCGAAGTCAAAATAATTAATGGTCAATACGTCGCCCTTTTTTTTTTCCGCAATGAAACAACATTCAACATGGAAATAAATGTCCAACTACGTCAGGTCGTTGGTCTAAGTCAAAATAATTAATTTACGCAGCGCTTCCCCCACATGACATGGGCCTATGGCCATGTCAGGTGGTGGCAATTTGCAGAATACTAAGTTCTACAATTGCAAAAGTCCATGCACCCAGTCAGCGTATTCTTCGTCGATTTAATGGATTTGAAAATTTGTTTAATGAAAGTAGTGTAGATTTTATTTGATTATGTAAAATATGTGTTTAGGTTTGTAAAAAAGTGTTGGGTGTGTATAAAGTTGTTAGAATTTGTCCAAAAACTCAAAGCTATTGTCCTGATTTTATTAGGTTTTATTTTAAGCAGCTACATAAATTGCGGGAGTATCTGAAGAATATTAACAAAAAAAGGAATTATAATTTTTCGACACATTAGGGATATCAAGAACAAGTCTTTTTCATTTTGCAGCAAAAAAGTAGTAGAAATAATTGGAAAGCCGTGACCTAAAGTATAGTTCTACCCTTCAATTTCAAGCCCAACAGTTAAAACGGCTTAAGATGGTTGACATATATACAGCTCGTTTTTTAAATTATTAAAGTACTAATATACTAAATAAAGGAAGGTTGATTTCATCATAATAATACAATGAGTGTACATCATCAAACTTTTAGTTTATGGGAGTTGGTGAAAAAATGAAAAGAAATAATTTGAGTAAATTTTTAATGTTTATTGTAATGAAAATAGATAATTTGATGGAGAAAAAATTGTTTATAGTTATTTTATTAATCAAAATTTTAAAACATAAAAATTTTGATTTGGCAAATGCCACCTAAATAGAGGAAGGTTGATTTCATCATAACAATACCTGATTGTACATCACCAAAATTGAGAGCAGTAACTAAGGCTAGAAAATTGCGTTCAGGTTTACCCAATTCATTGGATAAGAGGCCCACACTGGCCCAGCTCAAAAGGCCCAACTCCTAAGGCCCAACATTTCGGCTCGGTATTCGATGAAGAGAACCCGTCAAACTTAGTGTACGGTGAAAATTGCCCGCGTAAATAAAACTACTAATAACTACCTTAAATATAAAAACTAAGAAACCGTCCATGATATCCACAATATAAACGGTTAAGAAAAACATCCGTTACATGGAAGGGAAGTGAAAAAAACAAGTATAAAAGGAGGTGAACTAACAAAAGGAAGGTACACAACTTTTGGCCGAATAAATTAGAAATATTGAAACAGAGCGAAAGACTGATTGAACCATCGGAGGACTCATTCCCTCCCAGTGGAAAAAAAAAATTGTAATTGTGGTGTGTAGTTGCAGAATCTAATGTAAGGAATTGTTCGAGGTGGTCATCATAAATCAACTGATTCTTTCATTGCCGTTTAAGTCAAATAAAAGAAAAGAACTTGATTTTGATAATTATGTGATCTGCTTCTAGGCCATAATAATGGAATATCCTATTTTAAACTTTTGTCGTATGCAAAAAAAAAAAAAAGAAATAGACAAAATCTTCAGCGGCTCACAAGCACTACAACAAAACAACTTTTGGGTGACAAAATTTGTTGTCACCTAAAGTTAAAAATTTATCATCAAAAGTCATTGGTGTCAAAAAATATTTGACTCTCGGTTTGATAGAAGAAGCGTGTCACCCTTGTTCTTAGGTGACAAATTCTGAGTTTCCTCAGGAAATAACATCCGGATGCCAACTCAGACGGTTCAGATGGTTTTCATTTTATGTGACATTTATAAATCCATCATGGATTCCTTGTTTTTAATCAGTTCGCATGTCTCGTGCGAACATCAATGTATTAAATGACAAAATCAATTTCGATGGAAACTTGTGCGAACGTCTATAATATAGGTTTGCACAGGGTGAATTTCTATGTCAAAATGTAAATTTTGTCAGCAGATATATCGTCCGCACGCTACTAAACCACCTGCGGACTCTGCGTGTTTTATTTTTTGAAAAAAGAAAATCCCACGAATATAATGTGCGAACTCTGGTTAAACACGGACGTGGGGACGGTGATTTGAGTGCGGACGCTGGTTGCTTTTATTTTATGAAAAAAAGAAAATGTCAGAAATATAATATGCGTATGGCTCAAGAATGTGCGGACTATGGATAAAAACGAATGTGGGGACGGTGCAATAGCTTTCAAACGTTATTATGGGTAATCTATGTGGACGTTAATTTATCGCGAGCAGACGAATAACTTATTATGACGGACGTTTGGGCGTTGTTAATTCGTATGGACAGTTCTAAATTATAATATTAAATCTGTGAATTTAAATTATTTAATTATGCATTTAAAATTAGATTAGAAATGAATATGAAGACATCATATTAAATATAGTATAAATTAGTAATGGTCTAGAAATATCTAATCGACATAATAGTAAATAAAATACATAATCGAAATCAAGTCTGAAATAAACAATCTACCCAAATTTGCATCAAGGAGTGAAATGCGCTGTCACCTTCCTTACGTGTTCCATCATTTGCTCATTCATTTGTGCTTGCAATAGCTGGAGCCTCTTTTCTTGCTCTGCTTGTTGCTTCCATTGCTGCTCCTCTAGATGCTGCTTCTACTCCATTAAATGTTGTTGCTGCTCTTGCATCACCCTCTCCATTTCTACCTGCCTCACAACTACCTCATCATATTCTTTCTATCTAGCCCTCATCTCCTTTATCTCCATTCTTGCCTATTCCAATCTTCGGGCCAGATCAACAGATGACACTGAAGACAATGATCCAACTTGCTGCACTGAACGACCTAAACTATGCACATAACCCGCTTTCATCCCCAAGACCTCTATGAAGATCTCCACTTCTGTGAATGACCTTCCCTCAGACTCGTGCTATAATTGTAGCACCTCCATCTTTTCCTACAAGTGAAGGAGAACATTGTGAAAATTAATTATTAAATATAAAAATTAATAATGCATAATAAAATTTTATAGAACTTACAAAATGTTCCCGTGCAGTATCGGATGTCCACACGCCGTCCTTATTAGTATGCATTTTCTTGTACATCAATGCAGGATTAATCTGATCAGTTTCTGAATCTTTCTGCACACCAAAAAATGACATATACATTAAAATTAATGACATAATAACAACAAAAATACACTTAAAATATTTGAGTTGATTATGGAAAGACCGAGCCCCCAGTGTGAGCAATAGCCCTATTTTGGCAGTTGATTTAACTCCTTCTCTAAAATACATATCTAAGTTAGTACACATTTTTACCTGAAAAACTAAATTTGATGGCGAAAAAACGAAGCTTTGAAGTGTTCAGCTTAGCCCTATTTTGTTGTAGTTAGTACGTGAAATTCTTTACTAAATAAATTGCATGTTCGGGTACGAATGTCTTTGGTGGGAAATAAAGTGTAGTACTAGTGCATTCTGTTCGATGTGTCATGTACGCTATGTTCATTGTAGACATCACAGTCTTGCAATCCTCTGGCCGATCATAATCAAGTTGAAGTCATCCTGAAATGAACCATGTTAGTCTAATTAAACAATAATTAATAAAAAGAAGTCAAATTTTTACTAAGTTTCACTTACCAATACTTTGTTCATGACGTCAGACTTAACCTCATCGGAGACTTTGGACCAGTTGACCACATCGAATGGGACATGTGATCGCACGAGCGGACCAATATGAACTAGAAAGCATCGAAGATGCTTTGTCATCACCACTCGTATGGCCATCGGGAATATGAACGGTCAGCTTTCCTGCAATACGAGCCTTTCTAATGCAATCCCGTGAGTCCTACCCTGTACATGTCTAATCCCAAAGGTGGCTATACATGAACACAAATCTTATTAACGTAAAACATCAAGTACCTAATTGCATGTATTTAAAAAATTAACATTAAAGTTAGTTTGAAATTCTTACACGCACAACTACTCTGCGGGGTGCTATGCGGGTTGATCGACTCAGGAGATGGTAAATTGTTGTCTGCTACATTTGAAGGAGTCACAGCTGCTCTAGTCCTAGGATGATTGCTAGCACCAACTGATCTAGCACTTGAATCACAATGAAGACGTTTTCCTTCAACTGTCATGACGACGTCCTGTGACTGCACAAGCACAACAAGTGAGAAACTCTATTATTGTCAGAGAAATAAAATATGATCGTGTGAAATAAATATAACATAAACAACAGAGATTCGTAAAATCACTTTAATAATCAAAGTCAGACTCTTCTGAGTTATCACTATCCTCACTATCATCACGCGACTCTTCATCACAGTTCGATATTGATGTAGCATGACGTCGTGTCTCAGTGTCATCAGTGACGTGGAGAAGCGGATTAACTTCGTGCCTACCCTACGGAATCATGTTAAAATTGCTGAAATTTACAAAAAGAGAAACTGACTTGTTCTCCTGGTATGCTTCCGGGTTCGACGGTTCTGCCCATACTTCCTGGTTCGATGATCTTGCCCTCTCTTCGTCGTCCTCTTCTCCAACCAGAAGCATATCTTATGTATTTCTTCTTATTATTTTCTGAACTATCTTCCAGTGGCCACCCAACTTCATATCATCTAGATAAAATACTTGACCACCTTGAGATACAAGCACGAACGGGTTGTCTTTATACCACTTTTGTGATGTGTTGATGCTAACAAACCGTCCACTTTTGTGAAGACCACAATTTTGGGTGCTCAAGTCAAACTAGTCGCACTTGAATAAATAAACTAAATTTCACGCAAGTACTTTAGTGCATAAATGTCTACAACTTGACCATAAAAATCAACGTCTTCCCCATCATGGTCTCCCGGAACAACCACACCACTATTTTGTGTACTACGAAATTGTTCACGTTGACTTGTATGAAACCGGAGTCTATTAACTATGCATCCAGAAGTAGGAAAGTACTCGTTGATCCGGTCCGGATGCCAGTGCATATAAATCATCCGACACCTCGGCCGGATATTCATTGCGATCATTTGTATCTAAAATAATATAACTGTATGAGACTTTAAAAAAATAAAGTAAACAAAAAAAATAGATATATGTTATACATAGGTAATAAATACCTTTTTTTAAAACCACGAAGGGAATTCTGCTTTGTGCCTTTGATCAACATCTACTTGTGATTGCTATCTGAGTTCATGTAGATGCTTCCTGCGAACAAATATTCGTAAAACAAGCACACTACAAAAAATTTGAAACACAACAATGAAATGATGAAAGTCGCTTACTCTAAATGTGAGCTGAGTTATGCACAGTTGATAAGTACATACCACTCTGCTTTAGTGAACTCCTTCCTATTCAAATCATGGCCCTTGCTTGCTCCTAACGGATGAACATTTACAGCAAACACAAAAAGATGGCCCATCTGTCCTCCTCGGTCATCTACTTTAGCATAATTCCTCTTTTTTCTAGAGCAAAATGTTAGACATTCATTCAACACGTAACTTTCTGCTATGGACCCCTTAGCCCGTGCCCTGTTATTCATGAAACGCTTCATCTTCCTCATATACCTTTCAATTGGATATATCCACCAAAATTGTACGGGCCCCGCAAGTAAAACTCCCGAGGCAAGTGGACCTCTAAATGGACCATGACAGTGAAAAATGATGGAGAAAATATGTGCTCCAACTTACAGAGGATCAATCCGATATCTTTTTTGCAACTGGTCTACAACCTCTACTTTTATAGTTCTTGAACACAAGTCCCTGAAGAATAAGCTTAGTTCCGTCAATGTTGTACATACTTCTTGGTCCAATAACCCTTGTATCATTGCCGGTAACAGTCGTTGCAACATAATGTGACAATCATGGCTTTTCATACCCAATATTTTGCATTCTTTCACATTCACACATCGGGATATATTAGCTGCGTACCCGTCAGGAAACTTCACACCCTTCAACCACTGACAACACTTCCTACGCTCCTCTTTTGTCAACGTGAAAGACGCATGAGGCATGACCTGGTGTTGACCCTGAACTTGTAGATGCAACTCTTTCTTTATTCACATTAATGTCAAATCTCTCCGACCACTGACATTATCCTTCGTTTTCCGTCAATGTTTAGCAAAGTTCCAACACGTTTAAATTGTGTCAAAGTTTTAATTCTGACCAATATGGCAACTCAAAGAAAATACTTCGTTTCGTCTAACTCAACTCATCCACAGTCTATTTCCTCTTCTTCTGCGTCTTTCCAAAAGGCATAACAAGTACCGATACAAGTTTCTCAAGTATCTCTTGTCCAGTCAACTCTTTAGGCTCTGATCTAAACTCTTTATTGCCATCAAATATGTCCACATTGTGCCTCCACTAATGTGAAACTGGTAAATAACGGCGATGTCCCAATGTCCCAAGAAGCAATGTTTACCTCCATATTTCAGCCATGAAGACGTCGTGTCCGTATTACACGTTGGGCAAGCTAACTTCCCTTCCGTACTCCATCCGGACAGATTGTCGTAGGCAGGGAAGTCATTTATTGTCCAGAGCAACGCTGCGCGTAAGTTAAATGTACCTCTTTCCACCTCATCATATGTTTACACTCCATCCTCCCATAACTCCTTCAACTCCTCTATTATGGGCTGTAAATACACATCGATATCATTTCTTGGACTTCTATCCCCGTGAGAGCATAAAAGAATCTTTCATACACTTCCACGGAGGTAGATTGTACGGGACTAAGACCACTAGCCATATACTGTATGACAAACACATGTTTCCGAACGGATTGAATCCATCAGAAGCTAAACCTAAACAAACGTTACGAGCTTTTGGACCAAACCACTTGTATTTCTTGTATAGTTCCTTCCATACCACCGAGTCCGCAGGATGACTCATCACCCCGTCTTTGACCACTTGCTTCTCTTGGTGCCACCACATATCCATTGCCGTCTGATGTGAGATAAACAACCGTTGCAGCCTCGGTTTCAAAAGAAAATGTTACAACACTTTTTGGGGGACCTTTGACTTGAATTTTCACAGTACTTTCACCTCGACTCCTCACACACCAGACACTCTTGTAACTCGCTATTGTGCTTCCAAAACAAAATGAAATCATTCCGACATGCATGTATGTTGTCATAACTAAATCCTAAATTCTTCCTCAATTGCTTCGCCTCATAGAAAGATTTCGATAATGCCTTTACGCTCAAGTTTTTCTCCAACTTCACATGGATTAATCTTACTACAAAAGACAACTTCGAATACTTCACACACCAAGGATACAATTCTTGCTCAGCATCCTCCACAACTTGGCATATGCAGAAAATCCATCCTCAGACCCTAATTCGGGTGGCATTGGGTTGGCAGTATGATATGCTCCTGCATCAAAGTCCTCTCACATGTCTCGTCATCATCTATATTCCCCTTAGACTCCTCACTACTCATAGACACTGCCCGATCAGAGGTGATTCTTGGAATTGGAATTGGTTTCCGTGCAATACCCAATCAGTATAACTCTTCTCAAACCCATTTATGAACAGGTGATCCTCCATTTCTTGAATTGTTTGGAACAAAATATTTTTACATCTCTGACATGGGAACCTTATTTGACCACGACTATCCACAGAATTTCTGGCGATACTCATAAATTCTCGGACACCTTCCTTATACTTCACACCGAACCTATCTAGTTTATGAATCTAGCTCTTATCCATTTTTTATGCCTTCAGTTATAGATATGCATAAAACAATCAAACAACAATCCTGCATAGAGTAATGATAGTTCACCTCCAACACCTTATTTCTCCAGGGTGATAGGTCCTATCTTATTCAATATTAGATTATTTATAATGTACACGTAAATGTCTCGAGCATTGTGCATGACGCGCTAGAAATTTTGACAGCATCTCCCTTTAGTCCCTAGATACAAGCATTCAGCGTTGAGGTTATACACCCGCCGACAAATGGCAAGTGTGTAAACACAACGCTGAATATGCATCTGAAAGACAAAAGGAGAGTGATGTCGAAATTTCTAACTACATCACGCACAATAACCAGAACATTTACGTACATTACAGATAGTTTAATCTCAAACTGTTCACAACTTGGACAATTCAAGAATTACCGTTGCGTTCAGCAATTAAAACGCGCAGTAATTCCCAAACGGGTCTAAGGCTACTAAATGCAAAACAAAACCAATATTAAATAAACTTTACGCATAACCGTCCGGATGGATTAAAAACCGTCCGGATGAAGCTACGTCTGCACGCCCTGAAGTACATCCGCCCTTAAGAACTGTTCGGACGGCTACAGTAAACGTCCAAACTAAGATTGTCAAAGAACAGATCCTTAGACAATCTATCTTCCACAGACCATTTCAATTCCAAAAATCACAAGTTTTACATCACCATTTCGCACCCCATCAATACCAAACATGTTTCTAACCTACCCAAAATATTAAACAATCAAACATCAAGCAAAACAACACATTTTTACACAACCCACAAAAATTGTCAAAATACCGTACCTCTTGAAGCTTCCAAATCTCACAATGCTTCCAAATCCACCCCAAACTACTTCAATCTATGGTTGAACCTCCTTCTATCAGCCTACCAACGATTCTTCAAGAAGAAACTGGAGAAATGATGGATTGGGGAGGATTTGAGAGTATTCAAAGCTGAATGATAAAGTTTCTGGGTTTCGACCCTTTCATTCTGTGTAAAAGCCGTCCAACGTGTATAAGTGATTCCACATGCCATACGAGACAATTTTGTCTCCGTCCGGACAGTAATCCACAACTACACGAAACTGTTTGCAAAACAAATGACCCCGTTTTAATAGGAAAGAAACGATGTCGTCTTTAATGCCAACCGTCCGGACAGTAATGAATAAAATTCAACAACTTATTTGAACCTGCCGACGACACCGTTTTAAATACAACTGAACGATGTCATTTTATTCTACGTCGTCCGCACTATACTTAAAACCGTGTGGACGTCCTTTTTTTGACAGCACGACACCGTTTTCCATTAAATAAATGACGTCGTTTAGACAAAACGATCGTGCGAACGATTTATTAAACGTCCAAACGCTACCCATCTCATTTATTTATAGCATGATAATAGTATTTCATTTCTTAATAATGTAGGTAATTAATATTCTTTTTCACTTAACATATCCAAACATAAATATTAAACCATAATAAAAAAAAAAAAAAGATGTATAGTAACCATCATAAAGCGAAATCAACATAAATATTCAAATACAAACCATACTAAAATGTCAAACATAAATATCCAGTAAAAACATAAATATCCAAAACGTAACGTGAAAAATCATAAAAGTCCTAATCATGCTCCGGATCGGGCTTAGTGGATTTGTCCCCCAGGAACTCACACATCTTCTCCATCTAATCCTCAATAGAGCCAACCTCCTCGACATCACATGCAAGGTGCCCGGAGTGGTAGTGAGAAATTGTTGCAATCCCGTTGTTTGAGACTCCATAGAGGTCAAACAGGTCCCCAAGTTGATGAACAACTGATGCGTCGGCAAAATAATAGCATCAATCATCTCCTTCAGGTCCGTCAAACAAGCATCGGACCAGGCAGCTAGCTCCCCGGCATCATGACGAAGGGACTCCTCCTCTAACTGCGACTCCTTGGGAGCAGGAGCCAACGGTAGCTTCTGCCGCCTAATTTGAGCCTCAGAGCGGCTCAAAGTGATCCGACAGATTGGACTGAGAGGCAGCTTCCTTTCCTCGTCCCGACTATCCGTGCAACCCACACTATGGAGGAAGTGTGTCAAGAGTAGACTTTATGGCAACGCAATTGCAGAACTAATTTTCGCTTCAGATCGAAAAGTCATGAAGATGTACAGCGGTAAATCCACAGTACCTCCTCTAGCCACGTACAGCATCAGCTCTCCTCTAGCTATAGAAAACTCTGTCGTGTGAGCCCTTGGCTCGATGTTGTAGGCAAAGATGAGGTGCAGAATATGCCAGAATGGAAGCATGTACCTCTGTCTTACAAAGGGTCCAACGACCACCACGTTCCGGCCTATGAATGTACAAAAGATGTCTTCCACATCTGGCTTGTTCTCCATCTCTACTTTAGGGTATGCTCGAATCCGCCTTTGCATCCCCATAAATGTCACTAGGATGTATGCTGACAACAGAAAGGTCACCCCGCGTACAGTGACGCTCCATACCTATGTATTAAGATCCGCAACATACAACAGTGTTGTGTAAAACTTTCGAAAAAGATCTACAGATGCTACGCCTTCTCTCTTCAGATACCCAATCCAACCCTGATCATCTAAAATATCGCCGATACTCCCACCCTGATATTTTATCTCCTTGAAGTCAACGACGAAAATCTCACGCTTCACGATGACCAATTGGCTCAGGATCTCAACCCGCTGCTGGGCCAGTCGCTCCTCCCGCGTCATATAATCCTCTTGACTTTAAGGATCCTACTATGTAAAGCTCTTGGCAAATGAGGTAAATGACAAACGATGGTGTTTAGACATTTTTTAATCCGTAAAAAAATGTAAAAATAAATAAACTGTCAGTGAAAACCATCGGTATGATGTAACATAGTGTTTGCACATCATATGAAGCAGTGTCGTCTTATCCAAAAAATGATCCGGACGTTTACCAAACGTCCGAACAGTAAATAAAATAACTTAATTTTAGGGAACAAAAGTGCACACGCTATCATAACCGTCCGCAACAAAAATAATCGTTAAAAAATAATTCTAACATGTGTATATATCCTAAATAAAACAACAACGAATATATGAAAAACGTCTGAACGCACAAATGACATCGTTCGAACGGCTATAGAAACGAAATAGTTTTAGAAAATATATGTATGTATATATTATCAACAAAATGACAGCGTATAACGAACAAATGTCCGCACGAAAAATAAGCCGTCCTAACAGCGAATAAAATGACTTAGTTTAGTAAACAAGCATGTGCACGCTAGAATAACAGTCCGCAACAAAAATACTCCTAAAAAATAAATTTTTAAAATGTGTATATATCCAAGACAACACAATAGCGTATAATAGCTCAACATCCACACGTAACAATGCCTCCGCCCGAATGTCTGGTGAAAATGACGTAGTTCAAAACACATAAACACAAGTACATATCTTAAACTAAACGACGGCGTATAAAGCCAACGCCGTTCGCACATCACACTAATAACGTTCGCACAACAGTATTAAAACGGCAATGTTTACAAAACTAATCATAGAAAATTTAAAACTATCTGTCCAAACGGCTTCAACCATCAAGACGTGTCGTGGGGAAGAAGACAGAGTCGACTCAGCCACAGCCGGCCTCTCTCCCACCTCCAAAACTCCCTCAAATCAACACTAAACAACACAAAATTATAACCTAAATAATCCTACAACATTAGGAAATTCATATCAATACAAATATTGGTCATCAAACAACTGTGGTGGCCGAAAATTGTTCATGAAAATTTCTACGTAAATAACTTAAAAAACATGATTTTTATGCCAAAAAATCAAATAAAAACATGAAAAATGTACCTGGATATGAAGAACTCCATAAAAAAGACGAAAAAGTAAGATTACTGGATGACAAAACGTGAGTATAGGTATGAGAAAGGAGAGAAAATGGTGTAAAAACTGTCAGTGTAAAATGCCTTTCAAATGGCTTTTGTTCGTCTTTAAAATATGTTCTCACCATTTGAACGGGCTGTTCATGCCATGCAGACGTTACCGTTTTCCATGTGGACCAATCAAATTCCTACGCGTTAAATTTCAAATCGTGAACAGTTAGGAAAATCTACTCGAAATGATGGCATTTGGATGATATAAGTCAATGCAGACAGCTACGGGCAGACAGACATGTAGAACGTGCAACATGGAGCACCACCATTTGCTTAAATTATAGTCGTACGCGTCCAGACTAGATAGAACCGTGAGGCCGCACACTACTGTTGTCCACGATTGTCTGAAATAGACACATGTCAATCATGCACAGATTGTCCCAGTCGTTCGGACGTTATGCTCAAACCGTACGGATGAGAATGCAGATTTTGTGACAATCTGACCCGCGTCACTAATGGGAGAAACTAGTGTTTTGTCACCCAAACGATGTGCACAAGGCTTCGCGTACCGTATGGACGCTTTTGCAGATGCCAACGAATATTTTTAGTCACGAATATGTGACGTTTTGCCTTTCTTCACCCCTGAATACCGTGCGGATGTGTTTTAAGGACGTCTGGATGATTTTATAATTCTTAGCACACCTTACGTAACAAAATTTTTATTTTGACGGGGAAGGGCATGATTTGGTGGCAAAATATTTGTTGACACCCGAAATTTTGACATCTAATGTAAATTTTCTTGTAGTGAAGCCAAAATACATGCTTGAGCTAGAATATCCGGACTTGTGAAATACTATTTAAGGGCGAATGACCAACGTTACCTTGTATAACTCAAGATGGCTACCAAGTTATCCACTACCATTGTCTTTTGTTTGATTGCATTTCTGGCCTTTGCTAATGATATTGCAACCCAAGAAATCACCGGAGTTCTTCAACACAGTTAGTAATTTCACTCTATTCACTTATATCATTAACAGATTTTGAGATCTCGTCTGGACAGTTTTCGGTGTTCTGTATATATATATATATAGGGTGGAACTCGCTTTTTTATTTTTCTTGAACAAAAAAAATACTCTTCTAAAGCACTGATCTCAACGAATTGACCATCAGATCAAAAATCATTTATGTGATCTACTTGGTTCCTCCGACTTTGTATATTTCATTTCGCCTCTTTTCCATAAGACAAGAGTATAAAGATAGACAGTCATGCTGATCTATACATCTTAATAGGTACACCTATGGTGGGACGTCAACTACTATAGCACGCTTCGTCGGTTCCCCTTACGGTCCCATTTGTTCGGGCTATGACAGCCCGCCTACTCCATGTTGCTGGCAAGGCTGTCTCCCCTGCATTACTCCTCCACTCGGCTCAATGTTCTTGAATATATGCTGTCAAAGCTGCCACCTGTAGAGCCCTGAGATTGAAATTATTGTGGTTTGGAATTGTACGCGGAAGCTCGGGCATTTTTTGAATTTCCGTGTATTTATTGCTTTGTTGTTGTTGACTGGCCAGAGGGACTGCTATCAGAGATGAAGCCAAATAAATTGATTTACCAGCTGTGTAATTGATTTATATTAGTTAGCCCAAGGTTGTTTTGCAAAACAATCAATTTTTTATTTTGATGATAACAAATATTCTAAGGTTTGAAAGCTTTTAGATTTTACATTATCAATCCACTTTTATAAAAGATATATTTCAAAGATCGAGGTTTTTCCATCTAAAATATTTCTAAGTGGACTTGAACACTATTACACAAGTTGATAAGATCAATTTTTCTTGTTGTAGGTGTTTATAGATATGTTGAAATGGAATGGACACTGTCAAAGAAGCTAATTTTTCTCTAAGTGTTGATAGTGTCGACACATTGCCTAATAGGGTCGACACATTGCACGGACACCCAAGGTATTCAAGACACCCGAGGTACCTATTCAAGACACCCGAGGTATTCAAGACACCCAAGGTACCTTACTCAAGACACCCGAGGTACTTACTCAAGACACCCAAGGTACCTATTCAAGACCAAGTTATAGTGTCAACACATTGAAGCCTAGTGTCGACACATTGTACTGTCTCCCAAGAGAACAGCTCCAGATCAACTCTTTGATGTGTCAACACATGCTCACCATGTGTCAACACATACCACGAGTTTGAACAAATTTTGAAATGTAGTCTGAACTTTCAAATCGCTCCCAAATGACTCAAGTGCCCTTCCAACGACTCTTTTGAGGGCCTTGAAGACCGTGAAGTCCTAGGGGCTATAAATAGAATGAGATAGAGAGAGAAAGGTTGGGATTGCATCATTATTTGAGATCGCATCATCTAGAGAGAGAAAGTGCTTTGAAGAAGTGGGAAAACCGCATCTACCAAGAAAGCTTGTGCTCCCACCTGCCAAGCCGTGAACTATGAACTATGGAGAGATATCTCAAATGGTCCTAAATTTTCTAGAGACAAGGAAGGTAAGTTGAAAGATGAAAAAGAGTGGGATGATGATGATCTTAAGCTTATGTCTTTAAATTCTAAAGCTATGAATGTGTTGTATTGTGCACTTGATTCAAATGAATTTAATCGTGTTTCCAATTGTGATACCGCGAAACAAATTTGGGACAAACTTCAAGTGACCCATGAAGGTACGAATCAAGTCAAGGAGAACAAAATTAGTATGCTTGTTCATAGTTATGAGCTTTTTAAGATGAAATCCGATGAATCTATTCATCTATGTTTACTGCTTTACCGATATTATAAATGGTCTTAAATCTCTTGGTAAAGAATATACTAATGTTGAAATGGTGAGAAAGATCCTTAGGTGTCTACCAAAAGCTTGGGAACCCAAGGTCACGCCATTCAAGAAGCTAAAGACTTGACAAAGCTTTATTTGGATGAGCTCACGGGTTCTCTCATGACACATGAGATGAACCAAGTAAAGGGAGACGAGATGAAGGAAAAGAAAAAAGAGGCATTCTTGAAAGCCTCATGCTTTAGTGATGATGAGTCTTCTGAAGATGATGAGAAATGACATTATCCAACAAGAGATTCAAGAAGTTCTTCCGGAAGAAACAAGAAGATAAAAGATTTCCAAGGAAGACAAGCTATAAAGGTGATAGTAGCAAGAAGAATGACATTATTTGCTATGGATGCAAGAAGCTGGGACATATCAAGACGGATTGCCCCAACCTTGAATCCCACAAGAAATCCAAGGATTTCAAGACAAAAAGAAAGCCTTTTTGGCCGCATGGGGAGAACCGATGAAAGTGATAGTGATAGTGATGAAGAAATTGCAAATTATGCTTCATGGCAAAGGATAATGAAGATGAGGTACAAGACTCTTCAATTTGTTTTCACATTTGATGAATTACAAGATGCTTTTGATGAACAATATCTTGAATTGAAAAAAGTGTTTTCAAAGTATTGTTGTCTTAAAAAGAATTTGAAAACTTATCAAGAAAATGATACTTTGAAATACCAAGTTGTTTCTCTTGAGAGAATCTTGCAAGATCACAAAAGAAAATGAGAAAATCTTGCAAGAAGAGTCAAATGATTTGAAATCTGAAAACATTGATTTAAAAAGGAAAGTTGACTCTCTACAAAGATCTTGCAAGATTCACTCAAGGAAAAAGAAACCTTGACATTCTTCTTGGTTCTCAAAGGTGTTGCTTCAACAAAAGTGGCATTGGATATGATTCCTTCAATGATCAAAAATCTTATTCTTATATGATCACAAAATCATCTCCATCATTTACATTGTGCAACTTTTGTGGTAAATCTGGACATATATCACATGTTTGTCCAACTAGAAAGAAATCTTCTAGTGGCATCAAATTTGTTTGGATTAAAAGGACAAGTGAAAGAAACTATTTCTAACACCAAAGGACCCAAAAAGATTTGGGTACCAAAAATCAAGAAGTGATTCTTTTTTGTATGAGTGCTTGAAGTCAATCGAAGTCAAGGAACATTGGGTTCTTGATAGCGGATGCTCCAAGCACATGATAGGGGATAAGAGTTGGTTCAAATCTCTTAGCCCAAAAAAAAAGGGATCAGTTACATTTGGTGATATCGATAAAGGAAGGATTATTGGTTTTGGAAATGTCGGTATGACTCATAATCCTACTATTGAACATATTCTATTTATTGATTGTTTGAAGCATAACTTGTTGAGAATATTGAAGCAAGAAAGTCTTGTTTGTTGGACATAGATTTGAAAATGTGTACATTGTTCACTTAGAGAACATCTTCTCAGAAAATATAAAATGTCTTTTAGCTCTAAATGACAAGGATAGTTGGTTGTGGCATAGAAGGCTTGCTCATGCAAGCATGGACTTGATTTCAAAACTAGCCAAAAGAATCTTGTTTCGGTTTGCCTAACCTTTCTTTTGAAAAGGACAAAATTTGTGCTGCTTGTCAAAAAGGCAAACAAACCAAAATCTCTTTTAACCCAAAAATGTGTGTCCACTTCTAGCCACTTCAACTTCTACACATGGACTTATTTGGTCCAACCCGAACATTGAGTTTGGGTGGCAAACGTTATGGCTTTGTTGTTGATGATTTCAGTAGATTCACATGGGTTCTTTTCCTAGCTCATAAAGATGAGGCTTTTCATGCTTTTGAAAAACTTAGCAAGATAATTCAAAATGAAAAAAGTTTTGCTATTTCTAGCATAAGGAGTGATCATGGAAAAGAATTTGAAAATTCCTCCTTTGAAAAATTTTGTGGTGAAAATGGTATTAACCATAACTTCTGCTCCTAGAACTCCTCAACAAAATGGTGTTGTGAGAGGAAGAATAGGACTCTTGAAGAATGGCAAGAACCTTGCTTTGTGAAAATAACTTGCCTGATTATTTTTGGGCTGAAGCTATTAACACTAGTTGTTATGTTATGAACCGATGCATGATAGCCAATTCTTAAGAAAACTCCATATGAGCTATGGAATGATAGAAAACCCAACATTGGTTATTTTCATGTTTTGGATGCAAATGCTTTGTGCTCAACAACAACAAAGACAATTTGGGTAAGTTCGATGCAAAAGTGGATGAAGGTATATTTCTTGGTTATTCAACCTCTAGTAAAGCCTATCGTGTTTTTAATAAACGTACACTAGTTGTTGAAGAATCAATCCATGTATTTTTTGATGAATCTAACAATCTTGTGAAAAGAAATGATGAAGATATTATAGATCTTGACAAAGGAGTTGAGAAACTTGCCATAAATAAGGACAAGGAAGAAACACTTGTACAAGAGCAAGATCTCAAGAATTAAAAGAAGATGATCAACAAGTCAATAGTGATCTACCAAAGTTGGAAATATGTCAAAAGTCATCCTCTGATCAAATTATTGGTAATGTTGAGAAAGGGTAAGAACTCGCTCTTCTATAAACCAAGCTAATAATTTTGCCTTACTTTCTCAACTTGAGCCTAAGAATTTCTGAGGCTAAAGATGATGAAAGTTGGATCCATGCCATGGAAGATGAATTAAAACAATTTGAGAAAAACCAAGTATGGCATCTAGTTCCTAGACCCAAGGATTATCCAATTATTGGTACAAAATGGGTTTTTAGAAACAAAATGGATGAATCTGGGGTTGTAGTGAGGAACAAGGCAAGATTGGTAGCCCAAGGTTACAATCAAGAAGAGGGAATTGATTTTGATGAAACCTTTGCTCCTGTTGCTCGTTTAGAATCTATTCGTATGTTACTTGCTTTGCTTGTTATAAAGATTTTAAACTCTTTCAAATGGATGTGAAAAGCTTTCCTAAATGGATTCCTCACGGAAGAAGTGTATGTTGAGCAACCACCGGGCTTTGAAGATGAAAAGCTTTCAAATCATGTATACAAGCTCACAAAGCACTTTATGGCTTGAAACAAGCACCTCGAGCATGGTATGAACGATTAAGTTTTTCTTATTGAAAATGTTTTCACGAGGTAAAATTGATACTACTCTTTTACTAAGGAAAAAGACAATGAATTGTTAATGGTTCAAATTTATGTTGATGACATTATTTTTGGATCAACTAATGAATTTTTATGTTAAGAGTTCTTCAAGTCATGCAAGGTGAATTTGAGATGAGCCTCATGGGAGAATTGAACTATTTTCTTGGACTTCAAATCAAACAAAGCAATGAGGGCATCTTCATCAATCAAGCAAAGTATACAAGAGATCTCTCAAGCGATTCAATATGGACAACTCAAAACCTATGAGCACACCTATGAGTCCATCTACAAAAATGGAAAAGGATGAGAAAGGTAAGGGAGTGACCAAACAAATATCGAGGTATGATTGGTTCTTACTCTATCTTACCCACTAGTAGACCTGACATAATGTTTAGTGTATGCATGTGTGCTAGATTCAATCTTGTCCTAAGGAATCTCATCTCCTTGCGGTTAAAAGAATTTTTATATCTTGTTGGCACTCAAAATCTTGGTTTGTTTTATCCCAAGAGTGTTGAATTTAATTTACAAGGATACTCAGATGCGGATTATGTAGGGTGTAAAATTGATAGAAAGAGTACTAGTGGTGCATGCCAATTTCTTAGACCGTCACTAGTCTCTTGGTGTTGTAAGAAACAAAATTCTGTGGCTATATCAACCACAGAAGCCGAGTATATTGCCGTGGGCAATTGTTGTGTACAAGATATTGTGGATGAAACAACAATTGGAAGATTTTAAATTTCATTTTTCTTTCATTCCAATAAAATGTGACAACACCAGTATTAATCTTACAAAAAATCCAATTCAGCACTCTAGGACAAAATATATTGAGATTAAACATCATTTTATTCGAGATCATGCTCAAAAAGGGGATATTGTTCTTGAGTTCGTAAATACCGACCTTCAATTGGCAGCTATTTTCATAAAACCTCTTAATGAGGATTGATTTTGCTTCATACACCAAGAAATTAGAATGAGATTTCCTTCGGATTAAATTGGTGAAATGTGAGTGATTTGTCTGTTTGAAATGTTAATTGATTGCATTGGACATGTTATGTTCTTTGTTTAAATTGTTCTCTGTGTATCTCAATTTAAAATCATACTTGTTCATCGTGAAAACTTTGTATGTACTCATTTTGCATTTCATAAATACTCAATTAGGGCTAGAGGTCGACACTTTGCGTCTCTCTCACAAAAAGCGCGACCCTCCTTCCCTCACAAATTTCCATTACCCATTGCCATTTCAAAATCTCCACCGTCGACAACCTCCAAACCTTCACTATGTTTCATGCTCCTGAGGTTGATATGGCTAGGGAAGTACGAGAAAAACCCAAAAAATCCAAGGAGTATAACAAGAACACCCTTCGGTTGATGGGGTTTGTTCTAAATGATGATAGAGAATCGATAATAAAAAGGTGTGGTGACACCTCAGAAAGGCAGCGAAGGGGGTTCAGATTCTGAAAAAGTTTGACCTTGCATATCCTCCTCCTATTAAGAAATCCAACTTTCCACCTCCACTACAAAGCCTCCACCTAAATAGCCAACTGCTCTTGCCCTCCCTCTTATCCTATTTTTGATGATGCCAAAAGGGGAGAAATTAGAAGTATTATGGGAAGAAGTTATAAGTGATTATATTGACTTCCTAGTTCTTAACTGAGGACATTCCATTTACACTTGACTTGCTTTATCTAATGGATATCTATGTTCATTTATATGTCTCTAATGGATTATTTTATTATGTTCATATCTGTTGATTTTCTAATGGTGATTTTAAAGGTTTTAAGAAGTGCCTATCTCTTTGCACTTAATGTTGGATTTCTAAGAATTGCTTTACAGGTAGTATTCTTTTTCTTAAAATTCTCAATATATGAAGTCTTGTATCTAGATTGAAATGTGAAGTTAGGGGAGTTTGGAGAAAGGATTTAGAAGTGTTTTTTCATGTTTTTCAAATTTTGGAAAACCTCTATTAACAAAGGAAACTCTTGAAAAAATTTTGTAAAATCTAAAAGTCCTTTTTGCTAAAAATGTCATGAAAAACTCCTGCTTGTTCTCAGGGGGAGCTTTTCTATTTGTTAGCAAATTGTCGTTTCTAAAATAGTTTTGTCATCATCAAAAAGGGGAGATTGTTAGCCCAAGGTTGTTTTGCAAAATAATCTATTTTTTATTTTGATGATAACAAATATTCTAAGGTTTGAAAGCTTTTAGATTTTACATTGTCAATCCACTTTTCTAAAGATATATTTCAAAGATCAAGGTTTTTCCACCTAAAATATTTCTAAGTGGACTTGAACACCATTACACAAGTTGATAAGATCAATTTTTAATGTTGTAGGTGTTCATAGATATGTTGAAATGGAATGGACACTGTCAAAGCTATATCTGTTTTGATGTTATCGGTTTTGAATTTTGGTTTCCTTATGGTCCTGTTGGGGAACTGAGCAAGAGTCCATCGTACAAAAAAAAAGCTTATGTTTTTTGCCCCTCAGCTGAAATTCGATTGAAATGTGAGGTCTTAAGGCTCTGTTTGGTTTCAAATGATTAGGTACTTTTGGGGGATTGATTTGGGAGTATGAGCAAAGAACACCCACCTGAGCCTCTTGATATCTTCATTTGGACTGTTGAGGTATTTACTCTCCCTCTCTCTATGGTTTTAAAGATTTTGGTATTCTCTTTACAAGTAGATCTCGTTTAATTTTGATATGTGATTTGGGTGTCTCTTGTGATATGTTGAAATCTCTTCTCTGGGAGGTTTGATCATGGCTGGTACTTGGTAATCAGATTCCTCTAGTTTGCATTGCATCTCGTAGTTGAAATTGCGCTTACTATGATTGTTACATGGAATGGGGGTGAACTGGGAACTTTCGGTTTTGATTGCTACTCCTGATATTATATAATCTGAGTAAATGAATATGATAACCGAAAGAGGGGCAGTTTATTGATTTTGCATAAATAGTTTTGGTCTCTGAATGCTCCGTATGCTCCTATATTTAGTCCCTAGGTTACAAATGTTCAAATAGTGCCCTTAAAATGTTCAATTTTGGGCAATATAATCCTTCAATCCAAAACGCTGATGATGCCGCTCTGACTTGAAATGAGCCGTGCCATCAATTTTTGGGTTGGCTGTTCATCAATTTGGGCAGAAGGATTAAGTTGCTTACAAACAAGAATTTCTCAAATGAAATTAGAATTTTTAGATTTTGAACTTGTGGATTGCGATATGCCACTTCACTTTGTGAAATATCATGCTTGTCAAAGTTTACTTTCCCCATGACTTTGATTGGTAGGGAATGACACATGTGGTTTTTTTTCCCCCCTAAGCTAGGACCTTACTCAGTTCATTTAAAAAAATGAGAAGAGATGTACATTCAAGCTGTCTAGTTGTGGTTGTAAGGTAATGCTTTATGTGGCAATCATTGGTTTAGTGCCCAAAGGCTACAGGGCTCTTGATCATAGTGAATACTAATTACTTTAGTGCCCAAAGTTGGTGAGAAAGATTTGATGTTTTTGAAAATATTCATTGTTTGTAACTGCAATTTTTCTGTCGTGTTCATTTGCTTTCTTGTTGATTTTGCTCATGGATTTTGAGTCGACAAGTTGAGTTTTTTCTGTCGTATTACAATTGAGCTGTGCTGAGCGGAGCATGAGATGCGAATCTAATTGTTGAACAAGGCAAAGCTTTGTTTTTTCGGGTTTGTTTGGAGAAATTGCTTTACGGGGATTCTGCCTTTGACTTTGCTGCGAGACTTCTGTTTGAATAAGACAAATTTATAACAGACACCTGGGGTTAATTTAGAATAGTGCATTTTTTATTTACACTGTTGTGAAAGAACTTAGTTTCATAAGGTGTTATATTGAAAGGAACAACTTCTTAGTATCTTTGTAGTGCTGTTGTTTTTTGAGTAATTCTATGCTTTCATGTCTAGATTTACGCTGAAGCAAAGAAATGCAAATAATTTGGATGGTGAAGATGTGGTGGAAGTGACTGTTTATGATTATTTTGTTAATCATCGTCATATAGAATTGCATTATTCTGGGGATCTACCATGTATCAATGTCGAGAAGCCAAAGTGCCCAACTTATTTTCCTCTTAAGGTGAATTATGGTTATATTTTATAACCAAGTTTTAAACATATGACTAGTAGATTTTATCTGAGGTTTCGCCAGTTCTGTATAGCATACTTATCTGTACGAAGAAATTGTAAAATTCTTGCTACGTGGCAATATCAATCTTATTGCTAGGACTGAAAAATGCCTCTATGTTTATGAATTTTGGAATGCCCTTTTATGTTTATGAATTTTGGAGTGCCTCTAAAATGCCTCTATGTATTCTATATATCTCTCTGTTTCTTCTGTTCAAGTTATTGGCATATTGTTTATTTTTTCTTATCTTGTTTCTCCTTTTCAATGGCAGAGTTACCACTTGGTGAAGATGGTGTTGGTGCTGATGGTGTACTGAAGTTGCTTTTGCTAATGCTAGGATTAAAGTTATTTTTATTTTATGTTAGAAACTCGTATGACTCTTGTGTTGTAAAACTTGTAAGACTTGTTATTTAATAATGATGAATTATATTTGCTTTATTATCTTTGTTCTTAGCTTTTTACATCAATTAATTATGGTATTAAAATAAATTTGTATTACAAATTAAAAACGCAAGTGTTTTTATAAATAAAGCTGTTGCAACGTTTTTCTTATAAAAAAAAAAAAAACACACTAGGTCTATAGCGGCGTTTTCTAAAACACCGCTAAAGACCTGTAGCAGCGTTTTAAAGAAACGCTGCCGTCTTAGCCACCTTTTTTTGTGAAGGAACAAGCCAGCAAGTCTTACGGTGACTAATCTCCCATCGCTAGCAAGCCCAACCGGATCTCTCCTTTATGTGGTTTAAAAACACCACAACTGGTAACCAAAACAAGCAAGCCAGAGCTTCGGTAGTGGTAGTAGCTTCAAAGAAATTGGTAGTGTATGTCTTGACTAGGAAAGCATTCAAAATGTATGAACTCAATCCATGAAAAAGAGCTTGAACAACGAAGTGAAGGGCTTGACTTTAGAGTTCGATCTGGTTTTCATCATTGTGGACAGAACAAAGAAAGTGTTTTAATTTCCTTTGTTTGTTGACTGAATCCCATCTTTCTCAGTTACATGCCGATATTTGGCCTTTGTTTTGGCTTTTAATTAGCCTAAAAGTGAAAGAGTAGGCCCAACGTGCTCCCCCTTCCCATTTAATCACTGACAAAACCTACCTTTCAATTCGACTTAACGAAACGACTTCGACTTTAGTAGAACAATTAATCGAACAAGTAAGGCCAAGGTAAGGGCACGCTCATAATCCCTATATATTCAAATTGCTTGCTTGACCGATTAAGGTGGCTTTCCTGTTGTTCCAATCACTGCGGCTCTTGCTTGAGCCAGAAAGTACATAAGGCACAGAGGTGAGAAGTTTTTAGATTATAGATTCAAAAAAAAAAAGCGATTGGTCTATAGCGGCGTTTTCTAAAACGCTATTAAAAAAATTCAAAAAAGCTCTTCGGGTTTTTTGCGGCGGTCATGACCACCGCTATAGGTCAAGATTTTCACCAGCGGTCGCAAAAAATGCCGCTATAACCTATTGCAATGGACATATAGCGGCGTCGCGACCGGCGCTAAAAAAACGCTACTAAAACCTATAGCAGTGTCATAATGGTAGGATCAATGCTTCCTCTTTACCTCAAGAGATCCTTAAGTATGTGATTATGGTTCACTTTTTAGCAATAAAATGTACCACCTTTGCTTAGAAAAAAAAAAAGTCCATGATATATATCTTTCATTGTCTCAGGTACGTGCATTATACATCGGCTCATTTCTTTATTTTTTGTAATTTTTACTTAGTTTAATAACCCTCATTAATAGTAATTTGTTAACATGAAAGGACTCTTTCTCTACGGAAACTATTAGGAACTAATTTATATATACATACATACATATATATATTCGACAGTGATATGTTATTTTGGGTTACATCAAATTTATTTGGCTCATATTAAAGCTGCTTTTCATCTTCGATCTCGCCAAACTCATCACGATTTTAAAGAACTTTTTGTCGTACGTCTGTGTGAAATAACAAAGGCTAGCTTGTTGATGAACTCATATTAATTAGCTGCATGCCTTGCCTTTCTTGCAAATCACATGCCTTTCAAATGAACTATCATGGCATTTACTCAGTATCACTTCTCCTTTAAGTTGATCCAATATGTGAACTTGCAAGTAATTAGTGCTTCATCAGAGAGCACTAGTCCTCCCTCTCGCTAGACATTCTTTTTTCCTGCTTCTGAGACTCCCCTCGCCCCCTTTCGCTCTTGGGCGAGAGGTGGAGCTAGTGGAAGATCCAGTGGGGGGGCGCCCTGGGTGGCTGCCCCCCTGTTCTGCCAAATTAAAGTTATCTAGTGTAACATTGATTTTTTTTTCCCTTTTTTTCACAAGTATTAGCCTCAGGAGGGCCAGGCCGCCCCCCTTGGGCGTAACTAATTTCTTAAACCCAGCTCCTTTTTTTACGTCTCCATTTTGTGACTATAGAGGCAGGCAGGCATGCATATCTGAAATTCTTCTGTACCAGCAGATTTTCTTCAGAGTTGAATTTTCTAGCATTAGACATGAAAAATGCATACACTATGACTCTACCCTAAACAACATCAAATCCCCAATGTCTCACAGCCCGCATGAATTTGAAAATGTAAGCTACGCCCACCAAAAAGTAAATTAATGACAAGAGGAAAAGACATTAGAGAAATCTACAATTGGCTCCTAAGGAGTAAACTATCCCCCTATGCAGAGTAGGATAGAAGCTCTTCTATGTTATATAGCAATAGAAAAAAAAAAGTTGGAAAAAAAAAAGAAAGATCAACTAGAACTGAAAAAAAAAACTCTGGAAACAAATAGAAAGTTGATTAAGGTTTTGTCTCTCTCTCTCTCTTCGTAAATAGATATCAATACAAGTCTACTTTATGCATGCGGATCCGTAGGATCCAATTGCCACCTCTTAGTCTCAGCAAATAGAATGGTACGTATATTTCAATATTTTTAATACTTTTAGTCCTTAATTTTCGATATTTTAATTTTAAGACATTTTTTGCATTACATAGGAAAAAATTTTGAGATGTCATTTCGCTTTAAGAATTTACCCCCCCCCCCCCCCCCCCCCCTCCCCTCTACTCAACTTGAATCCTAGTTCCGCCACTGAGTGGAGCTTTGCCTCTTCTCTTTCCGTTTTTCCCTTAGCTTCTCCCTTAGCCTTTCCCTTTCCGTTTAGGTTGCCTTTTTGTAGGATTATCTTTCTGACTGGTCCAAGGGATTTTTGTTGACTTTTGCGAAGCTCCAACCGACACGCACCTCAGATTTTTCAAGCGCCTCATGTTCAGAGGCTCGGTGCTGGTTTGTGATGCTTCACGCACCCCTTTGGGAGCAAGTGAATCTCTCGCGCCTAGCACATCGGCAAGATCCACTTGTTGTGACTCCATCTTTTGCTGGGAGCCACTCTTGTGAGTCTCCCTATTCTGCCGGCGTTGACATGGAAGTCTCTCAGAGGAGGTGCGTTAAGGTGTGGACGCTTGCATCCTCTCCTCCGGCGACTGACTCCACCTCCTAGGGTTTTCAACTTGGATATGGATCTTAGATCCGTTTGTGTTCTCCTGGTTCTTTTGGGTGTCACAATCCCTTTGCTATGGTCATTTGATCGTTTTTCTTTTATGTTTCAAGCTATATGCCCCTTTGGTCTTGTACGTAGCTGGCCCTTTGGGATCTTTGTGTTCTGCGCTTGCATTTTGTGATTTCTCCACTATATTTCTATTTCTTGTTGAATGATATTAGCATTTGCTTAGAGAAAAAAAAAAAAAAAGTAAGTTCTTCATCATTGTATCTCTTGTTGCATGTCTGACGTTGTCAATTTTTAATGTGCTTATGCTCTTATTTGTCTAACACTTTAATTAACTTCTACGAAATCCTCAAATTTTCAAATCTAAAGATTCATCTCAGAAGTCTAACTTCTACAAAATGGACAGTCTGTTCCTACAAAATTTGTTCGAACAAACATATTACGATGTGTGTTTTTTGGTCTATTTCATCCAAACAAAAATTAAAGATTCATTGTTTTTTGGTTCGATACCGTTCTTTCTCATTCGTACACCTGCTGACAATCGCATTCTTTATCGTTCGAATATGTTCGAACAGTTTCAGATAAAACCATTCTATACTGTTCGAACCTAATGGTAGAGACAAATAAATCAAACTCCAATCACAAACGAGATTTTATTGACGAAATAGATCAAAACTTTTCAAGCACCCTTCAAAAGAAAATTTGCTCTAGGTTATTAGTACCACCTGAAATCCATTAAAAAGAAAATCTTGCGAACAGTAATTTAGACACTAGCAAAACCACTTTACTCTTAACAACCCCCGATGTAATAATCCGAATAACCTTACTCGAACTCATTCCACATGTTGTAACCACCTCAGACGCTGAGGTTCTTCTTATGGACTCTTTACGAACGATCTCTTTCTTCCACACTGGAACTCCAGCTGTTAAACTCCTTCAGCACTCTAAAGGCTTCAAAGTTGGATTTGTGATGACTTATTGAGAGAAAAATCTAGTAATTTGGATCTCGAATATCCAAGGTGTTTTCTCTCTCAAATGGGGGCTCAAAAAAATAATGAACCGCCTTGCTAACACATTTTTTTCACACCTAAAATAAATTTTCTTGTAGTGCACCTATGACGTAGAATCATCCCATGAAGCAGAACTACCTGGGTATGGATTGGTGTCGACTATTTAAGATGGTTAACATATAGAAAAGTAGCTAGCTTCTTCGTTGTCGCGTCACTACTGATGCTGTGACGTCCTCATCATGAACCTCAAACCATATATCTGAATTAGGTCGGTCAATAACGTATAATTACATAATTTCTCGATCATAAATATAAATCAATTACACAGATGCTAAAAACACAATTCAGACCACACAATACAACCACTATAACCATAATTTTTTTTTTCAGTAAACTTCATTGCCATGAAAGAAAACGAGGATAACTAAAGGAGGAAGTCTTGGATTATCGCTGGTTAGGATAGTCATAGGAATAGATTCAGTTGGGATATTGTCAACCAAATTCTCAGCACATGCCCACTTAGCTAAGTTATGAGCCATTCCATTAGCATCCCTATAAACATAATTAAAAGACCAGCTTTCCTCACTATAACCATAATTACTTGTTTTCACATTAACAATCAATCTATATTCTAGGAGTCTCATTCCTTCATAAAAAGTAGTTTTTTGAGATGAGTGTTTTTTGATCCCTAAAAGAATGTTTATTTCGGGACGAACATTTCTGAAGGAGTCACACCATCGCAAAAAAATTTGTTTGAACAAATATAGTGAGAGAGATGGTTCGTTATCGTTCATTATCTTTCGAGCGAGAAGTTTGGATCCATGCGATCTCAAGTGAACGATAGTACTGATGAGCATCTGAACCCATTGTATTATGTTGGAACGAGATTTTTATTTTTTATTTTTTAAAACAAACAATTAGATATAATTTTTTTATAATAAAAAATTAGAGATATAAATAATGAAGTAATTTATGATTATATAATTAGAAGACGTCAATTTTAATATCCAAAAAGATAGATATTAAAAATAATATTTAAAAAGTAATATAATAATACTGTAAAGTGTAAACATATTAAATATGATATAAATATACATAATAAAACAAATTATCCGTGTAACTTTCATATGAATTTCTCCATTTGGTCTATGAGAAACAGTCATAAGTATTGCTGGGGAAATTTTTGGTAAATTACTTCCTCTGACTTGTACATGACCAACAAATATAGATACTGCCCTACTGACAATATATGAAAATAAAAATTGGTGAGAGTTCTTATTTGCCGTGAATGGATCCAAATAACTACACAGAACCACCACTTATATTAAAAAACAAAAACTCAAAGCCACCACTGATTTCCATCTCAGGGCTCTACGGATTACGGAAGGCCCGCTTGATTGACAACCGAAGGACGACAATCCTGTCGGGGGTCACCCGGCGGATCCCTTTTACATAAGGGCGTATGGCCTAATTTGTTGTTCCGTTTCTTCTGCAAAAGAGGCCAAATGAAATAAATAATGGGAGAAATTAATTTGAAATGAGAAATTTTTTCTATATAATCGTTATGAAAATTTTGGAGGTGTATGTTTTGGGTTTTCTTTTGAAGATTGGGAAGGTATAAAATATATTTACAAAGAAATTAAATTTTTGTTAGAGGAAATCTTTATTAATTAAGTTTTGTGAAAGTTATGTTTTGGTCTTTATGTTATTTTTGTAACAAAAAAACATAAGATTAATGATGATATAGAAAATTTTATTAGAGATTGACAATAGTTTTAAGATTAAAAATAATGTCTAGATGAAAATGTGTTTTTGAGATTAAAAAAATGTTTTTAAAATCAAAAAAAAAATATAGTCTAAATAAAGGTAATGATGCTAGAAGGCAATAAAAAGTGAAAATAAATTTTTGTTCCACCCCTAGAAATAATGAAAAGGGGAAACTATGAAGATGAGATTGAAATTTCTTATGATATGATATGAAATTGCTTAAACTGAATGATGAGGAAATTTTGCTCATTACTCACTGTGTTGAGGAACGTCCTCCGTGATTTGTCGGGGCTCAACATGATTAGCAAAGAGAAATGCAATCAAACAAAATAGAATGGTAGTGGACAACTTGGTAGCCATCTTGAATTGTAGTGGAGAACTTGGTAGGCATTCTCCCTTAAATAGCATTTCAAATGTCAGGATATTCCAATTACTCAAGCTAGCTTGTATTTTGGCTTATGTGAGCCGCTGAAGATTTGCATGTTTGTTTCTTTTCTTTTCTGCATACGACAAAAGTTTAAAATAGGATATTCCCCAGAATCACATAATTATCAAAATCATTGGTCTACAGACTACGTCTTTTCTGTATAATTATTATTCTGGAGATTTGTTTGTTTTGACTTTTCTTTTGAAAGGGTGTAAAGGTATAAATTTTTGTGAAATTTTATGAGAGTCAGTTAAAATTAGAGAGATGATTTGATTGAGATTTTTTATGTTTATATTAATAAATAGGAATGATTTGATAGAGAAAGAAAAATAATTTTAAATTATTATTATTATTATTATTTTAAAAAATAAAAAGGCCAATGAAGTTTTTGTTAGGACCTCGTGACCAAAAGGTACAAACTGTATTTTTATTTTTATTTTGCTCTAAAATCATGTTGGAAATATTTAAAGAAACTAAAAATAAAAATAAAAATATATTAAAGTTGTGATCAACTTTCAATGAACCGCAATGGCTATGCACACTCAGATGTACTCAAATCAACTTTCTTTTCTTACCGCAACATGAGCTGCTTGTATAATCATATTAAGCAGTACTTTCAAGTGCTGGGATTGAAAATTGGATTTAAGTGAATACGGTAAAAAAAATTAAAAAATAAAGGGCCTTTTCAAGAGAAACAGAGAGCCTCTGCGCGCCCTCCTCTTACCTCTAGAAGTTTCTGACAAATACTTTTTTTCTTCTTATAGTCTCTAAGCTATTGTGACATATATTTGCTTCTAAATGTATTGTCAAACACTGGTTATATATATACGGTGATAAATATTTCTTTATAGATTACCAAGTTAACATATACTATTGTGGATGTCCCAACATCAATTACTACAATGTTTTTTTTCAAACGAACTAATTTTATTTTACTAATTTAATTCTTCTCTTTTTCATAGGATATTTAACTCTATCTTTGAGATTTATATAAAGCCATACCCTTCACATCTCAACCGCGTGACATGGGTCCTAACCTGATGGGCCTGCTCCGTGGAAGAACTTGGAGGGCGCAGTTGTCGCCAAAGAAACAGTCAAAACTGTGTAAGGAAGGTCTAAATATATTAATTACTTATAATTCTGCGTGGGAAGCTCTATGTAAATTAATTACTCTAACTTGGACCAACAATTAGATTGAGATCTTTTGTAATTTTTTATCCCAATTTAACTGTATAATTCTACGGTATAATTGGAACAAGAATTGCATAAAATCTTAATTCCCAATCACCTAACGTAATTGGACATTTATTTCCAATGCAGAGACTTCTGCATGCTTCCAACAATTTTGCCCCACCAGTAGTCGTTGTCACTTGACAGTGGCAAGCCAAAACACACGGTCGAAGTACGAAAGGGACATGCCAGCGAGCTGGTAGCTCGATTGGCGGCACCTCCCCCCACTCTAGGGCGGGCTTGATCCCGGGGTCGACCCCCGCTAGATGCAGGTTTGGCCTGCTTCCCCCACCCCCTTACCTAGAAAAAATAAAATAAAATAAAATAAAGAAGTACGAAAGCGACATCATCTTGACCAAAAGAAGAGAGTGGAGATGGGCTGCAACGAAAAAAAAAAAAGAAAGGGTCTTGTCCAATCAAAAGCTACCCTTTGCCATCCAGCTGGAATCAAATGACAAACTCTTGTGCCGCCACTAGTGACCTGAAAATTCTTGTCCTATGTCCGCATTATTTAGACTTCCAAGTCATGGGTTGGCACCAGCTACATGGGAAATAGAGAGGCCGACCACCAACCCACCATTTTTTTTTTTTCCTTAGCGATCAACGCACCACTTTAGCTGTTTTGGGTCTACAAAGATAAGGTTATGTCCAATGGCGAAATCAGATTGAAATTTATGAGTATCGAACTTTAAAGGTGAAATGATAAGAAAAAAATTTTCTTTCATAATGCAAAAAATTGTCTTAGAGTTACAATGTCAAAAATTAAGGACTAAAAGTATTAAAAATATTAGAATACATGTACCGTACTATATACTACAACTGAAAAGATGACAATTATATCCTACGATTTTGCATCATACTCTGGTGGAAAACCATATACCGGTTGTTCTTTAACAGCACCAATTTTTTCAACTTTCCTTTTTTACTTGCGTATTTTGCTTGGCAGCATTGATCAAGAAGAAATTGCTTTCCCTAAGTCCCTCAATAACAAATATCTTGATAGTTCATGGGAGAATTTCAGAAATTAAAATATCAATTGAGAGGTGCACTGTGCACAATTATGTCCAACCAGTTGTTCACCAAATCTATGTTCAAAGATGAGCTAGCATATGAACAAAGAAAAAAACACCATCTCACCAAGAAAACTTCCTGGTGGAAAAATTCACAGCAAAACAATATATTTGCAGAAAAATTAAAATTACAGATCCATCAACCAATAACCCAATAAAAATTACAGAAAAATTCCATTTTACATAAAGCTCAAATAAAAAAACTCTAGTTGAATTTCCTATTGACATCCCCGCCCAAAAAAAAACTCTAGGTAAAAAAACTCCATTGACATCCAAAACTCTAGTTTGCCTGAACCTGATGGGTATCGAGCCCAAGCCAACTAATGATTAAAAAAAAAAATTACATATAAAAGTGTCTTTTGGACGGACGAATGGGTATCGACCGCCCTGGGTCGATACCCTCTCGTTCCGCCACTAGTTCTGCCTTAGAAACCTAAGCTGTATTGGGTCTACCACTTGAGGGAGAATCCGGGTCTATATTTAAATAGAGTGTTAAATAATATAATTTAAATAATAATAAATCTCTTATTTTAAACTTTTAAAATAAATGATAAATTTATATAATATTCTAAATCTAACATATTATTTCTGTTATAGATAATATCATATATATCAAATCTTATAAATGAATTATTATATTATATCTAACATAAATAACCCCTAATATTACTTTTCACATCCAATGACCAACAAATCGCGGGATGGGCTTGCTCCGGGTCGGGACTTGGAGGCAGTTGTCCCCTAAGAAATGGTTAAAACTGCATGGAAAAGCTGTGTAAATTAATTTCTCTGACTACGACCTAACCTAACATTTATTTTCTTGTTGTACCTTGTTTCTTTGCGGAAAAAAATGGGCGACATCTTTGATCGGGGGGAGAGTAGAGTTTTCTTGCTTTGGACTACACACCTAGATGGATTAGCTCTTGTCCTTTACTTTCATTCGTTTTCTTCCCCCAAGCAAGAAGTTCGTCATCAAAAGCGAGTTTTCTCCGCTTCCACACATGAAAGAGTTAAAAAGGTAGCCGCCCAACATTTATCCAAGTATTTATAATGTTTGTATGGGAGCTTTGAATTTTGTATTTTCTCGAAATAAATGATAATTTAAAAATGTTAAAAACTCAATTACCGATAATTTGTGGTACCTTATAAGTTTCTGATTTATAAATTTCAAATAACCCCTTAAGACACTTAAACCGAAGATTTAGTTTACAGGGCTCAGAATTCCTTATATATAGAACTATAGGTCTTCGAATTTGTTGGACCTTCTCATATTGTCTGAGCCCGAAACAGCATGAAAATTAAAAAGTCAGCTGCAAAAATAAAAATCTTAGCTTCATGCTCATGCATGCATGACTCATGAGACTCACTGGACTGGAGAAACTAAACTTACTCGATAAGCTCTTGCTGCTTTGCTTTCTAGTTTCATTAGTTTCCTTCCCACAGGCAACAAGTTAAAGAAAATTATTTGAGGCAAAGTTAGGATATACGTCCTATTGGCTGGATCGAATTTACTCCCACAAATCCAATAGTCCACAGACATCCATATCATTTAATGAAGAGATTTGGCTTGCTGCATAAGTAATTTCTTCGTTACCCCTCCCTAAATTTTTTTGTCTTTCACCATTTCTCCTTGCCGGACCAAGCTCAGAAGGACACCGCTGGATCGCTCTCTCATCTCTTCGCTAAAAGTGAGCTTTTTATCTTTCCTTTCATATTAATTTTTGAAGCCAACAAAAGCAGAAAGACCTTGACACGGGCATAAATTGTAGCTGGAGTTGCAAAAAGTCTAATGTTTACTTGTGGTCCGTGGAACCAATAATTAACAAAAGCACAAGGCAACTCGTGCATACTTGCCAGTGCACCCCGGTAAGCAGAGGTAGTGATTTGCCATCAAAAGTACAGGAAAGGCATTAAACTTGCCGGCCCCGTTAATAATCTTCGATTTGCCGGAGTCTGCTGCTTAAATGAACTGCAAATCATTTTTTTCTTCTTCTATAATACTTGTGCAGGCAACTTTCATGTCCTGCAATGATGAAAATCTGTGTCCACCGTAACATTCGACAGTCTTCTCCTTTTTTTTTTCTTTTTTTCCCGTATCAATCGAAAAGTTTCTTTTCGTTGCGCCTAGGGCCATCTGCAACGTATGAAAAATGATCCCGACGTGATAGATCAATCGCAGGGGAGAATGCTGCCTCTGCTGTGTACGTCTCGGCAAATGGAACCAAAAAGGACAGTAAGAGAAAGGAAAACATATGACTTTCAGGGCGATATTTGACTTTTATTACTTTCTATAAGAACATGTCTATACAGGTATCTAAAATGAGTTTGCCAAGAGGAGAAAAAGGAAAACAGAAAAATAGATATACAACAAATATAAAGATATTACAAAACTAGGGTAACAAAAACATCAGCCGAATGCGTAGCTGTTAAGGAAAAGCCTATCTTCAGTACTAATTCAGAAATAAAAGTAATGTCCTATTATAAAGAACATATCATGATTAGACAGTCATGACAACACATTGAATGCCTGTGCCCCACGAGCAACCTTGATGAAAACATCTTCCAAAGTGGTGTCAGCAAGACCCCAAGCAAAAACTGTGAACCTGCTTTTTGCGTTCTCTACTGCTTGGAACACATCAGCAATTCTGATCTCATGCTTGGGCAGCTCAAACTTCTGGGTTCCAGAAATGTGGTATATTTTGTTAGCTTGTGGAGAGAGATGCCGCACCATGATCTCAACATCTTGCTCGTGATCCGAAGATGTTGTCATTGTAAACACATAAGATCCTCCATATCGACCTTTAAGCTATCAGGCACAAATGGAGAAGCAAGTGTTACTGAAAAGTCATCTACACTTCATAAGAGCTGCTTCCCTTTCTATTGCTTTTACTTTGACTCTTTAGATGGTTGTGATTTATTGAAAGAAAAGAATTATGAGGTTCTAAGCATGGAACCATGACAAAGGTGGCTCAGATCATTCGTAGATATTAGGAGCCGAGAAAATTTCAGCTAGGACTGAACAACAACATTGTAGCTGGAACAGCATTGTGCATAAAGACTAGCTTTGAAAAAACTTTCAGCTTTGAAAAGAAAATATGGCTTGCCAGACACTGAAAACGACCACGCTTTTATCCACCCATGTGCATAATATAAATCAGCATTTCCCAAAGAAGGCAATGCAGATTTTATTTTCCTTTCACAACATAGCAATCTTTTCAGATTACTTAAATTTCCATTCCTCATATGCATAGAAAGTAACATTGACAAGAGAAACATATTACTTGTGTTCCCTATTCCTTTCATTTTTATCCTTGAATCCTTAATGCTAAAATTTTAATCTTTTGCACCCTGCTTTTCGCAAAAGAAGAGAAACCACCTAGAGTATCCAATATGAATTTCGACTTTTTTTTTTTTTTTTGCCGGGGGGGGGAGAATGGTTACAGATGACACTGGTAAAATGTTCAAGGTTTGTTCCTTGTAGTATCTCCATGTGGAAATACCTCAGGATAGAACTAAGGTGGAAAGTACTGAAACGGAACCCACACTATACAAGTCATGTATTATCAACATGAACTTACCTCTTTAGGATTTCCCATGCACTGCAAGCTGCCATCAACAAAAATCCCTAGTCGATCACACAAAACCTCTGCCTCTTCCATCGAATGTGCTGAAAATACAAACACAAGTTCCATCAGCAAATTAACGAGGTAAAAATTATCGTCGCACTGTTATCTCATAAGAAAATGCATAGTTAAACCATTAGGATGGGACCATATACAGCCTGGACGAAAATAGGTTCAGTTAATCTCAAACCTGCTTTTATGAGTTTCTGGTGTTTCAAATTCTACAATTACGGGTAGCAGGAGGAGTGCTTACTGGTGAGAATGATAGCCCGATCTTGCTTTGCACGCTTCACAACATTCCACAAACTGTTTCTTGAAGCTGGATCTAAGCCAGTACTGGGCTCATCCATATAAACAACCTTGCAAAATTTCCAAGAGTTAGACCCTAAGTAGAAACACAGGAGCTTCGACATACAACTGTCTCATGAAGAAAAGTAGATTGGAGTTGAACAGAGATGAAGACATACTTTGGGGTCACCAATCAATGAAATCGCAACACTGAGCCGCCTCTTCATACCTCCACTATATTTACCAGCTTGCTTGTCAGCAACCCCACCATTAAACAGATTGACACTCTTTAGAGATTCTTCCACCGCCTACAGTAAGAAAATGGGAGTTGAAAATTGGAGGTCAAGAGTTTTCCAGTAGAAAAAGGCTAGCAACTAAACAGTCGCTCCTTCTAAACCTTTACAGCTATCAAATTCTAGTGGGTTGGAGAAAACAAGTGCAGTACATGTCCAAGTTTAAATATTGACTTCCAATTTATAGCCCTTTTGCATTCAATTCACAACCTCAAACAAACAGTAATTCAAGGTGTTGCCTAATGACCTTTTAAGGATTACAACCAGAAACACTCCTTTGAAAACTAGTTTCAGCCATGATTTACTTCTTAATATTCTCAAAACAAAATACAAGGCCATGCTAAATTTTCTCCTTTGCGATTCAATTGCTCGCAGATGCTAAACCTCTACATGACCATATCCCACCAAACAAAAACATTGACTCACTTCTGTTAAGGCAGAACCAGTGAGGTTCTTCAGTCTACCGTAAAATAGTAGGTGCTCCCGTCCAGTAAGAGTTTCCCAAAGCAGGCTAAGGTTGTCAAAAAGAAATACGTATATCAGGATTCTACATTTAAAAAGGGAGGGAGGGAGGGAGAGAGAGAGAGAGAGAGAAGATAATTGCTTTATGAAGTGCATGAGGAAACAGGCTTACTCGTGCTGTGGGCATACGCCCATACTTGTATAGATTCCATCCATATCAGTCCGTATGTCCAGACCGTGGACATATGCTGTGCCAGAGGTTGGCTTTGTAAGACCAATCATCTGTTAATGGCCACATGTCAACTATTGAATAATACAGAAAGCAGAAGAGCGAATGTGTTTCTGATATGGCAAGCAACTAGGCCCAAATTTGCAATGTACACCCCATTTAACATAACTTCACACATTGAACCCGAGAAAAATGTAATAGCGAAGACAATATATAGCAAGGTAAACCAAATAAAGATTGCTACTCCTTTTATCAAAAGAAGCAATCAAATCACATCCAGGCATTAGACATTTCAAGGGTAGCATGAAAAGAACCAAATGCTTAAACATGAAGATTTTCAAATTTCTTATGTTCCCCTAACTTTTTCCAAGTAAAATTTGAAGAGCAAAATGCAATTTTATACTGACCATACTAATAAAAGAAGTCTTGCCAGCACCGTTGGGGCCAAGCATACCAAAGCACTCCCCTCGAGGCAAGGCAAGAGATAAGCCTCTCACTGCAAATTTTGCTGGGTTTCCATCCTTTCCTGGATATACTTTTTTTATGTCGTCAACGATGATGGCATGACTTGAGCTTGGCTCAAGTAGCAGCTGCTCGACCTTTTCCCTCTGAAGAAAGAAGAAAAAGAATAGGAAAATGTTGATTGTGTGTAGATAAGCGCACATAAAACCTCAGAACCTGAAGCAACTTGGAAGATATTAGAAAGGAATAAAAATGCATTGCCATAATAGAAACATAAGGCAACATCAAATATATTATCCAGCTCACAAGACAGGACTTAGAAAGTTCTCATTCAATCAATAAATTAAGTAACCTTCCTGTATAACACAGTGACTTAAAGCACTGAAGAGAAGACAAGAATCCGATAAGGTTTATAGGGAATTGAGAAAAAGAATTTTAAGAGGAAGGATACGAAATTATAGGAGTGCTTTGATGGACAATATGTATAATTCAAACATATTGAAATTCCACCTTAGGGGATCTCCACCCCTTGAAGATGCAACATATAAAGCAGTAGACTAGCATTTCAGTCTACTCACCGAGTGCCTATTTATCCCATCTAAACTATACGAACAAATAAGACCAAGTATACCAGTAAGGGACAAAAGGCCTACCTCTTGACTGACATCAGGCTTATCCAGCTGAACAAAAACCTTGGACCCTTGCCTTTGCAAACTTGGTCTCCGAAAAGTTGAAGGCTTCTTTCCAAAGTTTCGTAAGAAAAACAGAGGACTTTTTCCACTTCCAGATGACATAACTTGATCAATGTAATATGCAATGAAAAGCACCACGAACCACTCAACAACCATGATAATCAAGACCTCTCTCATCCCATTTACGCTATCACTCAAGTCTCCCCATCGCATCCCACGGGTTCCCAAAAAGTTTCCCATGAAAGAAGCTTGTGAAAACTCATATAAACCACGAAATAAAGAGAAGCCAGGATATAATTCCATTGCAATGATCCAGCCTCCTACAAAGAAAAAAAAGTTTCACAATGAGTAGACCACATCTTAAAAAAATTATGGAAAATTGAATACAGAAGAGTACATCAAATACTGGCTTTAAAGGTACCAACAGGTTGACAGAGAGATCCAACAGCATTTTGGTATATGGCATACATAAAGAAAACTACTACCAGTATTTCAACCCATATCAAACCAGAGCTTTAATTTGAGTGCATGATCATATCCTCCAACGATTGCGACAAATCTAAAAGAATTTTATTGCAACAATGACTGTGACACAGTAAAAATATGTGCGCTGAATCTCGTTGCCATGTATGCCGACATTATCCTTTACAATATAGAGGGCAGTGTCAGCAGAGCACACTGTCAAAAACCTTATTCCTCACCATCTATTGTTCTTTAAATTAACTATATAATATGACGTCATTGGGGAGGCCTAAGTAAGTATTTTGTGCATAATTGAGTTTGGCTAATCAAAAAGCCACCAAATCAAAATGTTAGTTCTCACCAAAAGATGGTTCTTGTTGAAACAAAAGTAGTCTGCAAAGCCTCATAGACAACATGACAGATGCTCTATTTAAAAATTCTACCACTTACTTGGGAATGATGTATCTTGAATAAAGAATTGGAAAAGAAAGCCTCCCAAAAGCCCAGTTCCAAAGACGCAAATGTACCCAACAACTGCAATCATGCATATTCAAGCATGACATTCATATCAGCTAACAAAATTTCACCCATTTTAAAAAGCTCAAGAAGCTCAAATAGCTAACAACAAACCTGCAGAAGTTTTAACATTTGAAAACATTGCAGCTGCAAGAAAGGCGAGCGAAATTTGCAAGTTTACATAGATGAAATAAAACACAAACTGGAGGCTGTAGTCATTCAGTGTGAAGAATTTTAAGCCTGCAACAAAGTGAACTACATCAAACAACTTGAACCAGGGTCAAACTAGATTACACTTAACTGGACGTATTAATTAGATTACCTATGACTGAGCCAAATATCACAAAAGACAGCATGTAGACCAAAGATATTAGAAGAAAATAAGCATAAGAAATCATCCAGTAAGGCCCATCACCAAGCCCATGCATTTTCATCATGATTCTCAATTTCTGTTGCTTCTCATAAACCAAGGATGTCAAAATGACCTACAACACAAAAGGCAGACTGATTAGATAACTCCAAATTGTAACAAAAACGCATCTAATACATCTTATACAACAAGTAATACATGTCATACAACAATCTGATATTAGATGTAATTATTGAAATCGGCTCTCACAAAAGAATCTTGCTAGCAACCATTTTCCCAAAAGGGTGACCACAGTTGCAGCCATTACTCATAACTGATCCTAGGGCTACAAGTAAGTGATCCAATAAACCATGGTACATAATTATGGAGAAGTTGAGCTAGAGGTCAACATTCAGGAAACTGGGACATAATTAGGCCACTAGATTTTTAACGAATCTTGTGTTTTGAACAAACTAAGTAATGGCCTGACAGAACATTGTGTCATGTCAATTTAACACTCAACAAAAGGGACATCAGATGGGTTATCTTAAAAGTTATTAACATTTGACCACTCATGAAAATTATGATAATTTAAAAATATATACACATGATATACGTACATATGCATCTGTCACCATAAATGCTTATAAACAAATGAGTCCTAACACAAATGTAGAAAAATCAACAAACTTACAGGGAATAGCTGTAGAATGACCCATGTAAAGAAGAGTGTACCCAGAAGAGATGATAAATCCAGCCTCAACTTCGTTTGAGGTTTGGGCATTTCTTTAACGAACTCGAATATCATTTGTGTGCCTGGGCCTTGCAAAAACTGAAGGTAGGCATTGGAAACCTATGAACATGTGCATTCTAAGTGTCAGTATTTATCATAGTCTGTCATCTAATGCAAGAGTCATGGGATGCAGATAAGAAGATAAATGCTGAAAATTCCAAATCGGGAAAGCAGGGAACAGAAATATATCTTAACTCTCAATTGAGCAATCTTGGATGAGATACATGAACCAAGATCCAAGACACATCAGGTGATGGAGAAGTTATGATAGACTAAAGGAACAGAAGATCCATATGAAAAACATTAAACAACCTTAACTACCTTAGATCATTTTGAAGATAAAGTGCAGGAGATAAGTTTCGAGCCCCCGGGACGAGTCATGACTTTTAAAAGAAAAGGGCCATTCAATTAATTAACAAGGACGAGTCCTGGAGATATGATTCGGATTATATGACCAAACAAAGTCCTGAATATTTGTTTTGACACCCCGGCACGAGTCATCTTTTTAGAAAGAAAGGGCCGTGCAATTAATCAATTACAGTGAAAACAATCAGTGAACTGAAAAAGGGGCCATTCGTTGTCTAGTCAATGATACTTACTTCTAACTGTTAAGCAAAATCTATTTCCTTAGTGTTTTACTGGCAATAGCTAACCGCATGAGTTTCTGCTCATTGCATCTGAGGACCAATATGGCGTCACCTTGAAAAGACAACCTGGTGGATCTTTTCTTAAATATCTGAGATAGACAGATAGGCCTATGTGATCTCCCCATAGATAATTCTAAATACAACGGACAGAACATACATGAGAGGCAAATATATGACTTGGAACAAACTACACCAGGATGCCTGAGAGTTGGACCGTAAAGATCTAGAAAGTAGGTAGGAGAGTGTCCGTTTGGCAAGCAGATTGCCATTCAACGATGGGCTCCCACTAACAATTCAATCTTTTTTTATCCTCTAGACTTGGGACTGTTGGAGATTGAAAGCCACTTTATTATCGCAGAAACTCTAAATAAATGAATAACAAATCATCACAGCCTGAGTAACATGGAAACCCTTCTTTAGTATCTGCAGAGAGCTTATTGTCCAACAACCATTCAAAAAATGTACAAATGTCAAAAGTCAGGCACAATATTTCCATAGTTCAATCCAAACATGCTTATTAGGATCAAGGAAAACTTTACCAGATTCACCAAGCGTGGAACCCGCACAAGTGCAATAGATGCTTGGCCTGAGTCATTCTTATAGGTTGAATTGTACCATATGCTCACATTAAAACTATTCCCATTGGAGTTCAAGAAATCATAAGCTGTTGATACATAGAGCCATAAGTATTGTCCCCTATATCATACCACTTCAAACACATCAAACCATTGAGTTGAAGATATCAAGTAGACACACCTGCGGTAAATTCATTAATCTTGCTCTCTGAATTCCCTTTTCTGTACCCCTTATACAGCTCATTGTTAATCTCAGATGAACTATTCCGCCACAAAGGTAAACCTTGGACACAACTAACCTCTAGAGTGAAGGCAGAACAAACAAATAGGGCTTTTGTTAGATATCAAAATTATTCAAAGTGCTAAAGAATAAAATGATGTGCAGCCTTGTACACAGGAAGTGACAGAAGGTTAGCTCAAAAGGGGAAGGAAGGAAAGGAAAAAAAAAAAAGATTATGAAACAAGAACTAGAATCTTCCATGCAAACAACTTTAATGTTAAGCATTCACAAAATAGATATCAACTTGACTATACAATACAAAGCATACAGAAGTTACCACCCTGCATCAATCAACATCTGAGGTGTCACGTGTGGCTTTTTTGCGATGTGGCAGATGTGAATTTTGTGCTGACCTGGACAAACTTCCGTGAGGGTTCTGAAAGGGGACAAAACCCCTGTCCCCTCGAGGGAGGCAATTTTTTTTACAAAAGGTTAAAATCCAGGCACTTATTTTGCAGATTTGGAAACCCAAGGAAGGAGTTTATTTTGAGAGATACCACAGGGACTTTTTTCAAATTTTTACTGTTTCCTATTTTGCCCCATGTGTGAGGTTTTGCACCTAGGCGTGTAATGCAAAGTCGGGCCATATCTTCTCAAAATGTTGTTTTCCTTTTTGTGGCACCAATTTTTTAGGCGTGGCAAAGTCGGGCCTTCTTCTCAAGCTGTTTGAGACAATCATCCGAAAACATGAAGAAAGAACAAACGGCCAAATCAATGATATTTCTGTAGTCCAAGCATCTTAAGAGGTGGATAAAACCGAATGGCACAAGGGGATAAATTTGTATTGTTGTTTACAGTCTTGGCTCTATTAAATACATGCAATAACAATGTAGCTTATCATCCATTCTTCTTGTTAAGGCTTTGGCTCTTGATAAACAAACAAAATCAATACAAAGGTGTAGTTTATTTTTCTAACTTCTCCAACTAAGATATCTTTCTAACTTGTATATGTAGTCATTTAGTGCACTAGATGATAAGAAGCTTAGTATACTTACAAACCGAATGGCTGTTTATTTGTAAAACTTGTATGCAATCAATGTGAGTTTATCATCTATCTTCACCACCTAAGGCTTTCTTTCTTGATAAACAAAAAAAATTCATGAAGGAATGTAGTTTGCTAACTTCTCTAAACTAGATATAAAACTTGTATACACACAAACAAGTGCACCAAGCTTTCATTTCTCCACTGTGTTCATGTCCTATATGCACAAAAATGTAACATGTCAGCATGAACTTACACGACTGAATCTCTACTTATATCCGGGTCTATTCAATAAAGAATGTGGAATGCACATATTGTTTTCGGGAGAAATAAGAACTGCTTTATACCAATAAAAATACAAGGGATATTTACCTTGTTGTACATTAATGGAAAACTCCTGAAAAGAAACAGAAAGTGTAGAGTTTGACGAGCACCGACTTTGCACGTTATATATGGGAACACCAGAAAAGAAAGCAGGATCAAGAAAATTGGTTGTCTGGGGATATGTATCTGAGCCCTGAAATTTTTTTGAGAAATCGAAATATCAGCATTCCTGAGCATGAATATCAACAGAAGGAATCCAAGAGATTTATATTAGATGACTATAATCCTTCAAACAAAATAGAAGGGAATGCATACTATAAGAAGCTCAGGAAAGCAAAGAGAACTAGAAACAGCTTACCACAACATTAGTGGCTAAGCTATCAACTACATCAGAGGCATTCAGATTGAAAGAAGCCTTGATCATATTTCCAGCCAAAACTACCAAAAGCAAAGATTCCGATTAATACAGATGAAATGTTTATAAACCCATTAGATATAGCAATCAAGATTAAAATGTTAGCAAACTGAAGTAACACAGAGAGAGAGAGAGAGACTTTGTCCAAGAGACTGATTATTCCCAGTGAAAAGGAAAGTTGTCGGACAGGACCCTGAACTCCTGCATGATTCATTTGGCAGGTCTGTAAATGGAAGAAAGTCAGTTCTCACTGCGCGATATTCAGGAGCTGGTACTTGTAACAGAGGAGGCCATTCTGGAGGATTAGGGATGGGACAAGTGGCTGCCTGATCCAAATCTGAGTACTGTAACCCACAAACTTTCTGACATTTTCCATCTCCGTTTGTATCAACACAAGCACAGCCACAATTATTTGAAGGCTTATCCAATTGACTATTGATAAATCCTTGAAGGAGAACAAGCAATAAACAGATGATAAAGGGAAAAGAAACGAGCCGGATATTTGTCTTGATATTTCGTTTCTGCAAAAATAACAAATGACAACAACAATATAAATATTCAGCGAGATATTTTCAGAACTCACCAACAAAATAGTCACAATATGAAGTTGGTTAGTGTAAATTCCACCAAGAGGCGCACAAATATATTGACAGGTGTACCCAAAATAGAGAAGTTAAACAAAAAAAAGCTTATTTCTTCTAAAAACCCAGTAAAAAATCAAGTTTAACAAATAAGCAAGGTCAGTTGTTACGTATAATGATGGATACTTTTACCGAGCGAGAAAAGCAAACGTTTCTGCTCAACATGTTCTTTTTAGGAATTGGCCAGAAAAATCAATCTGGTTCGACGTCATATTCAGTTGAAGACTATCCAAATTTTAAGGCACAACGAACACGGTCATACAAAAAGCTAACCGTCAACTTTCTATGCTACAAGTTTATTGATAACACAGAGCAGACACGCCGATCCGATTAATAATTTGTACCCCTTGGAAAGGCTAACATATTAAGATAGCACGCTAATCAAAAGAACCCGCAAAGGGCAAACAACCAAACATTATATAGATCAACAACCCAGAAGGAAACGTAGAAACGCTAAATTTAACTAACCAAAATAAAAAGAAGTGAAAAATCACCACCCAGAATTCTCATCCATTTTCATTTCTTTACAAATTATTATACATACGAAAACTAGAAGCTACTCTCATTCTAGGAAAGAGAGTAGAGAAACCTGGTAGGTGACATTCTTTCGGAGTAGAGCATTCGCCTGAGTCCAGAAGCTGGCAGGATCAAGCGATGAGTCTGCCATTGAGGCCGAAGCAAAGGACTCTGCCGCCGAAGAGAGAAATATGACCGTTATAAACTTCCCCGGCGTGCAAGGGAATTCAAAATTCCCGCCGAATATCGGAAGCTAAGTACTTACGTTCTACAGTTCTTTGAGATTTCGACTTCTCTATTTGCTCTCTGCTCGCGTGATCTTTGATTCTGTTTATCCCCCCCCACAAAAGTAAACTGCTCTCCGGACTTCGAAAGTATATATATGCGTTTCGTCGTGCAGAGAGAGAACTGTGTTCCGACCCCGAATGACAATATTGTCTCTACTCTTCGGTTTATTTTCGGAAATAGTCATAACTCATAAATCCGCCCGGATAGGTACATGTTTCGCTACCGAAACTGCCATTCGTTTAATGACTGTGTTGCCCTCCACGCGGTTTGACTCTTTGTGAGTGGCTCAGGGTGCCCCAAATCTGGCCGCTGCGATTCCTTCTGAACCTCCACACGATATTTCCGCAGAAGAAAATATTTTAAAATTCTGTACACAATAAAATATTTAGCTTGTGTTTCGTAAGGAACCTTTTAAACATATAATTTGTTGATTAAGCAAAATAGTAAAGAAAATGTATCCTCCTCTCATGTCCCAAAGAAAATTAAAACTTATTGCTCTTTGGAAATCAAAGAGATTCTATGGATTACCCAAATGTTGAAATCATAAGATAATAGTCACTGCCATGTGGCCTAATTGTGGCCGTAGGAGGTTCAATGGTTGGTGGATCCTAGTTCTCTAAGAACGTGCCTTGACATGGCTTACTATTGTTGCCATTGTTCGAAATTATATGAAATTCCCTGTGGTCTCCTGAATTTTGAGGCAGCAAACACATAGCATAGCACCAGGTGGGGTGATTCTGAAGTAAAGTTTAGACAAGCATCTTATAGGATCTTTTAAATCCCCATAAGTGATCAAGTCGTTGAACTTGATTTCTTGAAAATGAATTAAAGCAAAGGGGGCAGGCATTAATACAATAACAAAATCCTTAAAACACACGATTTTCTACTTGATTATGAATGGGTGTAGACATTGTCTTTGAATGAAGAAAAGTCCATTCAAAGTGGGTGTCTGTTAAAAACCATGGAGAAGAAACATGGGCCAGCAATCAAATTAGTACTCTTGCTGCATTCAGTTTGCAGTTTTCTTAGAACGGTGAATGTTCAAGATTAAGACATACAGAGAGAGGTAGTTTTTTTCAGAATTCAGGGGGGAAATGAAATATCGTCACGTGTGTCGTGTTGTGATGCGAGCAAATGAAATATCATATCTCCTACTCAATCAAGAAAATGGCATGGTGCCGCAGTTCCAAACTTCCACTGCTTCCATGGAGCCTCGAAACCTGCTTGATAATAACTTTCAAAATAGTTAAGTTGCGAAGAAGTCTAAGATGTGCTGAAAGTAACACTTTTGCCCACTACTTCAAGATCCCCATGTAAAACCTCGAAGCAGCGAACACGTGAGAAGAGAAAAACCATATACACAAGCAGCACATGAAAAGAGATGCATAACATATTGAAAAATCACAAGAAGAGGAAATAATGGTTGCAAACATTAGACCAAATGCTGGTCAATATTCTTATATACTTAACGTTTAAGTGATGGACAATGGTGGTGTCAAATTACAGAAAACTGTGAAGATGGAGTATCAGTATGAACATGAATATAGCTTGAAAGCAACCAAAAGGGTCCAATCCTACAAAAATTTGTTGAAACTTCTTACATATCAGCAAAGAAACATATAAAAGGCTGAACATTCAAGTCTCCATGGTCAAACATCAGAATAAGCAGTTTCCGGGAAAGAACATATTTACTTCCTACAAACCATCCTATATGAAGCTACCACACCAAGTTATCAAAAGATTAGGAAAAGGTCACTCTGCTTTGGCCACAAAGATTTGTTTTCATAGTTTACGCCACAATCAAACAAAATTTAGTAAGTGTGGAATTCTATACATGCCAAATATGACTTGCAAGGGCAGGTAACCTAAACTTCTCCGTTCCTGCATTATTTTACCATTTAAAATATCTTACAACATAGAAAGAAAACAGTTCACTGTGAAAACTTCTCCCAGATATTTATTCTCTCATTTGACCACAAGAGAGAAGGATGTTGAAGCCCAAGCTGAGATTTAAACAATAGCCGATAGTACTCATCGGATTCCTCTTTGGCTGAGAGGAAATGTACGGAGTTCTAGAGTACAACATCCACCATTTTTTAACAATAGTGGCAGCAGGCATTTACTTGTACTCTCCTTGGAGCATCATTAAAATTCCCCTTCATAATCTAAACTGTAACTAGTCGAAGTCGACTGTATTGCCAGCCCATCAACAACACGATAAACCTCATTTGACCTAGGGTGGGAGGTGTCACCAACTAAAAACATAAGCACTTCATTATCCACTTCTATCCAACTATATGCAGAGATTTTCTGCACTCTGTTGAATTTCATAATATTCCGCACCTTCAATGCTTCTTGCCATCTGCCAGCACTTGCATATATGTTGGAGAGAAGGACATAGTTCCCAGAATTCTCGGGCTCCAGTTCTAGTAACTTCTTGACAGAGAGCTCAGCAAGCTCTACATTTGAATATATTCTAGAGGCACTCAATAAAGTGCCCCATACAACAACATTAGGCTCCAGTTCCATTATAGATATGAACTCATACGCCTCATTCAGCCTCCCAGATCTACAAAAGAGGTCAACAATACAAGCATAATGCTCAATGGCTGGTGTAATCTGATGATCCGCTTTCATGCTACTGATAAACTCAAGCCCCAATTCAACTAGGCCTGCATGGGTGCAAGCTGTCAATAACCCCACAAATGTGATATCATTCGGTGTCACTTTATTTTGTTTCATTTTCTCAAAAAGACTAAATGCGCCCTCTGCAAAACCATTAGCTGCTAGACCTATAATCAAGGAATTCCAACTAACAATATCTTTATGAGGCATCATATGAAATATTTGACGAGCTTTACTAATCTTTCCACACTTGGAGTACATATCCACCAGTGCAGAGGCCACATGAACATTCAAGATAAAATCTTGACTCTCTACATAGTTGCCTATGCGCTCACTAGCTTCTACCGAGCCCAATTGAGAGCAAGCTGATAGAACACTGACAAGCACAACATCATTAGGTTTAATTCCTTCACTTTTCATGCATTTAAAGAGCTCTAAGACCTCACTCGGTCTCCCATTTTGGGCATAACCAGCAAGCATCGCACCCCATGCAACCACATCTTTTCTATCCATGCGATCAAACTCCTGACGTGCATCATCAACAGCCCCACATTTCACATACATCTCCAACAATGCAGTAGAAACTATCATATTAGAACTAAAATTGTTATCCTGAATGAATTTCTTAACTCTCAGCCCCATTTCCAAATCCCTAAGCTTAGCACATATTGAGAGCACAGTGGCTACACTAATTTCATTAGGGTAACACCCCTCTGCCTGCATCCTCTCAAAAATCCTCAAACCCTCATGATAAGACCCATTATTCGCATAGCAAGAAATCATAGAATTCCACGAAACAATAGTTCTCTCAGTCATCTCATCAAACAGTTGCTGGGCTGCAATTACATCACCTGACTTGGAGTACCCGGAAATCAAACAATTATAACAGATTGTATCCTTCATACAAATCCCATCGAAAACTTTCTTTGCAGAATCTATGTCACCAGTCTTGGCATAAAAATCCATCAGAGGAGTTTGAACAAAGACATCCAAACCGAACCCATGTTTTATTACCAAAGAATGAATTTCTTTTGCTAATTCAACAGCCAAAAAAGAAATGCACGACTTCATAACGGGCGGAATAGTTAACCATACTACCCCGGTACCACTACTATGCATCAAAACAAACCCCTCTAAAGCTTTCTTATGCAATGAAAGCTTGGAGTACGTGGAAATCAGGGAACTATAAAGAACTTGATTTGGTTGAGGAATTCTATCCATCACGTCACGAGCATAGGCCACAACGGATAAACGCAGCAGACTTCTTACGAAAGCTTGAGTAAGAGTCGGATAATTTGTGACAATCAATGCGTGAATTTGATTGAATTGTTTTATGTGGAGAGACGAGTGAAGTAAATTTAACAAATGACGCTCCATAGATGTAGACAGGAATGTCATAGCTGATGCATCTCTTCTTGCAGTCGGGTAAAGAGTAGCAACCTCTATCTTAAGGAAAACGAAGTGGGTTTGGCATATGGCTCTGGGCTACTGGGGGCTAGCAGTTGAGAGTGGCGGGAATTTTGAATCATTGAATAGATGGGAGAGTGTCGTGAATCATTTAATCATTATGTTTCAAGGTCATGTTTTTTCCTGAACCAAACGCGTAAGATTGCAGTGCATGAGGCGGCGACAACGGCTAGCTTTCTTAAGGCATATTGCATGGGTAAAGTCTTTTTGCATATTTTAACTACCATTTTTTACACATCATGTGCTTAAATTTTAAAAATCAATCAATTTACATTTAAAAAAAATTCGACTTTCAAAATATGATGGAGCCATTTTAAACCGATCCATCACAATTTTCACTAGACTAAGAGCCTGAGGGAACTAGACTTGAAATCCAGTACTTGGGATAAGTTAAAATGCCTAAATTCTCCTTCCTTCCTCCTGCAAGCAAAATAACACGCTAAAACTCAAAATTCTTTCCATAGGAGGATTTCTCTAATATTATTGTCAATTACCATTGCTTCTCAAATCTTTTCTTTTTTTTCTCTGGTTTGATAATCAATAAGAGAGAGAATATAAGCAAGTATTTTGCCTACCTCCTTTGTCTTTTGTCCTTCTCTATATATCCTTCCTTTTTTCTTCCTGGGTCGGGTCGTATTGGACCTTGGTCTGTTATTCCCTTTCTGTCCTTACTTATCTCCATTGACTCTTATGGAAGGCGTTTTCTGTTTGCTCATTTAATAGTTAGATTTTATTCTTTCTAGCATTGATTTTGTTAGGAAATCGGATGATTAATTCCTCTTAGATCTTAGTTTTTATACTTGATGTAATCTACATTTAAGAGGTCTGTCGGGCTTTTTCACATGGTTATCTTTCCAATTGACGAAAATTTTGTTTGTATTAAAGCGGGCTTCAACTCTTTTCTGTTCAGCCCAGGATTCACTTTACTTCTTATTGGGCCTCAGCAACCTTTCTTGGGCCTGAAAAATCTTTTCCCATTAGTTTATTTAGAACACATATGGCATGATTTCAATGATTGAATCTTTTTTAAAGACGCAAATTGATAGAATTTGGTAATTTAGAGATTGAATATGTTAAATATGATAGTTAAGACATCTATTTAAGATTAATTTAATAATTTATGAGTTTAAACTGATTTTTCCCTTCTATTTTATAACAAACTTTTTAAACGTGGAGAGCTCAACAAGCATCTGGTGTTATCAATTTTGTTCGCCCTAATGTATCAATATTTACTTATAACAAGTAAAAGTAACAGATTACAAAATAAAAAAGTAGCAAGAAGACATATAGGAAAATAATAATAATTTTTCTGGGCTAAAAGAGCAGTCCTAAACCACCTAAATTTTTAATTATTTTTAATAATTAGCCAGCACTAAATTAATGTCTCATTCGTCACAAACAGGAGTCCCTAGGACCCTAGGGCAAAAGTCAAGGTCGTGAAGGCCATTAGTATCAATGTAATCGATAAATCTCCAAGTAATTTAAACTGTCATAATTCTCAACTGTCAAAATTTGAAAATGCTATTATGTTACGATATTTTTATTTCATACGATATTTCGATAAGGAAAATATATATTATGTTAGATACAATGTGCTTGCTTCAACTAATATTATACAAAAGACACATAATAAATATTATCTTTACGTACCAAATAGCCCATCAGAAAATACTAGAATACTTAAAAGTCAGTCTTAAGATTTAAAACTAAACATGTCTAATGATGACGTGACCATAACGAGTCAATGGCTCGGGATCCACAGGTCTCCAGTAATATGCATGTAAACGACGTGGTTTAACGTCTATGCGAAGAAACCATTGGATATGTGACTTACAGTACCCTGATTTGTTCATTAATTATATGCAAGTAAATACAACAGTGATAAGGGAAATTATAAATCTAATCTCGTTGGAGGGACTTTTTTTTTAAAAAAAATAAATAAATAGCAAGCGATCGAATGGAGCTTTGTCCCATGGAAAAGTCAGACAGTAAGTGCTAGTTATAGAAATTCGATCTTTATATAAATTTATTTTGGGAGAGTTCTGATCTGGTGTTAGCCCGTGACGGCTCCAACCGTTTCGAGGTTTTTCAATCTGTGGGGTGGCAAATGCCAAATATTGCACAAGTGACAAGTCTAATAATGCACGTGCCAAATGCCAATTTTCCGGGAAAATGCAGGAAAGTCAACCAAACAGGCTGTAATCGGAGTTTGGTGAGAACAAAATATAATTCAAACCCCATGAACACAACACGGAATCGACAACATTTTTTGTTCTAAGTACGGAATCGACAACATAATAGTACTACCATGAGGTGTTTTTTTTTTTCTTGCCTCACATTTGGTCTTCCTTTTTTATTTTTTATTATTAGTAGTAGCTTGCACAATTTCTACTTACCCTAACTAGAAAAAGTAAACGTAAAAGTTGTAGGATTCATCTCCTAAAATCCGTACCGCTGCAGTAGCAATCATGTACCATGCAGTGAAACAGCCTGCTTCAACTGATCTGAGCCGTCTATCTGGTCATACCCTTTTGCTTGCAAATTAAAAAAAAAAAAAAATTAAAACTTAGACTAAAATATTTCCCATTACAAAATTTTGATTTATAAATATAATTAATTCAAAATTTTGATCTTTAAAATAATCTTTCTCATTAAATTATCTATTTTCCTTTACAACATATAAAATTCACTCAAATTATTTATCTCTTCATTCTTACTATCAACTTAAACTTTTAGGATGTATTCCCATAAAATCAAAACCAAGGTTCTGAGAGGTACAACATATAAAATTCACGTGTTAGAACTTAAACTTTTTAGCGGATAAATAATCAAATTATCTATTTTCCTTTTTTCACTTAAATAACCTCACATAGTATTCACATAAAATCAGAACTAAGTTTTTGATGGGAGTGTTAGAACATTTAATTTAAATAATAAAATCTATCTTTTCTTACCCACAAATTTAAGATTTTAGGATAAGATTGTACAAACATTACTAAAATTTTAGTTTATAAACATGAACCAAAAATTCTGCTTGGGTATAAGTACAGTCAATGAGCAGAGAGCAACCTATAGGCCTAAGACAATATCGTAGTTCTCACTTCTCAACCGCAGAGAAGCATGTCCGCCGACTCTTACATTTCAACGGTCGAGTGGGGCTATAACCAATTTTTAAACGGTCAACAGTCAATAGAGGAAAAAGAAAAATATACCAAAAACAAAAACAAAACAAAAAAGCACGGACTGGTCGACCGTCAGTTTCGCGTGGACAACGACTGGAAACTTTAATAATATATCGCGCTGAAGCACGACGGAGTCGGAGTATCCTTACAGAACAAGAAACGCCGAAATCCTCTTCCGAAATTTCCTAATAAACGTTTGTCACTCTTGTCTCTTCTTTCTTCTCTTACGCAACATGATCCATCTTTGACTGACATGGCATAGATTATTCCGAGTGTCGCTACTCGCTGGTCCCCACAACTTCTTTTAGAGTACCGTTTTGCCCTTCTCCCTCTGCGAGTGAATTGACCAAAGTATCCTTTTACATATGTCATGAAATTAGCATGGTGTGAACAGAGAGGAGATTGGTCAGATTTCACAAATTTTTATAATGTTTGTTCCCTAATCAAGTCAGATTTGATATTAAATTATTTTTCATTGATTTCTTGCGAGCTAAGCTTATGCTTGATTTGTTATGGTGTAACATTTTTTAAAAAACCCAAAAGTACAAAATCTTAGATATATGTGGTTTAGGGTTTGACATATCCAAAAATAAAACAAAAAAATTTCGGGCCAACTGTTCTTATTAAACTGCGGCCATGAAGACTACGTCGCAATTTCGTGGAAGCTCTCCATTCCCTGGAGAATGGGAATTCGAAAAATTCCAAGTTCGAACACCATAGTCCATACACGCGTTTTCTAACTCGACCAACGACCTCTCAGGCGAGTGGCACAAATCGTTAATTCCGATGAAAACCAACCCCGAATAGCTTTCCTCCTCTCATCACCCTCCAAAACGCAGCGCGCCTTTCGAACGTTTCTCTTCCGCAATATATAAATCACACTCTCCGCACAGTCTAAACTTGTAGCGTTGTTTCCCCTCCAAAAAGATTCTTGAACCCAATTCAAAGCCAATCAGAGAAAGGAAGGGACGAAACGAAACAATAAAATTTAAAACCATGAACTTACGGCGCGGTTTTCCGCTGCTCTTCCAGCAATACACCGCACTCTGGAAGAAGAACTTACTGCTCTCGTGGAGGAACAAGACGGCCACATTCCTCCAGCTCTTCTCGTCCTTCTTCTTTATCTTCCTTATCTTCTGCATACAGAAGGCCGTCGAGGCTCGCTTCTCGTCCTCCACTGCCTTCAAGAGTATCACCGACCCCAACCTCCTCGCCTCGCCGCCGATCCCGCCCTGCGAGGACAAGTTCTACATCAAGCACCCCTGCTTTGACTTTCTGTGGAGCGGAAATGAGAGCACCGCTGCTCAGAGAATTGTGACTAATATCATGGCGAATAACCCTGGGAGGCCGGTTCCTTCGAGCAAGGTTAGTGTCTGCTTGGTTGCGCAGAAATGAAAATGAGAACAGATATTTGGAGGATCACGTATTTGACGGCTTTAGAATTAAGATCAAACGTACTCCATTAAAATCTACTCGTTGTTTGGAAGTTAATGAAGAGATCGAAGAGAATTTGGATGCACTGTTTTCTTTTTCTATTATTGGATTTGATTTCTTCTCTCTTCTCTTAATCTTACTGGAATTTATCGCGAAAATAAAATTTCTTATCGAGGAATTTTCCTCTGTTTTGAAGGTTCGCAATATAATTTTCCTCTGTTTGAGTTTTAAAAAGGAAAAAATAAATTATCGACTGCAAATTAAGCCAGTTTACCATCTAACTAGAAAGAGAAACTTCAAAATTTACTGAGATTTTTCTCTCTTTGTTTGGTTGCTGGGAATCTAAAAGAAAAGGCGAAGCTAATGAAAAATGAGAATTGTCCAATCGTATCCATATGTTGTGGTTTGATTGGAGATTTGAATTCTTCTTCGAGAATGTAGGAAGCTTCTCTATGTTTGGTTCTATATTCGACATGTGGAACCTTGGTTTGTGGTTAGTCTAGAAGGTGGACGGAAAAATTAAGTTCATGGACGACTCAGAATGTGGAAGGTCATAAAAACATCCTGAACGCCGTCTTTTGTTGACACAGGTTCAGTCATTTCGAACACCAGATGAAGTAGACGCATGGCTTTTTAGTAATCCAATGAGGTGCCCAGGAGCTTTGCATTTTGTACAACGAAATGCTTCTGTAATTAGCTATGGCATACAGACTAATTCCACCCCAGCTGCAGTGCGAGGGAATTACGAGGATCCCACATTTAAATTTCAAATACCACTTCAGATTGCCGCAGAGCGTGAGATTGCGAAATTTCTGATTGGAGGTATTAAATTTTAGTTCCTGTCTGGAATTTTCTAGTCACTTGATTTCATGACGTAACCTTCTTGTATTAACTAGACGGAGCACTAATCTAATGACTCTGTGCATGTTCAGATCCAAACTTTAGCTGGGTTGTTGGATTTAAGGAATTCGCGCACCCTGCAGTTGAAACTTTCTCTGCTGTGGCTGCAGCAGGTCCAACCTTTTTTCTTGCAACTGCCATGTTTGCTTTTGTGTTTCAAATTAGTTCTTTGATCACAGAGAAAGAGCTTAAACTTCGCCAGGTATTGATATTCTGCATCGTTAAGTTAAAATAGGATTATCACTGGCGTAACTTCGCAGACTAATTCACTTTTTCCTTTTCGATTCTTATCCTCCCAGGCAATGACTATGATGGGTCTTTACGATTCCGCTTACTGGCTCTCATGGCTCACATGGGAGGGAATTGTTGCGCTTCTCTCCTCTCTTTTCTTAGTTCTCTTTGGGATGATGTTTCAGTTTGATTTTTTCTTGAACAACAGCTTTGCAGTCGTGTTCCTTGTGTTCTTTCTTTTCCAACTCAATATGGTATGATTTTTTTGCTGCCAGCCCTATATGTCATTGTTTTACTTGCTTTGGATTAATGTTGATTTTTTGAGTAATTAATTGAAAGCCAGCCCTAATAAAATACAGCAACCCTTGATCTGTCTTTCTAACTTTTGATGCTAGGTTGGCTTTGCCTTCATGCTGTCAGCCTTTATTAGCAAATCATCTTCATCCACAACAGTGGGTTTCTCCATATTTATTGTGGGCTTTTTGACTCAGGCAAGATTCCATATCCATATGTATATATAAGGTGTTATCGGTTCACTTGCATAATACGTTTCTTTTTGTCTTTGCAGCTTGTTACAATATTTGGATTTCCCTACAGTAATGACTTCTCTAGTACCTTAAGAGCTATCTGGTCGGTGTTCCCACCTAATCTTCTTGCTGAAGCTCTAAATCTGCTTGCTGGTGCAACTTCAACCCCTCAAGATGTTGGTGTTAGCTGGAGCAGACGGGCCAATTGTGCACCAAATGATACAGAGTGTGTGATGACGATTGTATGTGAATGCTTCAAGCTAAAAACCCAGTATTGACATTCTAGTGCAAAATTGCTTATGACAGATTCCTTCTTGTTTGTTGCCTTTTGCTCTCTTTGCTTTAATCTAAGCTGAATCACTTTCATAACAGTTATAATGTATTTCTTGTACCGTTGACAGAATGATATTTATAAATGGCTGCTTGCTACGTTCGTTGTGTGGTTTGTATTGGCTCTCTACTTCGATAATATAATCCCAAATGCATCTGGCCTACGAAAATCAGTGTTTTACTTCCTAAGTCCTGGGTATTGGATGGGGAAAGGTGGAAGCAAAGTGAAAGGTGACTCAGTTTAATCTTCATTCTGTGCTCATGAGTTCTCCTCATTGCCTCGAATTATGACTGATGCTTTTCCCCTCTCTCTCATCAAAGAGGGTGGCATTTGTAGTTGCATAGGTTCAGTCCCACATCAGGAGCACATTTCTCCAGATGATGGAGATGTTCTTGAAGAGGAAAATGTAGTAAGAGAACAAACAAAGGAAGGCACGGTTGATCCAAATGTAGCCGTCCAGATACGTGGTCTTGTAAAGGTGTTTCCTGGGACCAGGCAGTGTGGTTGCTTTAAATGCAAGAAGACTCCACCCTACCATGCCCTTAGGGTAAGGATTTCCTCTTTTCAACTTTAGTTGAGGCAATAAAAGTAAGCTTTTTGTTCGTATCTATGTGATTATGTAGTTGTTATTAGATCAGGGAGAGCCCTACTCTTTGATCTTTCATAGGAGGATGATTTTAGGAGATTGATCTAATCAGATATCTCATTTGTTGAATTGATATGCTTCTGTTTTTTTCACCTGTACCTCCTCCTTTATTTCTTCGTACTTTTCTTTGGGGGAATCGATTGGTAGGCACAGATAGAGGGGATAGACTACATACATAGATCGTTAGTATCTATTAAATTACAATTTATCCTAAATGCTTAAATTTGAAGGAATGTTTGAATTAAAATATTTAGTATATATATTCCAACATTCCTCCTCATGCATGGACCAAAATTCCCCTTAATATATGGGCTCAATATGGGGCATATTTAATAAAATGGGACTAAAGAGTTAAGTCAAGGTTTGATTCCATACAAATGCTCTGATACTATATTAAATTAACATTTACCCCCAAAAAACTTAAACTAATAAGAAAAGTAGAATATTATAATTTAATTTTCTGAGGTATCAACCAATGATCTTGATTGTTACCCTATGGGGTTGTCTGGTAGAATCTATCGAGTGGTGTATCCTATTATTCATCACTTTGGAGTTACAAATAGGTGTGTTGAGGGGCGCTTATTCCCATCCAGATTTATGTTCTTCTCTGCATTGCCATCATCTTCTTCCCAGTTTGTTAATTTTCATCAAGCATTACCATAATTCATGAGATGAGAATCATGATGCTTGCTACGAGTAGGATTTCTGTTTTGGTAGACTTAACTTTGTTTCTTTGCACCATCAGGGCTTGTGGGTGAACTTCGCAAAGGATCAGTTGTTTTGTCTTCTTGGACCTAACGGAGCTGGAAAAACAACGACCATTAACTGTTTGACTGGCATTACACCAGTAACTGGTGGAGATGGTTGACTCTCTCTCTCTCTCTCTCTGTGTTTATCTTACGGAAATGAAGTCCAGAAAAGTATAACGTTGAATCTGTCTTGTTTACAGCATTGGTATATGGAAATTCAATCCGAAGCTCAGTTGGCATGTCAAACATTCGAAGATTTATAGGAGTTTGTCCCCAGGTATCAGTGTGTTTGGGTGTTTGTGGATGTGTGCATCCAGGTTTTTGTTTGCCACATGTTTGCTGTACTATAGGAGTGTAACAAAGTGTCCAATAGCAATGACTCAGAAAAGAATTTGTACACTAACTTCTTGAATTTTGCTACTTTTCATAGTTTGATATCCTTTGGGATGCATTATCTGGTCAAGAACACCTCCACCTCTTTGCTAGTATTAAAGGCCTACCCCCTGCTTCTATTACATCGGTACGTATCTTGCAAGGAAAAAGGTGCTTCACCTGCTTTCTCCTTATCATTGATGATTCATGAAGATTTTCCAATAGCTTTTATAACTGACAATGATAATCTATTGTTGATGCCCATTCATTCCTCTGAAGATAAATGATTCTGCTTTCAAATGCAGATTTCTCAGAAGTCATTGGCAGAGGTGAGACTCACTGAGGCAGCCAAAATGAGAGCTGGGAGTTACAGCGGAGGAATGAAACGTCGCCTCAGTGTTGCAATAGCCCTTATTGGGGATCCAAAATTAGTAATTTTGGATGAACCGGTACGTAGATACGAGAATTTTCTTTCTGATATTTATTTACTTGATTGGTTTATGCAAAGTTTCATTGTTTTCTCCTAATTGGCAGACAACAGGTATGGATCCAATAACGAGGAGGCACGTGTGGGACATAATAAACGATGCGAAGAAAGGGCGTGTCATTGTCCTAACAACACATTCAATGGAAGAAGCTGACATCTTAAGTGACCGCATAGGAATCATGGCAAAGGGTAGGCTTCGCTGCATTGGCACCTCAATCAGGTTGAAGTCACGGTTTGGCACTGGTTTCATTGCGAATGTCAGCTTCTCTGGAAACAAAAACGGACAAACTCCTCCGACTCATTCTCCTTCTGATGGGACTGCTGTTTCTACAGTTCATCATGAGGCTGTGAAGAAGTTCTTTAAAGATGTACGTTAAATAAGTAAATTGAGTGAAGAGTTTTTCATTAGCATACAGAGTTTGGCTTCTGACTGGAATGTTTTGACAGCGATTGGATGTAGTACCAAAAGAGGAGAACAAAGCCTTTTTGACTTTCGTGATTCCTCATGACAGAGAGGGACTTTTGACGGTAAGCCTTTTTTTCATTGTATTTTGTATCTATTACATGTCAAGCTGTCCTTTGTCATTGTTTATAGTCCTAGCTTGGGTAGGACACTCGGCACTATGGTATGTATTATACTAGAACCTTATTTCATTTTCCACTGAAGAAGCATCAAAAGCAACAAGTATGGCTATGTCATGAATCGCTCAGAATAAAGGAAGATTTTGGGGAAGTTATTACAACTTCCAGTTAATACCTATAGATAAATATGAGGTGCCCTTTGGCATGTTTAATACCTATAGATAAATATCTGGAGCAGTCCTTTCTTTAATGAAATGTTTTGAACTGCCATTAAGTGACGAGTTAGCTCAAGCAGTAACACTCCCTTGCATTTTATTGTCGTCGGATTCAATCTAAAGTGTTAATCTTTATCTACTATAAATATCATGAAACGATCATGATAACCAATGTAGTGTCTACTTATAATGTCTTTTTCCCTCCATATTTTTACCTTTTGTTTTCTCCTCTTGGGTACTCATAATCCTGAACAGAAATTTTTTGAGGAGCTTCAAGACAGAGAAAGGGAATTTGGCATATCTGACATCCAACTTAGTCTCACAACTCTGGAAGAAGTTTTCTTGAATATCGCAAGGCAGGCAGAGCTAGAGAGTGCAGCAGCTGAAGGGAAACTGGCAACTCTTTCTTTGACATCTGGAGCCTTAGTTCAGGTAAGTGGGGTTTTGTTTTTTAATCTTAACGCAAGGTACAGTAGAAAACAGTTTGGGAATCATCATGTTGACTCCCATCATATCCTTTTACCATCATTGTACAGATACCTGTAGGAGCCAAGTTTGTGGGGATTCCAGGAACAGAATCTGAAGAGAGCCCTAGGGGGATTATGGTAGAAGTGTACTGGGAGCAAGATGATTCTGGAACCCTCTGCATTTCTGGCCACTCGGCAGAGATTCCAGTCCCTCCGAATGCTGAACCAATGCCTTCAGCAACGGCTTCTGAGAGAAATCTCTTACGTCGGCCAGGACCAGTTCATGGAATTGTGTATGATCCCAATCAAATTGGTATTACTGATCATCATTGACACGTTGGCTTGAGTTTCTACTCATAATGTTTGTGTGCATTCTGTACATCTTTGGAGCTCCACCATGCCGTCATAGTTTAGTCTGCTGTATCATGTATAATAGAATACGGAGACACTTCACATAATTTTGCTAGGTAGTGAAATGATTCAATACAATTACAATATTATGTAATTTCTTCTTGGGAAACCCATTATACTTGCATTATCTTGTAATTTCTTTTGGTGTACCAATCCACGTGTTAGTAAAGATTCGATTCTTTGTTATAGTTTGGGGAGCAAACCACTCCAATTCCAAAGCAGTTTTTAATAGCTTGTTGCATAGTTCCGTTCAGGCTATAGGGTAGTTGGGATAGCTTCCACATCAGATTCACCTCAGTTTCTTGCCTTCCTGTGCTTCTTTAACTTGGATTTCCCATGGACTCCAGAAACTTAGCTCAATCTATAGCTTCTTTGATCCCACCTGAAATCTGGACTCGTAAAATTCTGCAGAATTTGTCTACCAGAATGAAAGCAAATCTGCCATCCAGAAAATGAAAGCAACCAAAAGCTGAATAACTACATGTCAGCATACAAGTACATGCTAATAGAAAGTTCGTTACAAACAAGATTTCAGGTGCATTTTATAAGCATGAACAGCCAGATAGCAGGTCAAAACCAAGCATGGTTCAGGATTAAGTATGACATAATAAAACTTCAAAACCTATGATGTACATTCACTGACAAAAACCCCCCAATGCAGGAAAATCTAGAAAGGCTCTTGGCCAAACACACCCCTCTCTCACTACAGTCCCAATTTCTCTCACTACAGTCCCAATTTCAGTTGCAGAACACTCCCAAACACGCATAAATAGAGAAAACCCCAGATCAATTTTGCCTCCTTATGTTAGACTCCTGAAGACCCCATCTCGCTCAGAAACTACCTTCTCCACTCTGCTTGGGTTACCCGTGCTGCAAAATCAAACACCAAGGTGTACAACAAGAAGACAGGGTATTAAGATTTGAACGGGAAGAAATAACAGAGGAGAAGAGATGCGGAGAGGAGCAGAAATGTGAGAAAATGAATAGAACTGAATGACTTGAATAGCCATACAGTGCTTTAAATATAGAATGCTTCGTACAAGCTGTAACTATTTACAACCAACTGCTTAATTACTAAGTTTAATAGAGAGAAAAAGGAAATTCCATGTATATTTAATGTGCGACAGAGTAAATTAACTGCTAATTCCAGAAACTGATGACAAATTCTTGTGTTGACTTTCTTGGAAGGATGAAGATATACTATCAATGGTTTAGATAGAAACACATTATAAAGCTTCAGCATGACTGTTTGCAGTATTGCAGAAGAGACAAACCAATAAACCCTAGAACCGATGGCTCAGAAAGATGCCTATCTTTACTTTACCACTTTTACCGCCAAAAAGAACTTCCACTAAAAGTCCTTGGAGAAGTTCTACACGTGAAATATTATATATATATATATATATTTATGAGTAACTCGAAAGGGGTAGCTTGATCACAATTTTAGAGAATGAAGCTACTGCTGAAGTGCTAAACTGGAGGCAGAGGCTGAATATTATCAGAGTGTGCCTTATGCTTTGTCCTAATTCTTTTTTTTTTTTTTTTTCTTTTTCGGATGAGGGAGAAGTCTGTAGTATCAACACTCTTTAATGTTAAAAAGAAAGAATGAAAGAAAGAAGGAAGGAAAGAAAGAAAGGAAAAAAAAAAAAAAAAAAACCCAACCTATGCAGGACTTTTGCATTTCAAAGATGTTTGGATGGCCAAGGCCGGCCCGCTGCGGCCCCAGGTGTGCCCTTGTCAATAATGCTTCTGAGATTTTTATATTATCGTCTATTCCAAAACCTTATTTTGGGTGATCATAGACTTATAGTTTCACCACGCTTAATAATACTTTAGAGTTGATAAAGTAAATTTTATTATTTAATACTCCCTTCATGTGCAGGTTAGACTTTTCTTTAATAGATAAACCTAATACATATAATATTTAATTGAAATAAAGTGAAATGCAGGGTTAAATTTTGAATTTAGACCTTACATTTGATATCATGTAAAACTATTATTTGTACCAAAAACTTAAGTTAATAGGAATAGATAGATTTTATTAAGCTTAAATGCACCTACAGTCCTTGTGGTATGGGAATGTTGCAAATATGTTCTTATGGTAACAAAAGTTGTTTTTAAATCTCTGTGGTAATGTTCCAGTAAAAAAAATATCCCTCCATCAATCTTCGTTTCAAAAACTAACAGGAGTTGGTGACTTGGCAAGCGTAAGCCACGTAATCACAAATCATACTAGGTCACGTGCCATCCTGGGCCCACCTTTGCCACATCTGATGTTCAGTCATTGCCACGTCATTTAAATAAAGCCGTGTAGACTAAAAAAAAAAGCCCAAAAACAGAGCAAGCTAAATGGTGTCATATGCACATGACCTTCAACAGATTCACTCTACATAAACCCTCGAACCTTGAACTCTTTCTCTCCCAAAATTTCCTTCCCACCAACGATAACTATCTAGCCCCGAACCACTAGCCCACTGGATCAACATCTTCCCTTTATCCCTGAACCCTTAATTTGTACTGTAATTTCTTGAAGAGCTTGCAAATAGTGACTTATGCTTGCCATGTCACCAACTCCAGTTTGTTTTCGAAGCGGAGACTGACGGAGGGATATTTTTTTTACGAGAACATTACCATAGGGATATATTTGCAACATTCTCATACCACAGGAGTATAGGTGCATTTAAGCCATTTTATTATTTAATAAAATTTAATCTTTGTTTATCCTGGGTTATAGGTCATCAATTACTACTAAATGTATTTTATATGGAGAAATTAAAACACATGAAGGAAAACTACGAAAGCTAGCAAATTAAAGAGGATGCAATAGTTTTATTTTTTATTTTTTGATAAGTGGATGAAATAATTTTAGCAGCTATGCCCTTTTGAAACTGATGTGTAGGTTAGCCTAATAAATATAATTTTTTTGCCCTCTATGATATTGGATTCCTCTCACTTTTCACAAATTAACTAAAAAATAAAAAAAAATTTGTGCCACATCCCTAAAGAAGATGATCTGAAAGTGGCTTATAAGATTCCACCACCTCTTCAAGAGTTATACCATTTTAAAGAATAGTGGGTAGGATAGGCCAATAAATCTACTTTTTTTGAACTTGCTATTATGTGTGAATTACTTTCATCTTCCCTAAATTAACAAAGAAAAAAAAAGCATAAATCTTTATGACTAACCGACAAAGAAGACTCTCTGAGGACCCAGGGAAATTACGGTGCCTTAAAAGTTAGAATGAGCACGGAAATGTAAGGGGCAAAAATAACTTTGAAAAATGATGGCAACGGCGTATCTGGGCAATCATTCATCCAAGAATTTATAAATATTTTCGTGGGAGATTTGAATTTTGTATTTTCTCTAAATAAATGATAATTTAAAAATGGTAAATTTTCAATTACCGATAATATGGGGTACCTTAGTTACTGATTTATAATTGATTTATAATTCTAAATAATCCCTAAGACACTTAAAACAGAAGATTTAAGTTTATTGGGCTCAGAATCCCTTGTAGAAGGTCTTATAGTTTGTTGGGCCTTGTCATATTGTATGAGCCTGAAACCACATGAAAATTAAATGGTCAGCTGCCCAAGCCCAATAAAAACAGAGCTTACAACTCAAAAGAACAAACACTGCACGTAGACAACATGTAAAAACGAAATAAGCCAGAAAAATAGATATAAAACAAATTTAAGCTATTCCCAAACAAAGGGTAACATCAAGATCGGCCGCATGCAAAACCGTATAGGAAGCCTAGCTATCTGGCTATCTTCACGACTAATTAATTCATAAATAATAATTAAAAGTAATAACTTAGAAAAAAAAAATTATGAAAGTAATAACCTATTGTGACGAACATATATCGGACAGTCATGACAACACATTGAATGCTTGTGCCCCACGGGCAACCTTGATGAAAACATCTTCCAAAGTAGTGTAGGGAGACCCCAAGCAAAAACTGTGAACCTGCTTTTCGCATTCTCCACTGCTCGGAACACATCAGCAATTCTGATCTCATGCTTGGGCAACTCAAACTTCCGGGTTCCAGAAATGTGGTATATTTTTTATGGTGCCAATACTGAATCACATCCAGCCTAAATCAATTTGGACCGAAAAATATGATTACGTCTTTCAAAAGCCCAACAGTTACAACCTAACCCATGTCGCATATTTCTCAAAGGAGAAAATCACTATATATGCCGTAAACAGTTACCTAACAGCCCACGATAAGCCATGACACTACGTTCTCACTATACCTGTAGCAAATACGAATAATCGTGAAAAAAAAGGTGAAGAGAAGATCACAGAGCATGACCTAACAGGGATAAGAACTCCCCGCTAAAATCCTGGCTAGAGGAAAAGAGGGGGAACGTGGCAAAAGTACTATAAAAAGAGAAGCTAATGTTGAGAACAGGTAAGTGATTTCTGCGTGATAAAATAGTAAAACTTGTATAAAAATAGGGACTGATTTAAGCTTCAGAGGTTCTACACCTCGAAACTCGGGGTCCTTTATTGTTTTATAGGGAAAGAAACGGGAAGATCAAGCTGCATTTACTCTGACGTATTGACCATAAACCAACTGATTTATCAGCTGGCGCTGTCTGAGGGAACGTTTATGTTCTCGTGATAAAAGGTTTATGGTGATCACCAAGAGTAAAGGCAAGGGGAAGACAGGAGGCGATCCGGAATCATTCCGAGAGCCCCCTTCATGAGTGATGGAAGGCTTAGTAGAAACTGTTCACGAATCTCACACTAGCACGGAATGAGAGCTAGGCCCTAATAACGGACAACCGGGGGAAACATTCATGCCGAGAAGGTACACTGGAGAAGCCCGCACCTGGACGGAATGAAGGAACCGACAGAGTCAACGCTAGATTAAAAGAATTCCTAGCAGAGTTAGGACGGATGAGACAAAAGGTGGACAAACCACCGCCATTGTCCTTGGAAAATATGATGCACCAAGTGGAGTCCCCATTCACTCCAAATATTTTAGAGGTCCGGTTACCCTCCAAATTCCGCATGCCAGTGGTTGACAAGTATACGGGAGCAACCGATCCACTCGATCACTTGGAAGGTTATCGTTCGTAGATAGATTTATTGGACACTCAAGACGCAATCAAATGCAAGGCGTTCCCTACAACGCTGGTCGGATTGGCTCGCATATGGTTTAGCAGACTGAGACCGAATTCCATCTCAAGCTTCAAGGAGCTCAGTAAAGCCTTCTTCAGCCATTTCATAGTTAGTAAAAAGCAGAAAAAACCGGCCATTCATCTCCTCTCCACTAGACAGAAAGAAGGCGAAAGTCTGCGAGACTATGTGGCGCGGTTCAATCAAGAAAAACTTAATGTGGAAGATCCGTAAGACAAGGTGGTACTCATCGCCATTGTAGCTGGTTTGGCCGACGGAAGGTCTTCTTTCTCCGTAGGAAAGAAACCTTCGGGGAATTCATGGTAAAAGCGCAAAAGTATATGAATGCTGATGACATGATGACTGCCCGCCAGTAACAAGTCATCGATCAAAGTGGAATATCGGCCAAAAGAAGAAAAGAAGGAGCTCCCACTAGGCATCCCATAATGGAGAAAGAACAGAAGGAGGACCCGCGAACCGAACCATGAACAGATCGCCCGAAACGACAATTCATACCTCTCAATACGTCTCCACGAAACGGTCCCGAGATATGATGGCCTCCAAAAATGCTGTCCGACCTAGATAGACGGGATGAGAAATTCTGTCGGGATGACTGGAAATTCTGTCGCTTTCTTAACATCATGATACAGATGAAAGATCTAAAAAGATAGAAGCCTTTATCCAACAAGGACACTTACGACAATTCACTGCAACCAGACTAGGGGAACCTTTTTGAAAAGATCCAAGAACCTCGGAGCACCAACGCTTCAGACCCTACCGAAGAAACGAGAGATCACCTCGGCAAAATCAAAATGAAGTTCCATGACAGAGGGAAAGACTAGAGGAACGACTCTCGCCGCCCAGAGCTATAGGCGAAATCAGGGTCATTTCTGGAGGCATCGCAGTAGGAGGGTCGTCTAAATCTTAGAGGAAAACCTACACAAGGCGACTACTTGTCGCGAAAGTAAACAACGGACCTTGGCGTCCGATTATGAAGGAAGAACAACCCATCACATTCACGCTAGAAGATATGGCAGGAATCGAATACCCGCATGACGATGCCTTGGTGATCGACGCTCTGATAGGAAATTACAAGATCAGGCGCATACTCATCGACACCGGAAGCTCCGCCGACATTTTGTACACCATTGCGTATGACCAGATGAAACTAGGAAGAGAAGCACTGAGAAAAGAAAGTATTCAGCCTAGGTTCACCATTGGAGACTCGAAAGTAAAGTATCTCAGCCTAGGAATGAAAAATAATTTCCATTCACCATTGGAGACTCGAAGCCTCGCTCTCAGTAAAGTTTTTGATTCTCGAAGGAGAATACAACGCTATTATAGGACGGGTTACTTTGAATCGCTACGTGCTGTAGTATCAACTTATCACTTAAAGATGAAATTTCAGACCAGATTAGGAATAGAAGAAGCAAGAGTGGATCAAAAGCTAGCAAAAAAATGCTATCTCTCGGATACCCAAGGTACTGTAGTGACCATGGCCATAGAATATCGAGAAGAGTTTCGCGTACAACCAGTAGAACCGTTAGAGGAAATATCCTTCTGGGCAGACTCAAAGGAATGAACAGTAAAACTCGACGCCAATCTGTCTGAAGATTCAAAACGATGCCTCATGGATTTTTTCCGAGCAAACAGTGAAGTCTTCACATGGTCGCATGAGGATATGCCGGGAATAGATCCTAAGGTCATTACTCATAGACTAAATATACGCCCTGAAGTCAAACCGGTCATACAGCGTAAGAGAAGTTTCGCCCCAGAGAGAAGCCAAGCAATTCAGGAGGAAGTAGGGAAATTACTCAAATCTTGATTTATCAGAGAAGTCAACTATCCTAGCTGGTTGGCAAACATGGTCATGGTGAAAAAAGCAAATGAAAAATGGAGGATGTGTGTGGATTATATCGACCTAAACAAAGCCTGCCCTAAAGATTGCTATCCTCTCCCGATAATTGATTCTTTTGTTGATTCGACCATAGGGCACCAGCTCCTCAGCTTCATGGACGCTTTTTCCGGATACAACCAGACCAAGATGCACACATCGGACCAAGAATGCACTGCTTTCACAACGGACCGGACACTTATTGCTATCAAGTAATGCCCTTCGGACTGAAAAATGCTGGAGCAACGTATCAAAGGTTAGTCAACCTGATGTTCTAGAAGCAGATAGGGCAAAACATGAAAGTTTACGTAGACGACTTGCTGGTAAAGACACGAGAATCAAGGAATCACATCACTGATCTTGCCGAAGCTTTTGACGTACTCCGCAAATATAAGATGCGCCTAAATCCAGCAAAATGTGCCTTCGGAGTCTCATTGGGAAAATTTTTAGGATTCCTTATATCTCAGCGAGGAATCGAAGCTAACCCAGAGAAAATCAAAGCCATTCTGGACATGCAACCACCTAAGAATGTCAAAGAAATGCAACGACTCACGGGACGCATAGCAGCGCTCAACAGGTTCATCTCCCGAGCTACAGACAAATGCCTGCCATTTTTCAAAACACTCTGGAAGACCTTCGAATGGACGGAAGAGTGTCAAGGGGCTTTTGAAGAACTTAAGAAGTACTTGGCGAATCCACCGCTTCTTAGCTCCCTCAAACCAGGAGAAGTACTCTACCTTTATCTCGCTATTTCTAACGCAACAGTAAGTACAGTGCTCATAAGAGATGACAACGGCGTACAACGACCTGTATATTATGTGAGCAAAGCCCTGCAAGGAGCCGAACCTCAATATCCCAACATCGACAAGTTGGCGTTAGCTGTTATCATCTCGGAGAGAAAACTCAGACCCTATTTCCAAGCTCACTCCATCGTTGTCTTGACAGATCACCCGTTAAGACAAACTTTGGGAAAACCGGACGCATCGGGAAGATTAGTCAAATGGTCAGTAGAACTCAGTGAATTTGACATAGAATATCGGCCTCAAACCGCTATCAAAGGACAAGCGATAGTCGATTTTATCACCGAATTCACCATGTCAGTATGTCAAGAAGAGGCTCCCGAGCCGAAATGGTGGCAAATTTTTGTGGATGGATCATCTACTCATGAAGCCGGCGGAATAAGGATGGTCATCGAAATACTCGAGGAAGAACGCATCGAGTTCAGGATCAAGTTAGAATACTCCCCCATGAACAATGAGGCAGAATATGAAGCCCTCATAGCTGGATTACTTACTGCCGAGTTACTCGGAGGGAAATATCTTCGTGTGCACACCGACTCCCAATTGGTGGTAGGAAAAATTATTGAAAGTTTTGAAGCCCGAGATGAAAGGATGACAGCCTTCTTGAAACGTGCCTTAGAAGTAAAAGAACGCTTCGAAGCCCTTGAAATCCAACACATCCCTCGTGATCAAAATGCCAGAGCTAATGCGTTAGCTACTGAAGTATCAGGAGCCGCGGGGACGTTCAAAGGACGAGGCGTCGTACAATCCATTGGAGTTATATCTGAGGTCCGAACAGTTGATGAAGTAGAACCTGGCGATTGCCGGTTATCGATCATGAAAACACTGCAGGAAGAAAACCTCGAAGTAGATAAACAACAGAAGTAGAAATTCAAAAGGATAGCGCCATGATATACCATCATAGATGGAAATTTATATCGTCGGAGTTTCTCCCAACCACTATTATGCTACTTTAACGCTCGAGAAGCAGACTACGCCCTCCATGAAGTACATGAAGGGATTTGCGGGAACCACTCAGGAGCGTGCGCACAAGCTCAAAAAGTAGTCCGAGCTAGTTTCTTTTGGCCCACTTTATATGCCGACGCGGAAAATGTAGCTCAAAAATACAAAAAATGTCAAAGGTTCGCTAACCTCATAAATGCTCCGGCGGAAAAAATGACGATCGTAAGCTCTCCATACCCTTTCATGCAGTGGTGAATTGACATCCTCGGGCCTTTCCCAATAGGACAAAGACAGTTGAAATTTCTGATCGTCGCCATCGACTACTTCACCAAATGGGTAGAAGCCGAACCACTAGTAAAGATTACCGAGCAAAATGTCCAGAAGTTTGTTTGAAAAAATATTATCTATCGCTTCGGGCTACCTCAGGTCATAATCTCTGATAATGGCAAACAATTCGACAGCAAAGATTTCCGGAGATTCTGTAAGGAACTCAACATCGAGAACCATTACTCATCTCCGTATTACCCATAAGCTAATGGCCAAGTAGAACTGGCAAATTGATCATTACTAAAGCTTATCAAGACAAAGCTCAACGATCATAAGAGTTTATGGGTGGAAGAACTACCCAGAGTCCTATGGGCATATCGCACGACTGTCAGAACAGCCACTAGAGAAATGTCGTTCGCCCTCACTTATGGAACCGAAGCAGTAATCTCGGTCGAAATCGGGGCTCTCTCCCCACGAGTAATGATGTTCACCCCGGAGAATAATGAAGAAAGAAAAAAGCTGGATCTCGATTTACTAGAAGGAAGAAGGGAAGAAGCAGTGCTTAGGATGGAAGTGTACAAACAAAAAGTTACGAATTACTACAACGCCAAGGTCAGACCCCGCCACTTCATCCCCGGAGATTTAGTCCTCAAAAAGGTGTTACCAGGGACCAAAGATCCACAACAAGGTAAGCTCCATCCAAACTGGGAAGGTCCGTATCGCGTCACCGAAGCCAAACGACCAGGAACATACTACTTAGAGAATCTCTAAGGAAAAACACTATAATATCCATGGAACTCGATGTACCTTAGAAAGTACTACGCGTAACATCCCCTTATTGTTTGTCTTCACATGTTTACACGGATATTATGATTTCATGTTTTGCATTACCTTTTTTTTATCAAAGGAAAATCTGAAGAGTTCTCTTCAAAGAACCGATCGCCAAACGAAGGGAGGAAACCTAGTAAGACGACCTCGGCTCCCAGTCGCATTCAAGGACTTAGGCGAACTAAGGTTCCTAGTCCCCCGACGTTAAGATGACCTTGGAGAATCTTGGTTCCCAGTCGCATTCAAGGACTTAGGAGAACTAAGGTTCCTAGTCCCCCGACGTTAAGAAGACCTCGGAGAACCTCGGTTCCCAGTCGCATTTAAGGACTTAGGCGAACTAAGGTTCCCAGTCCCCCGATGTTAAGACAACCTCGGAGAACCATTCAAGGACTTAGGCGAACTAAGGTTCCCAGTCCCCCGATGTTAAGACGACCTCGAGAACCTCGGTTCCCAGTCGCATTCAAGGACTTAGGCGAACTAAGGTTCCCAGTCCCCCGATGTTAAGACGACCTCGAGAACCTCGGTTCCCAGTCGCATTCAAGGACTTAGGCGAACTAAGGTTCCCAGTCCCCGACGCTAAGACGACCTCGGTTCCTAGTTGCATTCAAAGATTTAGCAGAACAAAGGGTTCAAGGACTCAGAACTAAGGTTCCCAGTCCCCTCGACAATATGATAAATTCAAGAACTTCGATCGCATTTCTAAGGAGAACTAAGGTTCCCATTATGCATCCAACTTCGGCATACGAACTAAGGAAACTAAAATCCAAATCCAAAACTAAAAAAATCCCTCCCAATTACAAAGAGTCATCAGATGTAATCGAATGGGTAATTCCCCCTTGGACGAGATGTAATCATTAATATAGATTCAGTTATGTCATGCATTAGCTTCTTTATCCCCATACCTTGGCATCCGAAGCATAGCAAACATTCTCAACCCAATTGCTTTTGATGTACCAAGCAGTGGCAGATGCAGGGGGCGGCCCTGGGCGGCCACCACCCATTGCACCGCCCAAAATAAAATTTTATATGTAATTTTTTGGCGTGGACCTGTGGGGGCCTGACCCCCATAGACCCAAGCCAACCCACCTCTTCTTCTTCTTCTTCTCCTCTCCCTCCTCCTCCTCCTTCTTCTTCTTCTTCTCCTTCTCCTTCTCCCATAAATTTTGACCCCCATAAATTTGGATCCTGGATCCACCACTGGTACCAATCTATGTGTTAGTAAAGATTTGATTCTTTGTTATAGTTTGGGGAGCAAACCACTCCAATTCCAAAGCAGTTTTTAATAGCTTGTTGCATAGTTCCGTTCAGGCTACAGGGTAGTTGGGATAGCTTCCACATCAGATTCACCTCAGTTTCTTGCCTTCTTGTGCTTCTTTAACTTGGATTTCCCATGAACTCCAGAAAATTAGCTCAATCTCTAGCTTCTTTGATCCCACCAGAAATCTCGACTCGTAAATTCTGCAGAATTTGTCTACCAGAATGAAAGCAAATCTGCCTTCTAGAAAATGAAAGCAACTAAAAGTTGAATAACTAGATGTCAGCATACAAGTACATGCTAATAGAACGTTCGCTACAAACATGATTTTAGGTGCATTTTTTAAGATCTTTAACCACTATGCAACACACTATGAACAACCCATCTAGCTCAGAAACTACCTTCTCCACTCTGCTTGGGTTACCGGTGCTGCAAAATCAAACACCAAGGTGTATAACAAGAAGACAGGGTAATAAGATTTGAACAGGAAGAAATAACACAGGAGGAAAGGAGCAGAAATGTGAGAAAATGAATAGAACTGAATTACTTGAATAGCCATACAGTGCTTCAAATGTACAATCCTTCGTATAAGCTTTAACTATTTACAACCAACTGCTTAGTAACTAAGCTTAATACAGAGAAAAAGGAAATTGCATGTATATTTAATGTGGGGCAGAGTAAACTAACTGCTAATTCCAGAAACTGATGACAAATTCTTGTGTTGACTTTCTTGGAAGGATGAAGATATACTATCAATGGTTTAGATAGAAACACATTATAAAGCTTCAGCATGCAAAGCATGACAGTTTGCAGTATTGCAAAAGAGACAAACCAATAAACCCTAAAACCGATGGCTCAAAAAGATGCCTCCTTTACCTACCACTTTTACCGCCAAAAATAACTTCCACTAAAACTCCTTGGAGAAGTTCTTCACAAGAAAATTATAAATATATATGGGTTAATTATAAAATACCCTCTCGAACTATACCACTTATCCAAAATCCTCTTCGAACTTGAACTCATGCCAACTCGGCTTCATAAACTTACGTAACTGTGTTAAACACGTTTTGAACCCAGTTTTGACATTGTCGTTGTACTTTTTCCGTCACACGTGATAAACACGTGAGTTACCTCCTAATGAAAAGACGAAACTGACCCTATTTATGCATTGAAATTAAAAGACCAATGTGTTTGAAATTGGGCTTGAGTGGGTCCCACTCGAAAGGAAACAACGGTTTATCCGGGATTATTACAATTACTTTCCCATGAAGGGAGCCTTCCGTAGCCATTTGCCATGGTTTATATTAACAAAAAGAGCGTTAGAAAGCTGTCTTGCTCACGGTGAGTAAAGTGGGATAACCAGTTTGAAGGACTATGTTTTCCCACAGATGGCGTCATCTGATAGAGCCATTTTTAATCGCCCTATTACAGCGTCCACTAAGCCAAGAGCCCGATGGAGGTAGACTTGAAGCCCAGCGCTTGGGATGGGTTGAAAGGTCCAAGCTCTCCTTCCTTCCTTTTATAAGCAAAGTAAACAAGTTAGGATTCAGGGTCCTCCCCGTAGGGGGATTTATCTAATGCCATTGTTAGTCACCATTGTTTAATATCTTTTCTTTTCCACCTTTTGTTTTTCTCTATATATCCTCCATCTTTTCTTTCTAGGCTGGGTTGTGTGGGGCCTTAGTCTGTTATTCCATTTTTGCCCTTTCTTCTCTTCATTGGTTCTCAAGAAGGCGGTTTCTGTTTGCTCATTTAATGGCTAGATTTTATTCTTTCTAGCATCGACTTTTGTCAGGAATCGGATAATTAATTCCTTTTAGTCTTTACTTTTTATACTTGATATGATCCTCATTTAAGAGATCTGTTGGTCTTTCCCACGTGGCTAACTTTTTAGTCGACTAAGACTTTGTTTGTATTAGGATGGGCCTCAACTCTTTTCTGCTCGGCTCAGGATCCACTTTTCTTCTTATTGGGCCTCAGTAACCTTTCTTAGGGCCAAAAAATCTATCCCCATCAATTTTCATTGGAGCTTTGAATTTTGTATTTTCTCTAAATAAATGATAATTTAAAAATGGTAAATTTTCAATTACCGATAATTTGGGGGTACCTTAGTTACTTATTTATAAATTCTAAATAATCCATAAGACACTTAATCAGCAGATTTAAGTTTATTGGGCTCAAAAGGTCTTCCAATTTGTTGGGCTTTGTCATATTGTATGAGCCCGAAACCACATGAAAACTAAAAGTCAGCTGCCCAAGCCCAATAAAAACCTTGGCTTCTTTTTTATTTTTGTAAGCTAACTTCATTATTGGATAAAAACAGAGCTTACAACTCAAAAGAACAAACATGTGTATGTCGGACACGTTGGAAGCAGACGTATGTATGTCAGACATGTAGGAAGCAGGATTTAATATTCTGAAATCTAATTTGCTAACCAGTGGATGTCCAAAATAGATTCCACTTTCATTTCTAACTATTGTTAAACTTAGCGGAATTGGATGTGGGAATTCCGATAATGTTTTAAGCCATATTTTTTCACCCATTGGATGTCAGAATATATTTTAGATGTTGTACATGACATTGGTAAACATCTAAAATTTTTCTCCTTACTGCATTCTTATCATTTTCCCCTCTAGAAATTACTCTGGCCCTTACATAGAATTAATGGAGCAATGGATCAGTATATGTACAGACATTGTTTGCAGAACTTGGTTCTTGACTTTCGTTTTTGTTCATATCCTAAGCTACACTGTTATATTGTTATGCGTAACTGCAAAGACAAATTGATGATTTAGCAAGAATCAAACAAAAAGAACAAAGAAACTGAGAGGTTGTTGAGTTATAAACTTATAGGTAAACAGATGTTGAACTTGGTATTAGAGAGAGAGGGAACAACGTCGGTGAGGTTGATGTGAGAGACTGAGAGAGTGAGAGAAGTGAGAGCAAGCTGAGCAGCGGCGCCGGAGAAGAGAAGAGAGAGAGAGAGTTGTGCGTGTGCGGTGCGATACAAGAAGGAGGGAGATTTTTAGGTTTTTTGAAAACCATTGATCCAGGGTTTAAATTTTTTAATTAAAAACAACTAAATGACGTCTTTCTGTTTTCAATGGAACGATGTCTTTTAAAGATTGAGGGAAAAAAATCAAACAGAACTGATTTTTTGTTGAATAGGCAGAAATGTTCGCTTCTCGTTCCGCTTCCGGGAAGTCTCCAAAGGGAGCTCCAGTTTCGGTTCCTAGAAGCCCCGGACCTCACCTTGCCAAAACCGATAACGGAACCAAAGTTAGAGCTCCGCTGATAGCCAAACCTGATGAACAGACCTACACAATGTAGACAACATGTAAAGACAAAATAAGCCAAAAAAAAAGAAAAGAAAAGAAAAGAAAAAGACACCAACTAGGATAGTTATAGGAAGCTAAATTCTCTCTCTATATTTTTTTTTTGGAGGGAGAGCACAGCCCTAGCCCCCTCTTGACTTGGATGAAGATTCTTTACAATTTTTTGCCCGGATTGCACGGTGCAATTCAAAGAGAGATAAACCGAGCAAGTAAACTCCATCGTAGGATCCATTTTGCTGAACTTTACATGTAAAATGAGTTTTGCCGAGAGGAAAAAAAAAGGAAAACAGAAAAATAGATATAAAAACAATTTAAGCTATTCCAAAAACAAAGGGTAACAACAAGATCGGCCTCATGCAAAACCGTATAGGAAGCCTAGCTATCTGGCTATCTTCGTGCCCCGCGGGCAACCTTGATGAAAACATCCTCCAAAGTAGTGTGAGCGAGACCCCAAGCAAAAACTGTGAACCTGTTTTTCGCATTCTCCACTGCTCGGAACACATGAGCAATTCTGATCTAATGCTTGGGCACCTCAAACTTCTGGGTTCCGGAAATGTGGTATATTTTGTTAGCTTGTGGAGAGAGATGCCGCACCACGATCTCAACATCTTGCTCGTGATCCAAAGATGTTGTAAACACGTAAGATCCTCCATATCGAGCTTTAAGCTATCAGTCACCGATGGAGAAGCAAGTGTTACCCAAAAGTCATGATCTGCACTTCATAAGACCTGCTTCCTTTTCTATTGCTTTTAGAAAGAGTCTTTAGATGGTTGTGATTTATTGAAAGAAAAGAACTATGAGGTTCTAAGCGTGGAAGTTGGAACCATGACAAAGGTGGCTCAGATCATTCCTAGATATTAGGAACCGAGAAAATTTCAACTAGGACTGAACAACAACAATGTAGCTGGAACCCACACTATACGAGTCATGTATTATCAACATGAACTCACCTCTTTAGGATTTCCTATCCACTGCAATCTGCCATCAACAAAAATCCCTAATCGATTACACAAAACCTCTGCCTCTTCCATCGAATGTGCTGAAAATACAAACAGAAGTTCCATCAGCGTCAACGAGGTAAAAATTCTTGTCTTTCTGTTATCTCATAAGAAAATGCAGTGTTAAACCAGTAGGATGGGACCGTACACAGCCAGGTCGACGAAAATAGGTTCAGTTAATCTCTAACCCGCTTTTATGAGATTCTGGTGTTTCAAATTCTGCAATGACAGGGGTGGCAGGGGGAGTGCTTACTGGTGAGAATGATAGCCCGGTCTTGCTTTGCACGCTTCACAACTTTCAACAAATTGTTTCTTGAAGCTGGATCTAAGCCAGTACTGGGCTCATCCATATAAACAACCTTGCAAAATTTCCATGAGTAAGACCCTATGTAGAAACACAGGAGCTTCCACATACAACTGTCTCATGAAGTAGATTGAAGTTGAACAGAGATGAAGACATACTTTGGGGTCACCAATCAATGAGATCGCAACACTAAGCCGCCTCTTCATACCTCCACTATATTTACCAGCTTTCTTGTCAGCAACCCCTTCATTAAACAGATTGACACTCTTTAGAGATTCTTCCACCGCCTACAGGAAGAAAATGGGAATAAAAAATCGGAGGTCAAGAGTTCTGATCCCGTAGACAAAGGCTAGTAACTAAACAGTCGCTCCTTCTAAAAACAAAATACAAGACTATGCTAAATTTTCTCCTTTTAGATTCAATTGCTCTCCGATGCTGAACTTATACATGACCATATCCAACCAAACAAAATATTGACTCACTTCTGTTTAAGGCAGAACCTTTGAGGTTCTTCAGTCTGCCGTAAAATAGTAGGTGCTCCCGTCCAGTAAGAGTTTCCCAAAGCAGGCTAAGGTAACCTCCGATTACATGCAATAGCCCATATTGACATGTTTCGAATAAACAGAACCTCCTTTCCCCAAAGTTTAAACAACATGTTACTCGTGTAAAACTGCAAACCAGGAGCATTTGTGCACAGCTCCGTTTTTCTCCACGATACTCTTACATGGATCACTTTTGCCTTCTTTAGGTAAAAATGGCTATTGTTGAAAGATGCAATGGAATAAAATTCATTCTCATTCGATTCAGTTTGCAATGATGTACAGTGCCGTATAAATACAGAGCAAGAAGAATATTTTCATATCTGTCAAAAAGCTTATTTTAACTGAGAGCTGGACCCCTTGCATGACGGACAAATATTATGGAATGTACTACACTAGTCTGGGTTTTTCATGTGACTATGCTGAGGTGGATAATGCTGATGAGGCTTGCGCTGCTGAGGTGGACGAGGCTTGTACGGATTTATCAGCATTTGCTTGTAACAGCTAGCACTGTCTAGCGCACATGGTTAATGTCATATCCATTAGGTAGCTCATTGAACCTGCTACGAATCTGACGGGGTTCAAGGAAATCATGCAGTGTTCCTTTGACGGACACAATTCTACCGGTGGGGATGAGTTGCTTATCAACTGGAGTTATCTTCGACCCACAAAACTGGAGTTGTGCGAAAGGATAACGCCACTTGCGTGGCCACCGAGATTCCAGTTAGTATGCTGGGCTAAATTCATTGGTGTGGGCTAGGGCTGTGAACGAGCCGAGCCGAGCCAAGTATTGACACATAGGTTGAGCTCGAGCTCAGCTCGTTTAACACATATAAGAGCTTGAGCTAGCTCGAGCTCGAATAGAGCTCGAAAATTCATGTTTGAAATTGGCTCGTTAAATTTTAAACAAGTTCGAGCTCGACTTGAGCTCGACACAAAATAAACAAACGAGCTCAGCTCGACTCAGCTCGAGCTCATTTAGTATTTTTAAAATTAAGGAGAATATTTTCAAGATTTGAAATTATCATACTTTTAGCACTCAAAATTTTGGCCTTAGTTAAAAATAATTACAAAATAATCTCTCTCTACATTACCATGTAATTATATATAAAAGTTCTAAATTTATGATCTAAAGTATAATTAACATAGGCTAATAGTAGAAACATCTATTCCTAAATATGAATGTTGCTCTTAGCTTATGAATTACGATAATATCAGTTGCATTTTGACTCGATAAAATCTCAATGGTACATTTGTCATCAAGTATAGACTACTCTATGTCTTAAGGTATACTAAAAATGACCTATTAATTAAATTACAGTTGCTTCCATGCTTATTCGCTATTCCATAATAAGGAACTCCTCTAATCTCAACCTTCTATGTACAAAATCAAGTTTAGTTATTTATACTTTTGTCAAAATTTGATATATATTGAATATCTAAATCAATGGATTCTAATGATGGAAGTTACGAAGACGAAGATTAGCGGAATTTCTTACGAAAGAATTTTTAACTTCATATTAGCTATATAAATATACGAATGACTATGAATTACTAAGAAAATGTTAAACTAACATGAAACACATATGTTATATAAATTGAAAGAACTAAATTTTTAAGTAAATATAAAATTGGTAAAACATGTAATTACATATATGTGGTTGTAACATAAAAATTAAGAAACAGCCCTTGCAAAGTGTTTCAAGCTTAAATTAAAATGCATAACAAAATGTATGAATAGATATACATACATTAATATCAAACAAAATGACAACCTATTAGAAATATTTTGTTTTATATAAATAAAAATTATTAATTACATATGTTATAACAAATATATTAAATCGAGCTTAAACTAAAATGTATAACAAAATATATACTTATATATATTCAAAAATGACATATACATATATACATTTTATAAAGTAACTTAATATGATAATATCATAAAAATTTAATATAAACCATAATACATGCATATACATAGGGATATATATAATAGTAAGAATATAAATATATTTTCATTTACATGTATCTTTTTAATACGAGCTTTTAAATAAGCTCAAATGAGCCTAGTCGAGCTTATATGAGCTTTGTTCGTGAGTTTATATCGAGCCGGGCCGAGTTTAACCGAGTTTGGCTCATTTAATATTCGAGCAAAAAATGGTGTTTGAACTCGGCTAGTTTATTAAATGAACCGAGCTCGAGTCAAGCTTATACGAGTCAAGTTCGAGTTGTTCATAAACGGCTCGGTTCATTTACAACTCTAATGTGGGCTGTGTGGCCTTGTTAATCGCACCCACTGACAACCACCAGAAACGAATAAAAAAAAAAAACTTAAAAGCCGGCAAACGGCCATATTGTTTCATTTTAAACTAATGTAATACCCTGTGTGAAATGAATTTTCACTATTGCCAAGGAAAAAAAAAACTAATGTAATTTCCTGCGGTCTATTCACCCCGAGTGTCCAATGGTACTGAGGTGAATCTTTAGATTTGAAAATTTAGGGATTTCGTAGAAGTTAATTAAAGCGTTAGACAGGTAAAAACAAAAGCACATTAAAAATTGACCCCTTCGTAATACGTCAGACAAATGAAGCACTTACTGACAAGTTCACATATTGGATCGAATTAAAGGAGAAGAGATACCGGGTAAATTCTATGCATATATAGTTCAGTTGAAAGGCATGTGATGATTTGCAAGAAAGGCAAGGCATGCAGCTAAATACGAGTTCATCAACATCCTAGCCTTTATTTATTTCACATAGACGTACGACAAAAAGTTCTTTACAATGCGATGAGTTTCGTAGGCAACTTCATGAAAAGATGGCACTAGAAACTAATGAGCAGTCTGGGCCGATAAGACCTGAGAAATCATGTACATAGTTGGCCTCAATTCTGGAGAGACATTTAAGCATTCTCTTGCAAGATTCACAACTATATTAAGTTGGTCCTCAATTGGAGTCTCTGGAAATGGAAGGCGTCGGTCCAACACATCTTTTAACTGTATGTTTTCCTTGGTAGATGAAGATACTAATGAAGAGATGAGATCGCCGGGATACTTTCCCTTCGTGATTTCTAATGTCAACACTCCAAAGCTATACACATCACATTTCTCAGTTGCCTTCATTGTATAAGCAAACTCTATCATGTAAAAGTCAAAAAACCAAAAAGAAAACGAAATCAACCCTAATGCATGAGTTCTATATATGTTAATCTTTAAACTAACTAAATATAAAAATGAACTAAAAATACCTGGGGCTATATATCCGTATGTCCCTGCAAGAGTAGTCCAATTGGAAGAGTCTAGCTTCAAAAGCTTCGCTGTGCCAAAGTCCGAAATATGAGCCACGTATTGAGAATCCAACAAGATATTACTGCTTTTTATGTCTCGATGAATAATTGGCGCAGAGCAGTCATGGTGCATATAGGACAAAGCATAAGCCACACCTTTAATAATATTCAGCCTCTTCCTCCAGTCTAGCACTTCAGCAGCATCTTCATTCCCTAAGATTGTGGCCAAGCTACCCCTTTCCAGGTACTCATAAACCAAAAAAGAATGTCGTGGATGCGGACAAAAACCATAAAGTTTAACAATATTTCGATGTCGTATTTCTGTTAATGTCCTTATCTCACTTAAGAATTCTTTTTGTAATCTTATCTCTCCCTCATGTCGTGCGTGGAGTTTCTTCACAGCAACTATATCACCTGAGGACAGCTTTGCTTTGTAGACACTTCCATATCCTCCCTGCCCAATGCAATATCCGGCATCAAAAGCCTCAGTTGCCTTAAGGACTTCTTTATACATTCTTCTTCCGTCAAAGTTTAACATTGAAATAAGGGCTTCATCCATGTCGCTTTCTACTGATTCTGGATCTTTCTCTCTTCTTTGCATACGGAGAAAAAATTGAAAGAAAGCAAATATAAAAAACAGAGCTACCAAAAGAGGAAAAACAATAGCAAAAACGACTTTGTGATCTCTTTCCGAGATATTTTTACAAGGTTGCAGTCCTGCAACGTTGCCACACAATCCCTTATTGTCCTTCAATGCTTCTATAGGAGCATCTAGAAATGCGCTGCTATTAGGAATGGGACCCTGCAACTCATTGTAGGATATGTCAACGTACGACAACCAGTGCATCTTTTCAAAGTCTGTCGGGATGACACCAGAGAGATGATTGTGGGAGAGATTCAGCAACTCCAAGCTCTGCATTTTGCTAATTTCTGCTGGTATCTCACCAATTAGAGAGTTAAAGCTCAAATCTAGTTTGGTGATATGAGATAAGCTCCCAAGATGCACAGGAAGCCCATCGCTGAAATTGTTATGGCTGAGATTCAAGTAGTGCACTTGAAACAAGTCCCCAAGAGTAGTTGGAATTGACTTGCTCAACTTATTTGAGGACAGGTCAAGGTATTGAACTTTTGTCAGTGATCCAAATTCTAAAGGTATAGCACCGGAAAGTTGATTGCCATTCAACATTAACCTCTGTAGGGAAATCAAACTTTTGACTTCTTTTGGAATCTCCCCAACTATATGGTTCAAAGAAAGATCAAGCACCTGTAACTGAGCGCAGTTTCCAATGTTGGGTGGTATGCTACCATTGATATTATTCCCGCTGATGCGTAGGAGTTGTAACTGTGGACAGTGTCCCCAGTTTTTTGAGATTCTCCCATAGAATTTGTTGTCACTCAGATCTATGAAATTCAAGTTTGGATAGGAACCAAAGTCGTAAGATATATCTCCAACAAGTTGGTTGCCTTCCAAACGGACTCTGACTAAGCTCGTGCAATTCTTTAAGCTTTTGGCGACTTGGCCCGTGAAGTGGTTGTCGTTTGCTGTAAAAAAGCGAAGTGATCCACCATGGCAAATGTTTTCTGGCAAAGAACCAGTGAATTGGTTTGTGTCCAATTCCAGTGTATCCAACTTCATGAGATATCCGATTTCTTGGGGAATGAGGCCAGAAAGTTGGTTGTCACGAAGAAATAAAACTTCCAAGTTGCTCAAATTAGCGAATGAGGCTGGAACGGAACCATGAAGTAGGTTTATGCTTAACTCTAGATCCTTCATATGCTTCAAGTTTCCTATCTCTTCAGGAATGTAGCCAGAAAGGTAATTATTGAAGAGGTAAAGAAGAGTAAGATTTCTCAGCTTACCCAATGATGCCGGAATCGAACCATTAAGGTAGTTATTTCCGATGGCCAATCGGTGAAGGGACTTCAAATTTCCTATTTCTCGAGGGATTGGACCAGTCAGACGGTTGCTATAAATGAGCAAATCAACCAAATTGTAGAGATTTCCCATTTCTGGGGGAAGGAAACCGGAAAGTTCATTTTCACAAAGATACAAATAAGCTAGGTTGCTCAAATTGCTTAAAGAAGTAGGAATAAAACCTTCCAAACTGTTTGTGCAAAGATCAAGCATAGCTAGAGACTTGAGGCGACCTGTTTCTTCAGGAATTGAGCCGTTTAAATGATTTGCAGAAAGATTGAGGACCTTAAGATTAGTTAGTAGGCCAATTTCTGGTGGGATTTTTCCTGAGAACTGATTTGACGACAAATTGAGATAGATGAGTTTGGACAGATAGCTAATTTGAGGTGGAATGGTACCGAAAAGAGTGTTCCTACTGAGATCAACATATGCAAGACTTGGGAAAGAGGAAAAAGAAAATCCATGAAGCGTACCTTGTAGTCCAGAATTGGTAAGGTTAATACTGATGACCGTTCCCACAAGGTTGCAAGAAATGCCAAACCAAGTGCATGGGCTTGAAGTTAGGTTTGGATTAGCAGAAGACTTGGAAGGACTGTTGGGAAGGGAAGTCCATGAAGATAGGTTAGATGGAGTTTTATTTAGAAGGCTTTTTTCCCATTTGAGAAGAGCAGAAGCTTCTTCGGAAGAAGCAGAGGCAAAAGCAGCATTTGATGATGAAAGCAACTGAGCAAACAAGACATGGAAGACTAGGATGCATTGTTTCTTAGAGGTAGAAGAACCCGCCATTGTTATTTTTCGTATAGCAGCTGAATACTGGGCTGTGTCCTAAGAAGCTGTTAAGGAGTTCATTATGACCAACTTCTATCATCCTTCCCTCGGTTCTACAGTTCTAGAATTACGATAACAATGTCAACGATCCAAGATTGAGAAGTCCCGTCTGCACTAATGAAGTGAATGGGAATTCGACGACTCCCTTGTGGAATATTGCTGCCCAGGTGGATTTCATTAGTGCGTTTTGACTGTTTTTAAAGAAAAGATAAACTTTGAATAACTGAAACATAATGTCGAGGGAGAAGACTTAAAAACGCGTTTTCTAGTGAGAGAGCGTCTGCCCTCTCTCTAGACCCTCCCTCTTTTCGTCTGACCTTTTCCTCCATCAGTCTCCGACCCGTCTCTCCCTTCCCTCTCCCTCTCTTCCGTTTCCATCCCCCCTTGACTGTTCTTTCTCTTCTCCCCTCCAGTGCCGCAGCTATAGGCTCCTTCGTTTTGACTTTATTCATGGCTAGATCTAGCCGGTTTGGAGGATTTTTGGCGGCCACGCTCAGCATGGCAGAGCTCCTCAGCTCCAGGCACTCCTTTGCACATCTTTCTGGAGCTGGTGCGGCAGCGTGTGAAGACCCACGCGAGTCCACGCGCGCGCATGGATCTTATGCACACGCCTTTTCTATGCTCTGTTTGTTGAGAGAAATATCGACAAACAAACAGCAGAATAAATCTTCTTTCTAGATGAAAACAAATAGAGCGTAATCTCAACAATTATACGTACTGAAGAATAATCAATCACACCAAGCAAGAACAACACAAGCAATTTTTACGTGGAAAACTTCCCCGGTGTAAGGAAGAAAAACCACGGGACCTAGTCCAGTCAAATCTCCACTATAAACCAAATAATGGGTACACAAAGTCTTCTCTAGTCACAACTAGAGGCTACAACTCAGATCTTCAAGATGATATCAATCTTGGCAAATACTACGGAAAAACAACGTAGAGAAAATACCAACAATCCGCGGTTACTGTTCACGTATACGAACAACTGTTACCGAGCTCAAAATCTGATCTTCACCGTTAGATGATAGCCCCTTGTGTCGTGAACGTCTCCTCCAAATTTCAGCTCGATCGGACCACAGAAGAAGCGGGATCTAGCCTTTGATGAAACTTGAGCGTGAAAGAGAAAAACTGCCTCTTTCTTTTCTTTCTCTTCTTTTAATCCGTAATACTTAAAGAATTCTCCTTAGGGTTATGAGTTAAAACCCTAATGGGCTTTGGGCCATATTAAAGACCCCCATTGGGCTTTCCTCCACATAGAAGGAATAAACCCAACAAATCCCCTCCCACCGGCGACAAATCTTCAAATCTCTGTCTTGGTAGTTTTGTGTTTTCACCATTATCATCAGTGTGAACTTTCTCAAGTTCCAGTAATTTATCATTCAACACATCTCTGATCCAATGGTATCGAATGGAATTGCTTCTTGCATGGAATTCTTAGCAAAGAATAACACTGACTATCACAAAACAACACATACCTTTCCTGCTTGAAACCAAGTTCTCTCAATGAACTTCTTGTCCATAGCAACTCTGCAATTAGTTCTGCCTCCGTAGAAAAGGCAATACACTTTTGAAGTCTTGATTGCCAAGCAACAGCCCCACCTGCAAAAGTAATTAGATAACCCGAAGTAGACTTTCAAGTATCCACATCTCCTGCCATGTCTGCATTGTGTAGCCAACTATGGTTGTCCAATTCCAAAACCAAGCACTGGAAGTGCCTCGAAGATACCTCATTCACTTAACTTTCCTGCTCCCTTGAATGAATCGGCTAACTATTGCATGGGTCTATCTGGTCTTGTGCAAACCATTGCATACATCAAACTTCCTACTGCTAAGGCGTAAGGAACTCTTGCCATGTCTTCCTTTTCTTCATCTGTAGAAGAACATTGCTCGGTGCTCAATCTGAAGTGGGTAGCAATAGGAGAACTAACCACTTTAGCATTGTCCATATTAAACCTCTGAAGCACTTTCTCAATGTACTCCTCTTGTGACAAATACAACTTCTTAGCATTCCTGTTACGGCTGATTCTTATGCCAAGAATTTTCTTCGCTGGTCCCAAGTCTTTCATGGCAAAGGACTTATCCAACTGCTTCTTCAGTTTGTCAATCCTTAAAGCATTCCTGCCAACAATCAACATGTCATCCACATAAAGCAGTAAAATGATAAAATCATCATCAACGAATTTTTGAACAAATACACAGTGATCAGAAGTTGTCTTCTTGTAGCCTTGCTCTACCATAACAGACTCAAACTTCTTATACCACTGTCTCGGTGCTTGCTTCAGTCCATATAGAATTTTCTTCAGCTTGCACACGTAATCCTCTTTAACTTTTACTCTGAAACCCTCTAGTTGCTCCATATAAATCTCTTCCTCCAAATCACCATGAAGGAAGGCAGTTTTCACATCCATCTGCTCAACTTCTAAGTCAAGAGTAGCTGTTAGGCCAAGAATAGTACGAATTGATGACATCTTTACAACTGGAGAGAAGATCTCATCAAAGTCAATACCTCTTCTCTGATCGAAACCTTTGACAACCAATCTAGCCTTGTACCGTGGCCGTGAAGTGAACTCACTTTGCTTCACCTTGTAAATCCACTTGTTCTTCAAAGCTCTTTTACCTTTAGGTAGTTTCACCAACTCAAAGGTGTGGTTATCGTATAGTGACTGCATCTCTTCTTGCATGGCCTCAACCCAGTCTGTCTTATGTTCATCTTCCATAACTTCTGCAAAACACTCGGGCTCTCCCCCGTCAGTCAATAACACATACTGTTCTGCAGAATATCTAGTGGAAGGATGTCAGTCTCTGGTAGACCTCCTGGATGGAACCTCTGGTGGAATCTCTGGCACTGTTAACTGCTCATCAGTCTGAACATTGCTTGAACTTGTAAGGGAACACACACCTCACTTGTACTATGGTGGTTATGCTGAATATCATTATCAACCTGAGTTGGCAAATTCTTCAATGGAACTATATCCATGTCAATCAAAATATCATCATTCTGAGACATAGATTTCTCTGCTTTCTGAATATCCTGAATTGTCTGTTCTTCTACGAACACGGCATCTCTGCTTCTCAACTGGATCATAAAATCTGTATCCAAACTCATCTTGACCGTACCCAAGGAATATGCACTGTCGTGTCTTCACATCAAGTTTGGACCTTTCATCTTTGGGAATATGCACAAATGCTAGACACCCAAATACACGTAAATGATCGTAGGAAACATCTTTACCTGTCCAAACTCGGTCTGGTACATCGAACTGTAGAGGAACACAAGGTGTAAGATTCAACACATGAACAACTGTGCTTAACGCCTCACCCCAAAAGGATCTTGACAAATTTGCTTGTGAAAGCAAACATCTCACTCTTTCAACCAAAGTTCTGTTTATCCTTTCAGCTATGCCATTCAACTGAGGAGTTTTCGGAGTAGTCTTTTGATGCCGAATTCCCTGTTGTCTGCAATACTCATCAAAAGGACCAGAATACTCTCCCCCGTTATCTGTACGGATGCACTTCAGTTTTTTCCCAGTCTGTCTCTCAACTAGGGCTTGAAATTGTTTGAACACAGCTAACACTTGATCTTTTGTCTTCAAGAAATATACCCATAATTTTCTTGAATGATCATCTATGAAGGTTACAAAATAGCTCGAGTCACCAAGTGTTTTCGTCTTCATAGGCCACATACATCTGAATGCACCAAATCCAGTATCTTTGTCTTTCTCAAATGAGAGGAATTCTTAAAGGAGACTCTGTTCTGCTTCCTTGACAAACAATGACTGCACCTTTTCAGATGTGTAATTTTCAATCCTGATAGTAGACTTTTATTTCCCAGTACGACTAACCCTTTCTCACTCATGTGAGCAAGCCTCTTGTGCCATAGTTCTACTGTACCACCTACTTCCATCGCATTAACAAGGTCGTTGAAGATCTTTGCCTGCATAATGTACAATGCAGAGAGCTTCTTACCTCGAGCCACAACCATAGCACCCTTAGTAAGCTTCCACTGGCCATCATTGAAAGTGCTGCAATACCCATCATCATCAAGTTGACCTGCAGAAATCAAGTTCAAACGAATGTCAGGAATATGTTTCACATTTCTGTGAACCAATCTCGTGCCATTATTTGTCTCCAGATACACATCTCCAATGCCAATGACTTTAACCAAGCCATCATTGCCCATCTTTACAGTTCCATAATCACTAGATCTATAGGATGTAAAGAAATCTTTTTTAGATGTAGCATGAATGGAGGCACCACTATCAATCACCCAACTGGTCTCATGGCATGCAACATTTATCATCTCATCTTCATAAATAATGAGGAAGTCTGCAGGAGTGGTGGTAGCAACTCTATCATCACCATCTTTGTCAGTCTCGTTCTTCATCTCATTTCCTTTCTCATTCTTGTACTCCTTTTTCAATTGCCTGCAATATTTCCTGATGTGTCCCTTTTTCCCGCAATGATAGCACTCGACATTAGAGAACCTGTTGGACTTGCTTCTGCCTTTATCTCTGTTCTTCGGACCTCTGCTCTTGCTTCTCCCCCTCTTTTCTGTAACCAAGACTTCTGACTGTGAAGAGGATCCCTGTGATTTTCTTCTCATCTCTTCGTTTAACAGACAACTCTTGGTCATATCCATTGTAATTACACCATCTGGAGCAGAGTTGGACAAAGAAGTTCTGAGTGTCTCCCACGAGTTCGGTAATGAACCAAGCAACCATAACCCCTGTATCTCATCATCAAACTTAATACCCATTCCAGCTAACTGATTAATAATTCTTGGAATGTATTCAAGTGATCAGATAAGGGAGTCCCATCCTGGTATCTCAAAGCCATCATCTGCTTAATTAGAAACATCTTATTATTTTCAGTTTTTCTAGCATATAACTGTTCAAGTTTACTCCACAAAGTACGTGCATGTGTCTCCCCACTAATATGGTTCAAAACATTGTCATCTACCCACTGCCTGATATACCCACACACCTGTCGATGTAACAAAGTCCATTCTGCATCGGACTTGTTAGCCGGTTTTTCAGTAGTAAACACCGGTAGATAATAATCTTTTACATAAAGAAGATCTTCCATTTTTCCCTTCCATATGTGATAATTTGAACCATTTAGGTTAACCATTCTACTCACATTTGCTTCCATAACTCAAATTGTCAACCAAACAACTTGGCAACCTACCTCTGATACTACTTTGTTGAGAGAAATATCGACAAACAAACAGCAGAATAAATCTTCTCTCTAGATGAAAACAAATAGAGCGTAATCTCAACAATTATACGTACTGAAGAATAACCAATCACACCAAGCAAGAACAACACAAGCAATTTTTACGTGAAAAACTTCCCCGGTGTGAGGAAGAAAAAACCACGGACCTAGTCCAGTCAAATCTCCACTATAAACCAAATAATGGGTACACAAAGTCTTCTCTAGTCACAACTAGAGGCTACAACTCAGATCTTCAAGATGATATCAATCTTGGCAAATACTACGGAAAAACAACGTAGAGAAAATACCAACAATCCGTGGTTACTGTTCACGTGTACGAACAACTGTTACCGAGCTCAAAATCTGATCTTCACCGTTCAGATGATAGCCCCTTGTGTCGTGAACGTCTCCTCCAAATTTCAGCTCGATCGGACCACAGAAGAAGCGGTATCTAGCCTTTGATGAAACTTGAGCGTGAAAGAGAAAAATTGCCTCTTTCTTTTCTTTCTCTTCTTTTAATCCGTACTACTTAAAGAATTCTCCTTAGGGTTATGAGTTAAAACCCTAATGGGCTTTGGGCCATATTAAAGTCCCCCATTGGGCTTTCCTCCACATAGAAGAATAAACCCAACAAATCTCCCCTTCCGACTATGTGGAGGAAATCGCCATCCCGGCGATCGAACAACAATCTTCAATCTTCTGCCTTGGTAGTGCTTTTGTCAACATATCAGAACCATTATCATCAGTGTAAACTTTCTCAAGTTCCAGTAATTTATCATTCAACACATCTCTGATCCAATGGTATTGAATATCAATATGCTTCGATCTTGCATGGAAACTGGAATTCTTAGCAAGATGAATAGCACTCTGACTATCACAAAACAACACATACCTTTCTTGCTTGAAACCAAGTTCTCTCATGAACTTCTTTGTCCATAGCAACTCTTTAGCAGCTTCTGTTGCTGCAATTAGTTCTTTGACTATTCATGTTTTCCTCCCTTGTGATTGTGCTGTTATGGACAAGTTTCTGGAGACTCCAGTAATTGACGCCTCCGCTAGTGGCGGAGTTTGCTTAGGATCTTTGGACCTATTTCAAAACTATGGGCCTTTTAGCCCATCTGTATTAGACCTTTATGACCATCTGGATTCAGGCCTTTGAGGCCATTAGATGTATGGCCCTTTGGGCCTTTAATATTATTGTTATGGACTTTATGCCCCTGTTCATTGTAATCGACCTTAGAGGCTTATTTATATTCAGTACTGTTGTAATGTTTCCAGTGAAATGAATTTTCACGTTTGCTTAGAAAAAAAAAATATAATGTCGAGGAGAAAGAGTATGGACAGATAGAAATTTAAGTGGTTCTCTCTAGATTAATGCATTTTGTAGTATTTTTTATTATAAGCTCATGCATAGAATAAGCTAAAACTCTAGAGAAAATATAAAGCATGATATGGAGGATATATTTTTATCTTTAAATTTGAATATCGGATATCATTATCTCATCACCTTTAAACTCAATTTTTTAATATCGTGATAAGATAATATCATATAGATTAAGATGGAGAATTTTGAAAATCTTGTGTTTGAAAAAAGGAATTTGAAAGTGATCAGGCCTTGAACTATATATATATAAGCACACAACCTGCAGGCAAAACAACAATAGCCAATTGACCAAGTCATGTCTTTAAAAAAAATAGACAAACGACCAAATAACGCCTTTTTTTACTTCTTTTTCTTTTTGATTGTTGGCTTCTTAACTTTTGCCGAACATATCTCGTACTCTCTCTCTCTTTTTTCTCAAACTCACATATTTTTTTTTAAAAAAATTTAGAACATAGAAATAGAGCTTGAATGCTTTAGACTTGGAAAATGCCAAATGGACAAATCCAAAAGAGGATCACCATGTTGATCACAAACGCCATGAAAAATATTGACAAATTTAAAAAACAAAAAAAGGATATATAAATAAAATTTAAAAAATAAAAATAAAAAAATTTTTTTTTTCTTGAAGGGCATTTCGATGAATCCATTTCATCTGATTTAACGGCCAAATTGAAAGAAGGTTGAAAATTGATTCTTTAATTTTTAAAATTTATGGTGCGTAATAAGATAAAATAAAAGTTATGAGGTCCAATTTAATTTTTGTCTACGGTGTTAGTCGTTTTATGATGTTTCTCTGAAAATTTTGTAGTCTGTGCTAGTCATGTCTTATGTCTTTTTTTATTTTCTAAGAGTTTTTTTTATACAATTTGTAAGTTCTATTTAATGGAGAATCTTGGTTAAATGTCAATGTTTTGAATGATTTAAATCATAATTATCTATATTTGGAGGGTGTTCTAAGTTATACCTCAATTTATCAATGGATGAAAAATTAAAGAGTGTGTTTTCATGGATTAAGCCTTTGAGTTTTGTAAAAGAATTTACTTCTAACATTCTTAATTATGTTTCAGTAGTTTTTTTTAGGTGACAGAATTTTTGTTCTATATTTCATGTTTACCTACTAGTATCCCAGTATCCCACTCTATTCTTTAGTGAACCTTTTTTTTTTTTTTTTTTTTCTAATCAAAACACTCATCTATTCATTAACCAAGAAATAGTCATTAAGGGGGATTAAACCCCACATACAACCAATCAAAATCAGGGAAATGCTCAGAAATACAGGGATTGCCTCCTGAGCTTATCTCAGTGGCGGCCCAACGAGCTAACAGGTGCACCATCTCATTTGCACTTCGCCTAACATGCCTCGCCTTCCAATTCTGCATCAGCCTCATCACCGATAGAATCTCCGAGATCAGGGGATCAATCCTCCAATCTGTCCGCTTTGGGGCATTTTTGATAGCTTGAAAGACTACCTCAAAATCACCTTCAAGAATAATATTCTTATAACCCGCCTGATACGCCAATTCAGCACGCATCTTTGCCGCTTCTGCTTCCCCCCACCAGTGGATTTACAGCCTCGATTTTGGCCACTTTAAAATCCTTTATCGCACTTGTACTATCTCGAATGATAGCTGCCAAAACAGCAAAGTCATCTCTTATAGCGACATCTACGTTCACCTTCATCCCATCCCCTCATGGGGGCTGCCATACCAGGTTCGCAGCTGGAATTGACTTGATCTCCCACGCCACTTTGTGCTCCCAGCTCACCTTCTTAACTTTTTGCGCAAGCTCCGTAGCATCACAGCTCCTCCCCTCGTGTACCACGCGATTTCTACTACCCCATAGCAAGTCAATGGCATTAATTTGCAGCGAACACCTGGAAGAAATGTTGATCTTCCAATGGAATCCCAAGCGTCCTATGGGGATGTAGCACAATCTGCACCCACTCACTGATATGAAGCTCTCTGAATTCTGCCATGTTGAGTTGCCAAGGTGACTCGCTCCATATTGCACAGCTAAAAGGGCATTTCAAAATCAGATGTTGTAGGGAGTCCTCACCTTCACCACATAATAGACAGCACAAAGCCTCCCTCTCCTCATCCAGACTCCCCATTCTTTCTGCCACTTTCCAACGCGTTGGCAGACATTCCCATACAACTTTCCACAGTAAGTGCTTCAACCGTTCATGCAATCGCAATTGCCATAACTCCTTCCAACTCTCTCTGGGAATAGGCTGGTGTTGCAGGTAATGGTGAGACACCAAGGCTCTATGGGCAGATTTAACGGTGAAGTCGCCCGAGGGATCCAACGGCCAAAACAGCTCATCTTGCAATGGGGCATGTGGTAATTGAATCTGCAGTATCGCTTTGGCTGAATTCTCGGTAAAAAAATGCCTCACCTTCCCGACATCCCATTGCGTGCCATTTGCCATCAATAGATTACTTACTCGTAACCGATGCTGCTCTATCATAGCTTCTTCTCGAAATTCCGGTTTAAAACTAGGAAGAAAGGCAACCCACGGATCTCTACCTACTGAAATACTTTGGCCATCTCCAATTTTGAAGCACATCCTATTCTGCAAAGAATCTCTATGCTGAACAATACTGCACCAAATCCATGAATTTTTACCGACTGCTGTAGCTTGCCAAAACTCCTGCCGCCTCAGATATTTACCGCTTATAACTTCACCCATAAACTGTCATCTTAGTCAACACCTTCCACGCCAATTTTGATATAAGAGTAGAGTTAACTTCAGACGTAAGACGGAGTCCTAAGCCACCTTCTCTTCGTGGTAAGCAGATTGTTTTCCAAGACTTGAGACATAGGTTCCGAGTTTTCCCCTCTCGAAAGCCCCACCAAAAAATTTTTTTAACTCTCGATCGATGTCGCGACACCAATTTTGTGGCATAGAATAGAAACTCAAAAGGTAAGATGGCATTGTACTAGCCACCGCTTTGATCATCATCTTATGCCCCGCTTCGCTAAGTGTCTTTGCCTTCCATCCCTTGATTTTGTTGAGGAACTTCTCTTTGATGTCAGCAGCCACTGCACCCTTTGCTCGAGGAATAAGAAGCGGCAAACCCAGATGCTTAGCTTTGGTTGGGAGTCGCTTTAGCCCCAACAGATCCAGAATATTATTAACAGCCTGCCCATGAAAATTTTTACTAAAATGCACGGAAGACTTGTCACGGTTCACCTTTTGTCCCGACCACTCCATGTACTTTCCCAAACATTCATCCAAAATAGAAGCTTCGCAAACAGTAGCCTTACCAAACAATAGCAAATCATCCGCAAAGAGGAGGTGTGAAATACTCGGGACTCCCAGCCCCACTTTGACACCTTTTAGACGCTCCGCATTTTCCTCCCTTAGTAGCAGGCGAGAGAAAACCTCAAAGCAAAGAATAAATAAAGAAGGTGATAACGGGTCACCTTGGCGTAATCCTCGTGAAGAGTGAAAATTCCCAAAAGGGCTTCCATTAAGGAGGATTGAAAACGAAGGGGTGGAAATACACTGCACAATCCATTGAATCCACTTGTCTCTGAATCCAAACATCTCAAGCACCTTCAGAACAAAACTCCATTCTACCCTATTGTACGCCTTCTCCATATTTGCCTTTATTGCCATTCAACCACCTCTTCCCTGTTTATGATTCATGCTATGGAAGATTTCCGCCGCTACCATATAGTTGCCTTGTATGGCTCTCCCAATGACAAAAGCTAACTGATATGGAGAAATAATCTTAGGAAGAACTAATTTCAATCGCTCTGCCAAGATTTTAGAGATGAGCTTGTAGATTACATTAGAAAGGCTTATTGGCCGAAATCGACTCACCTTTGAAGGGTTGTCAATTTTCGGAATAAGCGTCAGATGAGTACTATTAAGCTCAGGCAACATAACACCATTCAGGAAAAAATCTTGCACTGTTTGGACGACATCCCAACCAACCACCTTCCAAAAATAAATGAAAAAATTAACGGTCATACCATCGGGTCCAGGAGCTTTGTCGGGGGGCATTTTCCTTAGAGTATTGAAGATCCACTACAAAAAAAAACACCTATAGCGACGGTCGCCAACCGCCGCTATAGGCCCCAACAACTGCTATAGGCCAGCGGTTTTTTGTTTTCGAGACCGCTGCTATATCACCGTCGGCACAGCCCTATAGCAGCGGTTATAGAGACCGCTGGTGAATACGTCGGCTCTATAGTGGCGGCCGAACCGCCGCTATAGAGCCCAACCGCGGTTGTGGTTTTTTCCGCATATGTGATATAGCGGCGGTTACATGACCGCTGCTATAACACTTTCCGTTGGTTTAGATATAACAGCGGTTAGTGACCACCGCTATAGGTGTGTTGTTTTTTTTTTTCTTTTTTCTTTTTTATTTATATATTTTCCTGCCATACAAATTTTGTTATAGATTTTAATTGATTAATGCAAACAAAGAAAAGTGTAATAAAACAAAATATATTTCATTATAAGCATGTCTTACAAGTTTTGCATCAAACAAAAATAAGTGAAGGGCATTTTCTCAATAGTCTAAAAACTAACAAGTCATGACATTTAACTACAAATAACTATAAATTTAATCCTCTCCACCTTTAGCACCATCTGCTCTGCACTTGTGCGTCATCGACATTGTCTGCTATTACAATATTGTAAATTAACAAACAGTAATGACATGAACAAAGATAAAAGAGCTTAGTACGTACTTAAAATTAAATTAATGGCAGTATTCATTTATGTTTGTATCTTACCAACACTCGTTTTCCGACTTGCATGAGATGATCTATGAATTGCTGGTGAAACTGATTGTTATTGGGAACATCTTGGTATTGACGTTGCTCCTACAACAGTTAAACAAACATTATTAACTACGAAATATACATAAATAGAATCAATAGTAATACTTGAGGATAAGTAAATAAAACTTTTACCCAAGCTTGTGCCATCATTTGTATTGTAGATTTAAGCGATGCTACTTCAGACTCCAACATCTGAACTCTATTTTCCATAAATACCGCTCTCTCGTTACTAGAGGATGCAGGCTGATTGGATCTTACGTTGGTGTTGGCAGGATGAGATGAAGGAGTTGGTCCTAATCCAACGCCGCGAATGCGACCATGCTGCCATCCAACCGATGCTGCCATCCACTATAAATTTGTTGGAAGTTTGTGAACTTCTTGAATCGTTCAGTCCAATCTCTTCTATTCGCCTCTGAGAGAATACAGCATACAATTAAATTTTGAATTAATATTCGCACATTCAAATCAAAATTGATGTAATAATGACATACTATTTTCTCTGCTACGTCCAGATTTATTGGAGATCCGTCAGAAGCATATGGACAGCTTTATATAAATCCACTCGATTGATTGGAACTTGTTTCTCTTTTTCCTGCATCACAAACACGAATTCGTGATGAAATTGTAAATTACAAATAAGAATGGTAATGATAAGTACTATACTATTAAACAAACTAATGAAGTACTACATACCAATTGTGAGCATAACGTGCGAAGCTCTTTGATCCTGCAGTGTGGACCGTCGTTTGGAGCGATCTATTTTGTTTTCGGCATGACTTCACGTGACTTCGATGCTACATTAACATCAAGACAGTTAAAATTAATAAGAAGTTATATTCATAAAAATTATAATACGAATAAATAAATGTCATACCCGTCCTGCATCAGAATACCAAAAATCGACTAATTTGCAAAATTGCTCCAAATTAACGTCTGTCGGAGCATTATTTTTCACATACTAAGGCGTAAAGGCCTCATCAAAAAATTTTGCTTTAAACTACACTTGTATTCCTCCATTTCTCTCCTAAATCTTTGAGAACCAGCTCTTGACAATATCCACCAATGGAGGCTCGGGGATTGTAAACCGTTTCTGCAAAATATACCCCAAGAGTTAGGTGCGTCAATTTTTAAATTTATATAGTTGAATAACAATTGTGACAAATAACCAAAATTATACCGTCATGAGGCTCCAACAGTCCTCTTTTATTGACAATGGAACTTTACGCCAATCCGCCGCATCTAAGGGGATTTGATTCGCAACACGGGCAACACAACCAGTGAATTTGTTAAATATTCCTCCTTCATTACCCAATGGCTGCCCATTGCCATTGAATTGTACTGGAATCAATTCGTTTTCCTTTAGATTCCAGACGTCCGTCATCCGCGTGCCGCCACGCACTTTTCCGGACTCAGTATGACCTACCATTGCAAATTTAGCTGTGACTAACGAAATCGAGTAATATTTCCTTTAATTATCTCTATTTGGTTATGAATTACCAATTTATTTCGTTGATCGTTCAAGATTGATCATAATCGTACGATGGCATCGTAGCCTGTTGCTAGGATGCGCAGGTGGCTGTCTTGTGTTGTTCTTGTGATGCCGTTGCGATCTTGCGATGGTGGCACAGGTGAACTGTGATGAAGAAGATAAGTCTCTCCTCTATTGTCATTGTACCATACAATATTTAAACATGCATAAAAGTGATTTCAATGTAAAATTCAACAATAGAAAACACATTTCCTTAAACGAAACGTCAATAAAACAGATATATCGTAAATCTAAGCATGTAAAAAAAAATATTTCACATTAGCGATACCGTAGGAAATTCGTGACGGTATATCTAGTGTTGTATCTTTCCACCTCATTTCTAATGTAATCAAATCATCTTGTACATTCCCGAGGATTTGCTCAACATTGAAATTGTAAGGTTCATTTTCACTGTAGTCATCTATGTCGTCATCATTATCAGCATCAAACACATCTCTTGGCTTGGTCTTGACATACCTAGGAAATTACTGAATATTGTTGTTCCTTCCATCTCATTTCTAAACCACGTCAAATCATTGTACATTCTCGAGGACTTGCTCAACGTTGAAATTGTGGTTCATTTTCACAGTAGTCATCTATTTCGTCATCATTACCAGCATCAAACACATCTCTTAGTTTGGTCTTGACAACTACTTCCCAAGATGTCTTTCATCCTACATAGTATACTTTAGATGCCAAAATGAATGGATCATCGCTTAATCGATCTCCAGTATGCACTAAACGCGAAAAATTAACAAGTTCGAATTCAAACTCATCAACTTTATATCCCCTACCAATAGTTGTGTCAACCCAATCACATTTGATAGTACAAAACATTCTTCATCAAATAGTTTAACTCAATGATACTTATAATTTCGCCCGTAATATGTGGTGCCCCCTTCAACAGTCACACATACTCCACTATTTTGAGTTGTTTGCCTATTTCATTGTCTTTTGTACGAAATTCACACCATTATGTACATATCGGCTAATGATCTAGCTTCGGGTTTGGACCTTTAGCAAGCCATCGAATCTATTTGGAAGTTACTGCTTCATCGCTCGTCCATATTTTGTACCTATTTTCCTCGAAACAACAACTCAAGATTAAAACTAATTGTAAGTTTTAAAGTAATCAACCAATGCAAAACATCTTAAACATAACACATACATAGTTTCGAAACCAGTCACAAAATTCATCCTTATGCATCTTATTGATGACATAATCTGTTGGTTGACTACTACGGTTTCTTGCCTTCAATTGATCCTTATGCATTCTACACATCGACAATACAACTAAAAAATTAATTTCACCATCGATAAAAACATGCTCAATGAAATAGTTAAAAGTCTAACATCACTTACGTGCGAATTTGAATTAACTCATTGCAATTAAAAAGGATATATCGATGAGCCTGCATGCATGTTTTCATATCAAGACGAACAAATGATATTCCTCCCATAGTATCGTCTACATTTCTTGGTGATCTATTAAAGATAGTTGGGACTGATGCTAAATATCTTGAACAAAATGTTAATCATTCATCTGCTATATATCCTTCAGCAATAGAGCCTTTAGGTGCAGCCGTATTGCGAACATAAGATTTGAAACGCATGCAATACTAGATTTTATTAAATAAAACACGTGCAAAGAAACGTAATGTAACGTACACCTTTAAATAGATCCACCGAAGTTGTCCACCCATCTTAACTGCAACTAAATGTACGACCAAGTGCACCATAACAATTAAGAATGCCTATCCTTTCAATCAATGTTATAGGTATTTGAGCCTCAAATCTAAATCCTCTAGTAATGAAAAAATTTCTCTAAAGAAACATGACAATGAGATGGCAACGATCTTCGTATTGCAATAGGCATCAAATGCTGCATCAAGATGTGACAGTCATGACTCTTCAAACCTATGATATTATGTTGTTGAAGCTTGACACAACGTGATATGTTCGAAGCAAAACCATCCAGCAATTTCATTCTTTATCACATTTAGGAAGCATTCTTTCTCTTCACGAGTCATTGATGCAAGCACCAAGCACCTTTCCTGCATGTGATCTTTAGATGGAGATCATGTCTTATTCCCAAGCTTTGTAAGTCAAGACGTGCCCTGTAGTTATCTTTTATCTTCCCGTCCACATCTAACAAAGTACCAATGATATTGTATACATTTTTCTCTATATGCATCACATCTAGATTATGGCGTAACATATTATCCTTCCAATAAGGTAATGTAAAGAAAATACTTCGCTTTTTTCCTTACACTTGACTCAAAATGTTCAATATTAGTTGCCTCAAAATGTCATCACCGGTCATAAAATTGGGTGATGGAGTCATTTCATAAGTACCGTCAAATGATCTTTGATCTCTTCTCCACCTATGATTTAATGGTAATAACGTCTATGCCCCATGTAGCGAAATTTTCTACCATTATCCAACTACCGTGACCAAGTCTGATACATACAGCATAGACATGCAAGACGTCCCTTTGTACTCTATCCAGAGAGGTCACCATATGCAGGAAAATCGTTAATTGTCCACATCAATGCCGCACGCATTTTAAACATATCTTTCGTAGCAATGTTATAAGTATCTAATCCAAGATCCCACAACTCTTTTAACTCTAATATCAATGGTTATAGATATACATCTATCTTGAAAGAAGGAGATTTCGGTCCAGGAATAAGTAATGACAATATTAACGATGAACGTTTCATGCACATCCAAGGAGGAAAGTTATATGGTACTAATATCACTGGCCATGTGATATGCATCAGTGATCTTTGAATGGAGATCATGTCTTATTCCCATGCTTTATAAGTCAAGACGTTCCTTATAGTTATCTTTTGTCTTCCCGTTCACATCTAACAATGTACCAATGATATGCTGCGGTATCTCGCAATTTACCATGCGCAAAACAATGATTGTAAGCCGTAGACATCCCATATTGGACCAAATGATCATGTACTGTACTATGTTATACCTCTTGTAATTGACGCACTTTACACAAGGGCAACAAATTCTCTCATCACTACCCATACTCTTAGATGCAAAATCTAGAAACTCATCGACTCTCAACACATATTCTCTTGTCCCGCGTTTCTTGTTCATCCAACTCTTGTCATGAGCGACAATAATAACTATATGAAATGCAACAAAAAAATTATGCATCATTTTAACGTTCATCACATTTTATCAAGATTTTGCTATAAACTAATATAAATTAAACAAACATACATACATAAACACCAATAAAACTAACATTAAAGAACATACAACAATATTGAACTTAGAGATCCCTCTGTAAAGAGGACTGGCTTTGTTTCACCTCAAGTTAGACCTCCAACGTCAGTGTAGAGGTATCCACCAGGAAGTGATCTCAAAAGTTTAAATAAATAAAGTTAAACATAGATTAACAAACAAATATTAAATATTGAACAACACAAACCTTATCCTCCAATCTCCAACAAAAACACATAACGAACATCAATAACAATAATCCCTCCAATCTCCAATAAACTCTACAGAACCAACAACAAGTAAAGTTAATGTCATCACCGGTCATAAAATTGGTTATCTTTTGTCTTCCCGTTCACATCTAACAATGTACCAATGATATTGTCCGCTACATTTTTCTCTATATGCATCACATCTAGATTATGGCGCAACATATTATCCTTCCAATAAGGCAATGTGAAGAAAATACTTTGCTTCTTCCATACACTTGACTCAAAATGTAAAGTACCCTGTAATTCCCTCAAAATGTCATCACCGGTCATAAAATTGGGTGATGGAGTCATTTCATAAGTACCGTCAAATGATCTTTGATCTCTTCTCCACCTATGATTTAATGGTAAGAACAGTCTATGCCCCATGTAGCAAAATTTTCTACCATTATCCAACTACCGTGACCAAGTCTAATACATACAACATGGACATGCAAGACGTCCCTTTGTACTACATCCAGAGAGGTCACCATATGCAAGAAAATAGTTAATTGTCCACATCAATGCCACACACATCCAAAACATATTTTTCGAAGCAATGTCATAAGTATCTAACCCAACATCTCACAACTCTTTTAACTCCAATATCAATGGCTCTAGATATACATCTATCTTGAAAGAAGAAGATTTCGGTCCAGGAATAAGTAACGATAACATTAAAGATGAACGTTTCATGCACATCCAACGAGGCAAGTTATATGGTACTAATATCACTGGCCATGTGATATGACTAGTGCTCATGTTCCTAAAAGGATTAAACCCATCCGCTGCTGACCTAAGCCTAACATTATGAGGATCAGAAGCAAAATCAGCATACTGTGCATCAAATGCCTTCCAAGCTTGACCATCGGCCGGATGCCTTAAAAACCCATCATTTACACGTCCATCGTGATGCCATTTCATATGAAAAGCAGTTTTTGAGGACATGAATAATCTCTGCAAGCGGTGCTTTAAAGGAAACCACCGCAAAACTTTCTCCGGTTTTTTCTTGGATCTCTTGGATGATCCACCTCATTCTGTGACAAAATATTTCCCTCCCCATTGCCCTTCCATTTTGATGCTCCACACTTTGAACAAACTTCTAACTTCTAATTCTCATTCCAAAACAACATACAACCGTTGGACAAACAGGAATCTTTTCATACCCAAGTCCTAACCCTTTCATGTATTTTTAGCTTCATAAGTGTCCTTCTGGCAATTTAGCACCCGCAGGGAGCATATCACCCAGTGTTTGGAGTAACCACGTAAAAGAGGTATTACTCCAACCTCCCAATGCACTTCAAATGGTATAACTGTACAACAGCAGTTAACTTACTAAATTTTGTGCACCCTTCATAAAAGGATCGTCTGCATCTTTAAGCATGTCATAAAACTTTGCAGTATTTTCAGTAGGAAATGGATCTCTTTGTTCTCGTACATTATGGGATTGTGTTTTCGGTACTAATGGAAATACCTCGTGTAATAGTTCATGCATCCCAGATGAATGGTTCACACATTTCATTATCTGCAACAGAAATAGAGGGATGACTAGATGCTGCCCTATCTCGCAATTCACCATGCGCAAACCAATAATTGTAACCCGGAGACATCCCATATTGGACCAAATGATCATGTACCGTACTGATGTTATACCTCTTGTAATTGACGCACTTTACACAAGGGCAACAAATTCTCCCATCACTACCCATACTCTTATATGCAAAACCGAGAAACTCATTGACTCCCAACACATATTCAATTGTCCCGCGTTTCGTTTTTCATCCAACTCTTGTCAATGATCGACAGTAATAACTATATGAAATGCAACAAAAAAGATTATGCATTTTTTAATGTTCATCGCAATTTATCAAGATTTTTCAATAAACTAACATAAATTAATAAAACAACACACATAAATACCAACAAAACTGCAATTAACCAGCATACGACATTGTTAAACTTAGAGATCCCTCCGTAAAGAGGACTGGCTTCGTTTCACCTCAGGTTAGACCTCCAACGTCAGTGTAGAGGTATCCACCAGGAAGTGATCTCAAAAGTTAAAACATAAATAAAACAAACAAATAAATATTGAATAACACAAACTTCCTCCAATCTCCAACAAAAACACATAACGAACATCATATAACAATTACCCCTCTAATCTCCAATAAACTCCACAGAACCAACAACAAATAATAGTTAGCCTACCCTCCGCCTTCCAACAAAACCCACAAACACCAACATCTCCAATAAACTCCACAGAACCAACAACAAATAAAGTTAGCCCTACCCTCCGCCTTCCCACAAACACAAACAACATCTCCAATAATAGTTAGCTCTGCTCTCCGCCTTCCAATAAAATCCACAAACTCTAATCTCCAAAAAAAAAACAAACAATAGTAATTGATGAAGAGATTCAAAATACCACTGACCTGTGAAAGAGTAATATGTTATGGCAAGTCACCTAGTGTCCCTCAATCACAGTTACGAAAACCACTGTAGTTGAGACTATTGAGTTCAACTGTCAAAGAAATTTGAAAAATAGATTTTTAATAAAGATACCTGGTCCAAAAAAAATAGTAAAAACAGCGGGCTTTTGGACATCAATAAATTCATACATTCCAATTCATATTTTTTCAAACCAATTCATACAAACCAATTAATATATTTTCAACAACCAATTCATACATTCCAATTCATATATTTCAGCAATAAATTCATACATTTCAATTCATATATTTCCAGCAACCAATTCATACATTTCAATTCATATTTTTCAGCAACCAATTCATACATCCAATTCATATTTTTTAGCAATCAATTCATATATTTTCATAAAAACCAATTCATATATTCAGCAGCAAACCAATTCATACATTTCAATTCATATATTTTCAACAATCAATTCATATTCATTTAGCAAGTCATATATTTTCAGTAATACCAATTCATACATTTCAATTCATATATTTCCAGCAACCAATTCATACAAATTACAAAACAATCAATTCATATATTTCAGCAACCAATTCATACATTCATCAATTAAGGCCAACACTCCAACAAAACCAATCTCCAATCTCCAACAAAATCAATCTCCAACACAGAACCCAATCCAATCCAATTCATAAGCCCTAACCTCCAATCTCCATATAATTAATTTCATTCATATTTTATAAAATACGAAATATACATTGAGTCTAAGTCACTGACCTGAACAGCAATGCAAAACTAACACAGTTGAATTATTTCGTGAAGTTCGAATGGGGGGGAGCTGAAAATTGCGAAGTTCAAAGGGGGGAGGAGATTTGAAGTTCGAATGGAAGGGGGGCTGAAATTCGCGGATTGGGGGGGGGGGGGCTGAAATTGCAGAGGGGGCCGGGGGGCTGAAATTGGCGAAGGGGGTGGGGAGGGGAGCTGAAATTGCGAGAGGGGAGGGGGGCCTGAAATTCGCGAAAGGGGGAAGAAGGGGGGGAACCTCAAAATTTACTGAAACGCGCGTTTCAGTATAACTCTATAGCGGTCACTAACCGCCGCTATAGACTTTCTTAGCTGTGGTTTTGACAAAACCGCCGCTACATGATGTATATAGCGGCGGTCAGTGACTGCCGCTATAGTGACCGCCGCCATATGTTATATATAGCGGCGGTCAGAGACGGCCGCTATATCAACCGTTGCTATATTGTGTTTATAGCGGCGGTCATAAACCGCCGCTATAGGCATATTTTCGGTCGCATTTGAAGTAAACCGTCGGGATATGGGCTATATAGCGGAGGTTGGGGTGACCGCCGCTAAAAAGACCGCTGCTGTAGACCTTTTTTTTTTGTAGTGATCTCATTTCAATCTGGCACACGTATCATCAAATCATTATCCTCCGGGGTAATCAATGGCGTGATAAGATCCTCAAGAGTCTCCGGTATAGATGGTGAACTGGTACTGAATAGAGCTTGATAAAACTCCACCATCTCTCTGCCAATAGCCATTCTACCCGAAATCCAGCCTTCATTGTCACTCTTCAACTTCAAAATTTGGTTACGACATCTCCTAATCACAATAGAAGCATGATAAAATTTGGTATTCAAATCAGAAGAGGTTAACCATGTTACCCGTGACTTTTGACGCCATAGCACCTCCTCACGTCGCAACTGTTCATCCAAATCCAATTTCAGAGCATATTCCAATCGCAGATTATTTGCGCTGGGATCACCTTGTTGGCAGCAAGCTAACTTTTCCTTCACCATCCAAATAGCATGTTGGATGTGCCCGAAATGAACCTTATTCCATTTCCTTAGCGCATATCTAGTAGCTCTAATTTTTTGAAATAAACCACGAGATGGATTTTCATGGTGACACCGATGCTAGGCTGTCGCTACAACCCCATAGCAAGATTCGTCACGAAGCCAAAATTTTTCAAACTTAAACGCCTTAGGAGACGACTATTCAGATCCGAATAAATTCAAGATTAGAGGTAGATGGTCCAAATTTGTAACAATATAATGATGAACTGCAGCACTTGGAAACCCAACCCTCCATGGCACATTAGATATTCCACGATCCAATCTCTCCCGTATAGTTGCCATACCCGAGCGCTTGTTGCACCATGTAAATTTAGGACCAACATATCCCAGATCAACCATTCCCATAGTCTGCATGAAATGCTGGAGACCACGGGAAGAAGATGACTGATACATTCTACCACCCTGCTTCTCATTCGGTCTCAAGACATCGTTGAAGTCTCTTAGGCACACCCAAGGCACACTGTCATCCGGAACTAACTGTCTTAGCTCCTGCCAAAATGTTTCCTTATCCCTCCAAACCGAAGGCCCATAAACCAGAGAACAGAAAAAATCAGGAGTATCCCCACCCACGTATACCTTCAGATGAAGAATATTAGAGGACCTCCTCAACACAGAAAAACGAAAACCAAGACGCCAACAGAACCCAAGTCCTCCTTTCCTACCGATAGGCAGAACCGAAACAAAATGAGAAAAACCAACCTTCTTCAAAATACGCGAAACAGAAGCACAATCAACCTTAGTCTCCATCAAGAAAATCCCTACTGGGTCCACTGTCTTCATAATTTCCCGGAGGGCTCTAGTTGCCGGAGGTCGCCCCAACCCCTAACAGTTCCACAATAAGAGCCTCATGTTGAGGGTGGGGGCATGGTCTGGCCCGCCTCCTCAGCCTTTTGACATGAAGAAATAACATTCTCAAACACTGCCTTCGACTTACCTGAACATTTCTTTCTACCTCGACTCCCTGTAGACTCCCGCTTACACTTTCCATTTTTGGTATTACCTTTCGCACCAATCTGGAAAAGAGCTGCAAGAGAGTCTTCGAAACTCGCCTCCCACCGACTCTGGTGTGATTTCCCCCTCTTGGGCGACGACGCTGTACTCGGCTCCCCAAATTCTAGCGATCATTTAATGCCACCTATTTCACTGTGAACAGTATTGCTCACCAAACTAAAGCCATTCTGGGATATCCGAGGGCCTTCTTGTAACTGCCTAGATTGGAACCTCCTTATCCCTTTTGTAGCCTTGGTAAAAGTGGCAAGTTCAACCTGGCCCACATTCGAGTTGTCTCGGCCCAACACATCATGCCCTTCCCGACTCAGCTATAACGTAGTCAACGAGACTAACGTCTCTTCTAAAGGATGGTTTGACAAATTGGGCACCCATTGGTGTTGTAGCTGGCCAATATTATAGACTTTATTATGTGGAGCTTGATTATCGCAATCCTTTATGGGAGAAATTCCCTGAGATGCCTCCCGTACATCACTCCCCTTCCAATCTGTATATTGAGAGATTCTTGGCGCCTCTCCTTGTATAGAAAATCTTTCCTTGTGTGCTTTCGGGCCCGCCATAGTTTGAATTTGATCGTCCGCCACCCCACCGATGGCTGTGACTCCCCTACTCACCAGTTCCGATCCTGCGACTGACGTAGACCACACTCTGGTGAAAGCTGCCGCTCGTCTGTCCGCTTTGGAGTTCCATGAGCAGAATCAGGCATCCCTTCCGTCCTCTACCCAAAAGGCGAAAATCCTCTCATTTTGTCTGTCAATGCACAATTTTGGGGATGTGCTGGATTGTGATAGCAGCCACCTATCGTATGGTCTAGCAGACCACAATGAACACAGAATGAGGACAATCTTTCGTACTTGAACCCAATCCACAAGGAGACTCCATCTTCCCTGTAATAATGAAACCCCGGCTCTAATGGAACTGTAGAGCTAAAACGGATCTTGAGACGAATAAAAGATTTGTGGGCATCGATATCATCCATCTGCATTACTTCCCCGAACTTACCTCCAATAAGTCGAGCATTCTCCGCATCGACTATCTCCAACGGCAAACCATGAATCTGGACCCAGAAATCCACCAGTCTAGCCCACAATGAACCCCTTGAATGAGGACAAGGATAAAGACACGTTCCTTGTCAGCCAAAGATTTGAAGGGGAAGACGGAAATCTATTCCAGACTTGAATCCATCCTCAATCTTTAGGTCATCCAGAAACCTCATCCAGAAATCCTGTCTGAATGATTGGCTGAATAATATGGAACGGGAATATCTTCTTTGAAATTAATTTGCCCACCAACGAAGCCTGGCAAATATGGGTTGCCCAATTCAAATTCAGCTTCAACAATCCCGAAATCTCATTCCAAGATAATGACTTTGTTTTCGCAATGATCTCTTCCATAACACACTACCAATCCCTTTAGCGGAGGAACAAGGTAGGGCTCACAGAAAGAAAAACTGAGAGGAAAGAAAAGAAAATAGTAAGGAAATGACGATAGCACGTCAGGGAGACGAGGGGGAGAGCATAGCGCTCAGTAGCTCACAGGGAGCGGATTGAACATATTCTTTAGTGAACTTATTCATTCCGTGAGTGCATCTTTTCTTTCTTTCTTTTGTTTTTTCTTTTTTTTTTTTATCTTCAATTTCAAAGACTTCCGGTATCATTAACCCCATAAATGATTCAAGTAGCATACTGTTTTTCCTGAATCTTGTCAGGGTTCTATTGGAATTTTTTTTAATTAAAGTTAGTGTAGATTCTCTTCAGATTTATGAAAAAATTATTGAAGTTTGTGAACAAATATTGAAGTTTATTAAAAAAAATAGAGAAAAATAATAATAATTCACCCTGTAACAATAGTCCAATATCAATCTTGACCCCACAATTTTCAAAACAGCCATCTAAGTTAAGTGCAAAAAATACAAAATGATCGAAATACTCCTCAAAGACAAAGTTACTACAATAATTAAAAATAATAATGAAAAAAATGATAGTTAAAAAAAAGTAATGCTTTTGAAATAAAACTATTGAAATTCTATTCAGTAATTTATTTTTTTTAATTACTTTCTGAATTTATTTATTTTAAAAAAAATTTGTATTAGGGGGATATTTCTATCATTTTGCATGTTTTAGACTTAAGGCTTGATTTAGACGGGACGTATAGAGAAGATTTTCAGAAATTAAAGGACATAAATCACGGTTTTGATAGTTGAAGGGTCCAGATTTATTTTGCCCTACAATTACAAGTAAAGTACTATGATTTTTCCCAAAAAAATAACTATAAAATAAATTTTAAAAAAAATTTGTGGTACCCAAACAAAACCCAAGTCACAACGTTAGTTCTGGTAATTAAGCAACTCATGTTGCACACTGTGGACTCGGTGGTGTGGAAGGAACTAGACAAGAAATACGAGTGGTTTGGTCGGGAAGCTCGTAACATATGTTTAGGTCTAGCTTCTGATGGATTCAATCCATTCAAGAACATGAGCTTGTCATACAGTAGCTGGCCAATTTTATGCTCTCACTGCTTATTCCCAAGGATAGAAGTCGAGAAATGATATCGATGTGTATTTACAGCCCCTAATAGAGGAGTTGAAAGATTTATTAGAGGATTGAGTGCAAACATATGATGAGGTGGAAAAGAGGTACATTTAACTTACGTGCAGTGTTGCTCTGGACAATAAATGACTTCCCGGCCTATGGTATCTATCCGGATGGAGTACAAAAGGGAAGTTAGCTTGCCAAACGTGTAATGCGGACATGATGTCTTCATGGCTGAATGGAGGTAAACATTGCTTCTTGGGACATCGCTAGTATTTGCCCGCTTCACATCAGTGAGGCACAATGTGACATATTTGATGGGAATAAAGAGTTTAATCGGAGCCTAAAGAGTTAACTGGACAAGAAATACTTGAGCAACTTGCATCGTACCTATTATGACTTTTGGAAAGACACAGAAGAAGAGGAACTGGACTGTGGATGAGTTGAGTTGGACGAAATGAAGTATTTTCATTGAGTTGTGTATTGGTCAAAATTAAAACTTCGACACAATTTGCCGTGATGCATATGGAGAAGAATATCTATGATAATGTGTTGGGGACTTTGCCAAACATTGACGGGAAAACGAAGGATAATGTCAGTGCTCGGAGAGATTTGGCATTAATTGGAATAAAGAAAGAGTTGCATCTACAATTTCAGGGTCAACATGAGGTCATGCCTCATGCATCTTTCATGCTGACAAAAGAGGAGCGTAGAAAGTGTTATCAGTGGTTGAAGGGTGTGAAGTTTCCTGACGGGTACGCAGCTAATATATCCAGATACGTGAATGTGAAAGAATGCAAAATATGGGGTATAAATGCCATAATTGTCACCCATCATTTTTCACTGTCATGGTCCATTTTGCAATCCACTTGCCTCAAAAATTTTACTTGCGGCACCCATACAGTTTCGTGGATGTATCTATAGAAAGATGAAGCGTTTCGTGAAGAACAGGGCACCTGATGAATCGCATAGTATAGATAGTTATGTGTGGAATGAATGTTTAACATTTTTCTCTATGTACCTCTGTGGGGTTGAGACGTGATTCAATGGAAAAGAGAGGAATTATGCCAAAGTAGATGACCAAGGAGGACATCTGGACCGTCTTTCTGTGTTTGCTGTAAATGTTTGTCCGTTAGGAGCAGGCAAGGGCCACGATTTGAATAGGAAGGAGTTCACTAAAGCAGAGTGGTATGTACTTAACAACTGTGCAGAACTCAGCCCACATTTAGAGTAAGCGATTTTTCATCATTTTATTGTTGTATTTCAAAGTTTTTTTAGTGCGCTTGTTTTATGAATATTTGTTTGCAGCGAGCATCTACATGAACTCAGACAGCAATCACAAGTAGATGTTGATCGAAGGCACGAAGTAAAATTCCCTTCATGGTTTTAAAAAAAGGTATTTATTACCTATGTAGAATGTATAGCTATTTTTTTGTTTAATTTATTTTTTTAATGTCTCATACAGTTATATTATTTTAGATACAAATGATGCACAATGAATATGCAGCTGAGGTGTCAGATGATTTATATATACTGGCATTCCAATCAGATCAACAAGTAATTTCCTATTCTGGATGCATAGTTAATAAACTCCGGTTTCATACAAGTCAACGTGAACAATTTCGTAGTACTAGAATAGCGGTGTGGTTGTTCCGGGAGACCATGATGGGGAAGACGGTGATTTTTATGGCCAAAGTTGTAGACATTTACGCATTAAAGTACCTGCGCAAGAATTTAGTTTATTTATTCAAGTGTGGCTGGTTTGACTTGAGCATCCAAAATTAGGTCTTCACAAAAGTGGACGGTTTGTTAGCATCAACACATTACGAAAATGGTATAAAGAAGACATGTTCGTGCTTGTATCTCAAGGTGGTCAAGTACTTTATCTAGATGATATAAAGTTGGGCGGCCATTGGAAGATAGTTCAGAAAATAATATGTAGAAATAAATATGATATGCTTGTTGTTGGAGAAGAGGATGACAAATAGAGGGCAGGACTATCGAACCAGAAAGAGAGGGTAGGACCGTCGAACCCCGAAGCATACTAGGAGAACGAGTCAGTTTCTCTTTTTGTAGATTTCAGCAATTTTAACATGATTTCGTTGAGTAGGCACGATGTCGATCCACTTTTGCACTTCATTGATGACACTGAGACATGACGTCGTGCTACATCAATATCGGACAACGATAAAGAGTCGTGTGATGATAGTGAGGATAGTGATAACTCTGAAGAGTCCGACTTTAATTATTAAAGTGATTTACGAATCTCTGTAGTTTATGTTATGTTTATTTAACACGTTCATATCTTATTTCTCTGACAATAATAGAGTTTCTCACTTGTTGTGCCTGTGTAATCACAGGACGTCGTCATGGCAGCTGGAGGAAAACGTCTTCATTGTGATTGAAGTGCTAGATCATTTGGTGCTAGCGATCATCCCGGGACTAGAGCAGATACGACTCCTTCAAATGGAGCAAACGACGATTTACCATCTCCTGCGTCGGTCAACCCACGTAGCACCCCGCAGAGTTGTTGTGCGTGTAAGTATTTCAAACTAACTTTAATGTTAATTTTTTAAATACATGTAATTAGGTGCTGATGTTTTACGTTAATAATATTTGTGTTCATGTATAGCCACCTCTGAGATTAGACATGTACAGGGTAGGACGCCCGGGATTGCATTAGAGAAAGCTGAGCGTCCATATTTCCTATAGCCGTATGGGTGGTGATGATGAGCATCTTCGATGTGCTCTAGTCATATTGGTTCTCTTGTGCGATCACATGTCCCGTTTGATGTGGTCAACTGGTCCAAAGTCTCCGATGAGGTTAAGTCTTATGTCATGAACAAAGTATTGGTAAGTGTAACTTAGTAAAAATTAGACTTCTTTTTATTAATTATTGTTTAATTATACTAACATGGTTCATTTCAGGATGACTTCAACCTGGATTATGATTGGCCAGAGGATCGCAACACTGTAATGTCTACAATGAACACAGCGTACATGACACATCGGAATAGAATACACCAGTACTACGCTTTGTTCTCCACCAAAGAAGAAGTGTTAGAGCATCCTGTACCGAACATGAAAAAGAAGAATGGGCTCCCATCTGTGAATTATTTAGTACTAAATAATTTCAGGTAAAAATGTTTATTCTAATATTTTTATTTACTTCTATACTTCGTTTTTTTTACTAACTCAATAGTATGTATTTTAGAGAAGAAGTGAAATCAACAGCCAAAATAGGGCTAAGTTGACACATGAACATCCGATACTAATAAGGATGGCACATAAACATCCGATACTTCATGGAAAAATTTTGTAATTTCTATAAAATTTTATTATGCATTATTAATCTTTTATATTTAAAAGTTATTAATTTTCACAATGTTCTCCTTCACTTGTAGGAAAAAGATGGAGGCACTACAGTTACAACACGAGTATGGGGGAAGGTCATTCACAGAAGTGGAGATCTTCACAAAGGTCTAGGGGACGAAAACGGGTTACGTACTTGGTTTAGGCCATTCAATGCGGCAAGTTTGATCATCATCTTCGGTGTCGTCCGTTTATCTGGCCCATAGATTGGAAGAGGCAAAAATGGAGATAGAGGAGATAAGGGCTAGACAAAAAAAAAAGGATAAGGTATTTGTGAGGCAAGCAGAAATAGAGAGGGCGATGCGAGAGCAACAACAACATTTAATGGAGCAGAAGCAACATTTAGAGGAGCAGCAACGGAAGCAACAAGCAGAGCAAGAAAAGAGGCTCCAGCTATTGCAAGCACAAATGCATGAGCAGATGATAGAACAGTAAGGAAGGCGACAGCGCATTTCACTCCCCGACACAAATTTGTATATATTGTTTATTTCAGACTTGATTTTGATTATGTATTTTATTTACTATTATGTCGATTATATATTTGTAGACCATTACTGATTTATACTATATTTAATATGATGTCTTCATATTCATGTCTAATCTAATTTTAAATGCATAATTAAATAATTTAAATTCGCAGATTTAATATTATAATTTAGAACTGTCCAGAAGATTAACAACGTCCAGACATCCACCATGATATGTTATTCGTCCGCACGCGATAAATTAATGTCCGCACAAGTTACCCTTAATAATGTCGAACGCTATTGCACCATCCCCATGTTCTTTTTTATCCATAGTCCGCACGTTCTAGAGCCATTTGCACATTATATTCGTGGGATTTTCTTTTTCAAAGAATATAAACAATAAGAGTCCGCATGTAGTTTAGTAGCGTGCAGACGATATATCTGCTGACCAAATTTACATTTTGACACAGAAATTCATCCCGTGTGAACCTATATTACAGACGTTCGCATGGTTCCATGACAAAATTGATTTTTTCATGTAATACATTGACATTCGCATGGGACATGCGAATAGGAAAAAAAAAAAAAACAAGAATCTGTGACGGAATCCCACAAAATGAAAACTGTCCAAATGTCTAAGTTGGCATCCGGACTCTATTTCCTGAGGAAATTCAGAATTTGTCACCCAAGAACAAGGGTGACACGTTCTTCTGTCAAACCGATATGGGTGGTTAACGGTAATGTAGGTGACAGTTTGGCGAAAACCGTTACCGTCACCTCAATTGACGGAATCACATAATTGACACCGTCACGGCACCGCTAAGGCACAATAACTGACTTGCGATGAGGTATTAACTGTAACGTTATACGATAACCGCTTAAACCGTTGGGCAAAAAAAAAAGGGCTTTTTTTTTTTGCTTTTCATTTTTTTTTCACTATTTTGGCTGTTTTCCTTGGATTTTTTGGACTATTAAGACCATTTGATGCCTATATATAAGTAACAAATATAATCATTCAAATATCATAATCTGTTTAAATTTTCAATATAATATCATAATCAATAATTATATCAAAGGACAAATATCATAACCTATTCAAACATTATATCATGATCATTAATAATCATAACAAATATAATAAGCTGTCTAAAAGTCCAACATAATATCATATTCAAACATAATGACTAAAGTCCAATAAAAGTGTCCAACAATGTGACATAAACCAAACTAACATATTCTAATAAAAGCCCACACAAAAGTATGTCACATAATCAATAATTATCTCAAGTCTCAACTAGGGGAGTTAACAATAGTGTAGGTGACGGTTTGGCAAACACCGTCACCGTCACCGTCACCGTCATCGTACCGCAATTGACGGAATTAAATATTGACAGCCGTTAACACACCGCTAAGGCAAATAACCGCCCTTACGTTACGTACCGGTAGCGGTGACGGTTTTAGGGTTAAAACCGCCACCTGCCGGTGAAAATGAGCACCCCTACAAACGGTGTCAAAATTGTTTTTGACACCAATGACTTTTGGTGACAAAAAAATTTGACACTCAAAAGCTGTTTTGTTGTAGTGTTTTTGTACGTGATCAAGAAAAATGAAAAGCGAAAACTAAGAAGACGAGATCGCGCTAGATTTATTGATGATATAAGTTAATAGGCTGAAATTACTAACTGTTTTGAAGAGCTTCAGTGAGGCGCAACATCATTAGCAAAGACGACTAAGAAAGCGTCTCGCGAGACTTAAGCTTAATAGTTAATACTAATTACTAACTGTTTTGAAGAGCTTCAGTGATTTCTCTAGGCGCAACATCATTAGCAAAGACGAGAATTGCAATCAAACAAAATAGAATGGTAGTGGAGAACTTGGTAGCCATCTTGAGTCGTAGTGGAGAACTTGGTAGTCATTCTCCCTAAAATAGCATTTCACAAAGTTCGTATATTCCAACTCAAGCTAGGTTGTATTTTGGCTTATGTGAGCCGCTGAAGATTTTGTCTTCTTCTTTTTCTGCACACTACAAAAGTTTAAAATAGGATATTCCATTTTTAATGGCCAAGAAGAAAGAATCCCGGGTCACATAGTTATCAAAATCATTGATCTACTTCTTTTCTATATAATCATTATGAAAATTGTGGAGATTTTTTTTTTTTTTTTTTTTGCTTTTTCTTTGAAGGGTGTGAAGGTATAAATTTTTGTTGGAAAATTTTGAAGTTTTACGAGAGTCGTGAAAATAAGAGAGATGATTTGATTAAAATTTTTTATGTTTCTTTTGATGAAGAAAAAAGATTTGATGGAGAAAGAGAGATGATTTTGAATTATTATTATTATTTTAAAAATTTTAAAATATAAATATAAAGGCAAATGCATTTTTTGTTAGTACCTCGTGACCAAAAGGTACAAACTGTATTTTATCTTGTTCTTTTTTTGCTCTAAAATGATTTTGTTGGAAGTCTTTTATGAACTAAAATTAAAAATTAAAATATATTAAAGTTGTGATCAACTTTCAATGAATCACAAAGGCTATATATGCACACTCATATGTACTCACGAGGATCAAATCAACTTTCTTTTCTAACCGCAACATGAGCTGCTTGTATATCATATTTAGGAGTACTTTCAAGTGCTGGGATTGAAAATTGGATTTAAGTGAATACGGTAAAAAAAAAAAATAGCCTTTTCAAGAGAAAGAGAGAGCCACTGCCCTCCTCTAGAAGTTTATGACAAATACTTTTTTTCTTCTTTTTGTCTCTAAGCTATTGTGACATATATTTGCTTCTAAATGTATTGTCCAACACTGGTTATATATATATGCAGTGATAAATATTTGTTTATAGATTACCAAGTTAACATTTACTATTGTGGATGTCCGAATATCAATGACTACAATGTTTTTCTGAAACGAACTAATTCTATTCTACTAATTTAATTCTTCTCTTTTCATAGGATATTTAACTCTATCTTTGTGATTTATATAAAGCCTCACCCTTCACATCTTGATCGCGTGAAATGGACCCTAGCCCTGATTGGCCTACTCCGTGGAGGGACTTGGAGGCAGTTGTCGCCAAAGAAACAGTCAAAACTGCATAGAGAAGGTCTATGTATATTAATTACTCTGATTTGGACCAATGACCTAATGTAATTGGATGAACATTTATTTCCATGTTGTACCTTGTTTCTTTGGGGGGAAAAATAGGCGACGTGTTGACCTGGGGGAGAGGAGAGTTTTCTTGCTTCAGACCACATTGACGTTGAAAATGTATACCCGGAGAAACTTACATCAATGGATTACATGGGTACTTAACTCTTTTGTAAAACGAATTAACTTCATTCTACTAATTTAGTTCTTATCTTTTTCATAGTATGTTTAACTCTATTTTTGGGATTTTTATAAAGCCCTACCTTAATTTGAATCGCAACTGCGTGACATGGGCCCTCACCTGATGGGCTTCTTCCGTGCACGGACTTAGATGCAGTTGTCCCCTATGAAATGGTCAAAACTGCTTGGAAAGCTGTGTGTAAATTAATTATTTTAACTTGGATCAATTATTAGATTGAGATCTTCTGTAATTTTTTATCTGAATACTGTATAATTTTATTGTATAATTTGAGTAGAGAATTGCATAAAATCTTAATTCTCAATAACCTAACGCAATTGGACATTTATTTCCAATGCAGAGACTTCTGCATGCTGCGAACAATTTTCACCCTCCAGTAAGTAGTTGTCACTTGACAGAGGCAAGCCAAAACACACGGTCGAAGTACGAAAGGGACATTGTCTTGACCAAAAGAAGAGAGTGGAGATGGGCTGCAACGAAAAAAAGAAAGGGTCTTGTCCAATCAAAAGCTACCCTTTGCCATCCAGCTGGAATCAAATGACAAACTCATGTGCCGCCACTAGTGACCTGTAAATTCTTGTCCTTTGTTCGCATTATTTAGACTTCCAAGTCATGGGTTGGCACCGGCTACATGGGAAATAGAGAGGGCGACCACCAACACGCCATTATTTTTTTTCTTCGCGACCAACGCACCACTTTATGAATGCAAAATATCTGAGTCTAATTTTTTAAAATATTTGCAAGGAGCTCAGATGTAATGTCAATGTAGTTCATGTAGTATCAAAGATAAGGTTATGCGTTCGAAATCTAAGCTGTGTTGGGTCTACCACTTGAGCAAGAATTCGGACCTACACGTGAAGGGAGTCGAATATAATTCAAATAAAAAAAAATATCTCTTACTTTAAACTTTTAGGATAAATGATAAATTCACATAATATTCCAAATCTAATATATTATTTCTATTATAGATAATATCATATCAAATCTTATAGATGAATTATTATATTATATCTAATAGAAATAACCCCTAATATTATTTTTCATATCCAATTACCAACAAATCGCGTGATGGGCCCGTTCCATGTCAGGACTTGGAGGAAGTTGTCCCCTAAGAAATGGTCAAAACTACATGGGAAAGTTCTGTGTAAATTAATTTCTCTGACTTGGACCAATGACCTAACCTAACATTTATTTTCATGTTGTACCTCGTTTCTTTGCCCAAAAAAATGGGTGGCGTCTTTGACCGTGGGGAGAGTAGAGTTTTCTTGCTTCGGACTACACTCCTCGATGGATTAGCTCTTGTCCTTTACTTTCATTCGTTTTCTTTCCCCAAGCAAGAAGTTACACTACAAAAAAAACTAGTCTTTAGCAGTGGTCACCAAAATACCGCTATAGACACTATTTAGCGGCATTTGTGGAAAAACGCCGCTAGAAATCACCTATAGCGGCGGTCAGCGGTGGTTTCTCGCAGCGTTTATGGACAAAACGCAGCTAAAAGATCGATCTTTAGCTGTGGTCTTTTTAGCGGCGATCATCAAACGCCACTATAGATGGTTTCTCGCTGTGTTTGTCTACAAACATCACTAAAAGTCTGATCTTTAACGGCGGTCGTTTTAGCTGCGGTTATAGGTTGTTTCTCGCGGCGTTTGTTGACAAACAAACGCCGCTAAAGATCTGTATCTACAACGGCGATCACAGTTGACCGCCCTATAGGTCTAATTTTTAGCAGTGTTTGTGCACAAACGCTGCTAGAAATTCGGTACCTATAGCAGCAGTCAGCTGGAGCACCCACCTTTAACAGCGTTGGTTGACACAAACGATAGTTTTTATTTATTAATTATAAGTTAATTAATGTAAATAATTGTTTTATATATTATTATATTCCTTTTAATATATAATTTTATTTTGTCATGTATTTGGAAAATTTTATTTTGAAGGACCTACTTAATAAAATATGAAATTAGATGGATTGATATGAAAATTGAAGTTGTTATATGATATATTTTAAATTATACATATGGTTATTATGGTAATTGCATATTTATTGACTAAATTTAAGTAGTTTAGAGAACATCTATTATCATACTTAAAATGAACATATATATTGTCATACTTTGGTTAATTAGCACATATCATGTATATGATAAACACATATAGCAAATAGCATGTAAACCTATATATATATATAATAAAAACATATTACTTACCGTTTACCCAAAAAACATATATTTAATACTAAGTACTAAGATTTTTTTAAATACTAAGTATAAAGTTCAAAGTATTATTAGTACTAAGTTATTTTACGTACTAAGTACTAGACTATATACAAGGCATTATACTTTTAAATTATAAGTACTAGATATTATTATTACCAACCTATTTTAATTAAGATTATTACACAAGTTATAAAAAAAAGTGTAAAAATAATATGCTATGTATTTAATACTAAGTACTTAGATTTTTAAATACTGTTACAAATTACAAATTACTATTATTACTGTTACAAATTACAAATTATAGATTATAGATTTCTAAAATCTGTTACTCTCTTCCTTGTGCCGCTCAATTGTCAAAGAAAATTTAAGGAATGGGCCAAAAGTTTCAGCGCTCTCTCATAAGTTTTGGCCCTCTCTCATTCTCCAATTCTCTATCTCCCAGCCACGATTTATCTCTCGTCTTTTCAGTCCTTCCTATCGATGGCTTCATCATTCTGAGCCCAGCCACCAAAGCTTCAGCCCCTCCTCTTCGTCGAAGCTCCAAAATTTTGGGAATTTTGAGTTGCTGTACTATTAACGGTAAGCCCTATTTCTTCTCTGCTTTATTTTCTCTTCTAAATTTTTGCTTCTGGGAATGTTGGTCTGGAGGGGGTGATGACCTGGAGGAGGGTGGCCAAGTCCCTTCAGTCTCTTGTGGCCCATGGCTTGCTCTTCTCCTTCACTCTCTTGCTTGCGCTCAAGCTTCAGAATGCCGTGCCTTATTCATGGTGGTTCGTAATTTTTTTTTCCGTTGCTTTTGTCTGTCAAGTTTGATTTTTGTTCTTGTTAGATAATATTTGCTTTGCTATTAGTTTTTCCGCTGGAAAAGTGGAAGAAAAGACAAGAGAATTTGAGTTCTTGGGAAAGAGCTCTGTTTCTTCATATTGGGTGTGCTAGCTTAAGTGGTAGTGGCAGCGAAGTGGTCTTTATTGCAGTTGGGTCTGTTTTGGTACTGGAATCTCATACTTGTCTCATGAAAAGTTAATTCTATTACATTAAGGCTACATATATTACTCTATTCCCGGTCTTTCCTCTTTATGTTCGTTTTTCTACTGTGGTTCCTTTTCCGGCCATTTATGGATCATGAATATAGGAATATGTTTTTACGAGCTGGAGGGGGGTGGGGGAGGACTTGAAAAACTCCAACTGAGAAGGGTATAATTTTCTTAGAAAAAAAAAAGAGAGAGAGAGAATGGTATAATTTTGACACTCTTCCAAACTAGCACTAGCTTTTCATCATTTTTGAGCAATGATAGATGATAGGAGCGGTGAATCTGTGGGTTTGAGACATGCGTGTCTTCCAAACTAGCACATGCGTGTCTAATTTTTTTTATAAAAAGCAACGGACAGGTTGAGTGATGATTCTTTGTTTTTTAAGAAAAATACCAAACTATCTTCAGGAAAAAGGTATTTGCCTATCTTTGTTCGATTTTCTGTTATTTGTTGTCCCACCTCATTTATCTTAAATGAAACTATGCATATTATGTACTCCAAAGGATCAACAGATAATGTGTATGTTTCATACCTACAGTGATAGCTCATGGTGATATACTGATTCTAGTTTTATAATTCCTTCACTCTTTCAAAACACAAGTGCGAAATTGTCAAAATTTTACAAGAAAAAAGCATGTGGTTGGAATGATGGAGACGGTGTGAATGATGCCCCTGCCTTAAAGCAGATATTGGAATAGCAGTGGCAGATGCTACGGATGCTGCAAGAAGTGCTGCTGATATAGTCTTAACTGAACATGGCTTAAGTGTGATTGTTAGTGCTGTGCTAACTAGCAGAGGTATATTTCAAAGAATGAAGAATTATACAGTTGAGTATCCGTTCTTTCTTCTGTTTATAATGATGGTATCATCAATGAACAAAATCAGTTGTACTAACTTTTTGAAAGCAATTCTCTGTCCAAGCAATTCTCTCTTGCAATCTAATTGAATAGTATGGGCCAACTCTTCCAAAAGCACATGACTTTTTGAAAGCTTCACAGGTAAGACTGTCAAATACCAATTACATTGCTTTGGGGGAAGTAATGCTTTCAATAATCGGGATGATGCTGTGAATGTCCTTTCTCTACAAGGAAGAATTCAACTAATGAATTTAGTTTTGTTTTCTTCAACTAAAAAAAATTCAAACTATGCTTGCTCAGTAGATATCCACTTCACCCTTCTGATTTTATTACTTTTAATATCAATTGCTAACACAGAGTAACAATGGTCTTAGCATCTATGTTTATTGCTATGACTGTAAAATGCCTCTATGTTTATGAATTTTGGAGTGCCTTTAAAATGCCTTTATGTATTCTATATCTCTCTCTGTTGCATCTGTTCAAGCTATTGGCATATTGTTCATTTTTTCTTATCCCGTTTCTCCTTTCCAATGACAGAGTTACCACTTGGTGAAGATGGTGTTGGTGCTAATGGTGTACTGAAGCTGCTTTTGCTAATGCTAGGATTAAAGTTACTTTTATTTTAGGGAAAAATTCACTTTGCACCCCTGAACTTTGGGGTATTTCTAAGTTGCACCTACTTTTATCGATTTCGTTAGATTAGTACTCCAAAGTTTATGTTTACATTGATTTCCACCCTAGACCTCAAATTACCGTTATTTCTCACGGCAAACCAACCACGTGCCGTCCACGTGATAACTTAACGATTTCATTTCCCGTTTTGCCCTCATCTCCTTTGGTGTTCTCTCCATCCACGCTTTTCTCCCAATACCCACTAATCTCTACAAATATTTAAACCCTTAAACGCAAACAATAGTAGAAACAAAAAACACAATGACCACAAAGCAAGACAGATGCTTTGCATAAACGGGAAAAACAGAATCTCCTTTTATATCCTTCTAGTCCTTTTCTTTTCTTTTTTTCTTTTTGGTCTTCTAGGTGCGTTGTTGCAGAATGCAGGGGGTTGAAAAAAAGAGATGGGTTTCAATGTCAAAGAGAAGAACGTGGGCTCTCCCCATGTATGACTTTATTCGACGAAGTGAGATTATAAAAATAACAATGATTTACTATGCATTCCAAAATATTATGGTGTTTGTTCTCTTACGGCATGACGATGCACCTACGTCCCAGCATGTAGCCCCTGATGAGTCAGCTCATGCTTCCACACACGCAGCACCTGCCAGATCTTCTTAGTTCGTTTCTTTCTTTTCTTCCATGTATATTTTACGTGTATATTTCTCTGTATTCTAGAGCCTTCCTAGTTTGTTTGGAAGTTAGGAAGTTAGACGATTCCTTTCTCTTGCTTATATATTCTATATGTATTTCATATTCTTTAACGACTAATAGAATTGCTCAACTCTCATTCTCTCTCTGCCTTCTCACGATAATCTTCTGCTACGTATTTTTCCTTGCTTTCATTTTTTATCCTTTCATGTTCATCCACCTCCTCTTTCAGCCCATTAATATAGCTGTTTATTCTTGCCAAGAAAAGAAGAAAGCAACAGACATCAAATGGAAACGCAAACGTAGTTGTTTCTTCTTGTGCAACCTCCTCTTCCTGTGCTTTTTATTTAAATTTTGGTCTTTTCATATGGAAACACAAACGTAGCTGTTATTAATGAGTAGAAAAGATGGAATGTTGCACAAAGAATCTACTTTGTTTTCTTTCAATTTTTTCGTACTATACAAAGTAAGTTCATTTGCTTCTCCTTTCTCTTTTTGAAAAAGAACAGAAAGCTCTTATGTTTTGGCGTTTCCTAGAGAATAATTTGCAGTGCTGGTCTTTTCTGTTAAGAAACATGAGGAAGACGACAGAGAGAATAAGGATGAGCAAAAGAATTGAGCTGGTCGGGATGCCGAGGTGGTGAGCTGGTCCTTTCTTTGAGATTTTCAGCAAACCTTTGCTTGTTTGCTGCCTCATGCAATCTGTAGATTAATCTCCAGCTTTCTGACAACATTGTTGCTTTTTCTTACCTCACCTCCTCAGTAGGTGCAGCATCACCCTCCTCCCCTTCTTTCTTGGTGGAGTCTTCTTCTTGCTACCAACGTCAACTCTATAGTGTTGGAGATACCAATATGTGAGAAGGCATGGGAGCAAAAGACAAGAAGGGGTGGTGTTCGATCGAAAGAAAAAAAGAGGGGAGATTGATTAGGCATTTCTCGATCAAGGAGAGGAAGTCAGGTCTATGAGAGTTGGAGACTGCTCCAAGTAACAGGCCGAAGATGGTGTCGGCGTCAACACTTTGAAGCTGTAGGCTTCTGTCATAGTAAGAGGAAGTAATTTCTAATTTCCTTCCCCTTTTTCAGTCTCTATTCTCGCTCTCCCACTTCTCCATTCTCCCATGAACTCGAATTTTCCCTAATCTGTATATAGTATCTCAGTCATTGATCGAAACGCTTCCATTATTTCGAATCCATGCTTTGTGGTCATTGTGTTTTTTGTTTCTGCTATTGTTTGCGTTTAAGCGTTTAAATATTTGTAGAGATTAGTGGGTATTGGGAGAAAAGCGTGGATGGAGAGAACACCAAAGGAGATGAGGGCAAAACGGGAAATGAAATCGTTAAGTTATCACGTGGACGGCACGTGGTTGGTTTGCCGTGAGAAATAACGGTAACTTTGAGGTCTAGGGTGGAAATCAACGTAAACATAAACTTTGGAGTACTAATCTAACGAAATCGATAAAAGTGGGTGCAACTTAGAAATGACCCCAAAGTTCAGGGGTGCAAAGTGAATTTTTTTCTTTATGTTATGTTAGAAACTTATATAGACTCTTGTGTTATAAAACTTGTATAGACTCTTGTGTTGTAAAACTTGTAAGACTTGGTTATTTAATCAATGATGAATTATATTTGCTTTATTATCCTTGTTCTTAGGTTTTTACATAAATGAATTATGGTTATTAAAATAAATTTGTATTACAAATTAAAAATGCGGGTGTTTTTATAAATATAGCTGTTGCAATGTTTTTCTTTAAAAAAAAAAAAACGTTGGGTCTATAGCGGCGTTTTCTAAAACCCTGCTAAAGACCTGTAGCAGCGTTTTAGGAAAACGCTGCTAAAAAATTCAAAAAATTGGTTCGGGTCTATAGCGCCGGTCGTGACTATTGCTAAGTGATCGCCGTTATAGGTCGAGATTTTCACCAGCGGTCACCAAAACAGTCGCTAAAACCTATCCCGATGGACATATAACTGCCACTAAAAAAACGCTGCTAAAACCTATAGCAGCGTTTTTTTGGCCTATAGCAACTGTCGCTGACATTGATTTGCGAAGTGGTTATCACCAAATCAGAATTAGAGAAGGTGATGAGTGGAAGACAGCTTTTAAAACCAAGGATAGTTTGTATGAATGGCTGGTTATGCCATTTGGATTGTCCAATGCCCCAAGTACTTTCATAAGACTTATGACTCAAGTATTGAAGATCTTCATGGGCAAGTATGTTGTGGTCTATTTTGATGATATCTTAATTTACAGCAAGGATAGAGTGCAACATTTGGAACATCTCTCTAATGTTTTCCAAGTGCTTTATGAAAATCAGCTCTATGTGAACCTTAATAAGTGCTCTTTCATGACTGGTCAAGTCGTATTTCTAGGCTATGTTGTGAGTGCAGATGGCATGAAGACGGATGATGAGAAATTAAAGGCTATTCTTGATTGGCCTACACCTAGAAGCCTAACCGATGTGAGAAGCTTTCATGGTTTGGCCTCATTCTACAGAAGATTTATTCAACATTTCAGCACCATTGTTGCCCCAATGATGGATGTTCTAAAGAAGAAGGAATTTGTTCTTGGTTTGCCTAGAACACAGCACGGGTTTCATTGCATATTTGTGGTAGTAGATCGTTTCTCCAAGACGGCTCACTTTATCCCATGTAAGAATTCTACTGATGCATCTCATATCGCTGCCTTATTTTTTTAAAAAGTTGTTCGTCTACATGATGTTCCAAAGACCATTACTTCAGATCGTGATGTGAAATTTGTTAGTCACTTTTAGAGGACACTATGGAAAATTTTGGGGACTCGTTTGCAATTCTCTAGTGCTTACCATCCCCAAACTGATGGACAAACTGAAGTGGTGAATAGATCTCTTGGAAATTTGCTGAGAAGTTAGTAGGAGAGCATCCAAGGAAATGAGACTTTGTCATTCCTCAAGCTGAATTTGCTTACAATAGTTCAGCCAATCAATCAATTAAGAAGTCTCCACTTAAAGTCGTCTATGGCAATAATCCAAGTCATGTTCTTGATCTCCCACCACTACTAAATCAAGCAAGAGTAAGTATGGAAGCTAAAGAGTTCACTGAGCAAATAAAAGAAGTTCATGAACAAGTTCGACATCAATTGCAGCATTCTACTCAGATGTACAAGTCCAAGGCTGATGTTCATTGAAGGAAATTTGAGTTCAAGGAAGGAGATCTGGTTATGGTTTATCTACGGAAGGAAAGGTTTCCTGTTGGTACTTATAACAAGCTGAAACAGAGGAAGTTTGGCCCTTGTCGAGTTCTAAAGAAGTTAGGTCCAAATGCTTATCGCATTGAATTACCCGCTGGATTTTCCATAAGTCCTACGTTCAATATAAGTGATCTTTATCCTTATTATGGCGATGAGGAGTAGATTCCTATGGAAGCAAAGGATTTCAAAGGCAGCCTCTCTAAATCGCGAGTCCATTGATGTTCTGGATGTATGTTCTATCACAACTCGGCGTGGCACTTGCACACAATACTTGGTTCGATGGCCTGAGAAACCAAGTTCCGAATATGCATGGATTTCTGGTGAAGAGCTCAAGAAGTTAGATCAGTAGCTGTGGGAAGATCTGAACTCAAACTCAAAGGCGAGTTCTTTTCAAAAAAGGGAGAATGATGCAGGAGCATCCCTTGCACCTCAGCAAACAACACTTGTATCTCGGGCCGAGGTAACAAAGCATCTCTTGTATCTCGGGCAGATCTGCACCTCAGCTGGAACGATTTATGAAGAGTTAATCAGAGTGCAATATATCGTTGGAAATCTCTACATCTCTAGTTTCAAACGCACTTGACCTCATATCATTTGAAGATTCATAGAGAAAGTTATGACGTTTTTATTACTGGACGTCGGGAATGGCAACATACAGCGAATTTCAAAGTGCATTTAATTTCTTTTGTGTTGGAATTGTCTAGACTTTATTATTCCGTTTTTTCTAGCTTGACCATGATGTAATGAACTCTATATATGAGTGATTATCCAAAATAATAAAGAAGAACTTTTGATTCAAAGATATAATTCTTGCAAGTGTATCTCTTGCTTTGGAGTTGAGTGACATCCTCCTACCAATCAAGCGAGTGGCTTGGTCGCGTCGAGTGGCATCCGCGATTAGTAGCATCGAGTGGCTTCTGCTACCCCTGGTCGAGTGGCATCCAGGACTATCCCCTTCCCTTGGCTCAATCCTTTTTGGATTTTACCAAGCCTTGCAAATCCCGGTCTGCATCAGTAGTGATCAACAGAATCTATGTCCTAGGGGCTAGGATTGTTTTTGTCACGAAGTTAGCCAAAAGGGGACATTATTAGGGAATAATCTTGATTGGCTTTACTTCATATGTAATTGAGTATTAATTCCTGAGATATCAATGTATTATGAAGCTTTTATGAAGAATTGAAAATAGCAGTAAAAACTCAGTTTTTCCTCAAAAATATCAAGTCAGCTGGAAGTCAAACAAAATCGCGATTTGAAGCATTGCTATAACAGATTTTAGTTAGACCGTTTCTAACTAATTAAAAGACGCCAAGATGACCCATAAGTTCGGGAAACTTCCACTTTTAGCCGTGTATTACCCTCATCATATAACCCCATTATTTTATTATTATTCTTTAACTTAGAAAAATTCAGATCTTGAGCTTTCAATGAAAAATCCTCTCTAGAGACTCTGTGATTTTTCTGAGCCATTGTTGTGTGAACTAAGGATGAGCCTTGAGATTTATCCCTCTCTTTAGGTTCTTAGTTCCAGATTTGATCACCATTGTATTTCCCCAAAAGAATTTCGAGATCTTCTGAAGTTGCTGAAAATCTTGAAGGTCCAAGTGCCCTGTTCATGAAATTGCTGCTGTTGTGAGTTCACAATGAAGGACGACAAGGTATGGACAGCGAGGTAAAGATTCTTAGATTTTTGAATGGATGAGAGGGTCTTAATCCCTGCTATGGAGTAGATCTGAATGTTGTATTTCGAGTAAGAAACAAGAGTGTTAGACTAGGAATTTGGGTATTCTTGAGTCTATGGATCACCTTGTATTTCGAGTTTGAAAAGCTAGTGAAATCTTTCCCTGGCCTACGGGCCCATAGAGTTTTTGTCTCTTGGAATTTGTTTCCAAGAGATTTTCTCTTCGTAACCAAAAGATTGGTGTCTTTATGTGGTGATTGATTAGTTATATTGTTATTGATTAATTGTTAATAATCGTTGAATAGCAAGTTGAGAATTTATAGGTGTTCTTGGACACAAAGAATCTTAGATATAGATTCTGATTTACATGATTTATATTCCACTTTGATAAATTGTGTTGTAGTAATTTTTACATTGAAATTACTGATCTATTATTGTGTAGCTTGTGCAGAAATTTTAGTTAAGTTTAAAAAGTTACAAGAAAAGTTGTAGAACCTATTCATCCCCCCCCCTCTAGGTTCGGCTAGTGATGGTTTTGAGTCTTAAATCATTTTGTTCAGATTTCGAGGGAGAGGCAGAGGGAGGACTGGAAGAGATTTCGGTCCAGGGGACGCGCGAGAAATGAATTTCAGCTTCAATTTTTACCGCCATTTTGAAACTCATAGTGTTTTGCAATTAAAATGAAACTCATTTTTTTGCTTTGTTTTCTTTTCCTTTATATTTTGTTTGTTTTATTTTGATTTATATAATGTTCTTTTATTCCGGTGAAGTAAAATTGTAAAGCCTCATGAGCACTAATGTGTCAAATTAGTGCCAGATAAGAAAATAATTAAATGAAATTAGTGTCAAATTTCAAAATCTAAAAAGTACATATGTATTGCTTATGTAACAAGTACATACGTATAATTTATATAAATATGCATATACTTATAACTATCCATTTTTTAAAGTCTTGTTTTATTATATAATAAATTGCGTCACAATACATTTGGCTACACTTCTATACTTATACATATCACTTTGTAGTAAAAGAACATTACAGGTATAAATATAACATTGTTGTCACAATACATTATATATATATCAATGTATTGTGACTACATCATCCTATATATATAGTATACATATATATACTCATATATATCACTTAACAACAAGTGATATAGTATATAAAATATTCAATCTTAATATATACAAATGCTATACACATAGATGGGTGACAAAATACTCAATCTTAATATGTACAAATACTATACACATGAATTATAATTTAAAATATCTCATATCACAACTTCAATTTTCATAACATAATTTCTCATATTTTATTAAGGGTATATTATTAAGTAGGTCCTTCAAAATAAAAATTTTCAAATACATGACAAAAGAAAATTATATATTAAAAGAAATATATACTATATAAAATAATTATTAACATTAAATAACTTAGAATTGATATATAAAATTATTATTATTACTTACACCTATAGCATCGTTTGTTTACACAAACGCTGCTAAAGAGTCACCTTTAGCGGCGTTTTTAACAATAAACGCAGCTAAAGGTGAAAGTTTTAGCGGCGGTTTTTGTGATTGTCGTTGAAAATATATGACTTATAGCAGCGTTTGTGCACAAACGTTGCTAAAGTTCAGCTAGAGGACGTAAGCTTTAGCAACTTTTTTCGCCAAAAAGCCACTAGAAGTCGTAGTTTATAGCAGCGTTTTTCAGCTAAAACGCACAAACTTGGCAGCGTTTTGTGCAAAAACACCGCCAAAAAGTTCGAATTTTTTGCAGCATTTTTTAGAAACGCCGCTAAAGATCAAACTTGTAACAGCATTTTTCAAAACGCCGCTGTAGAAAACCTATAGTGGCATTTTTTACACAAACGCCACTACATAGTTTCTTTTAGCAGGGTTTATAGACAAAGGCTACGGGTCTTTAGCGGCGGTTTTAGCGACCGCCACTATAGGTAGTTTTTTTGTAGTGATTGCGTATTCAATTTTTCATTACTTTACACGTACAGTTGTGCAAATACGTCATTTATACAAGAGCAGCTGTAGCGGTCTCGATCTGCTACTGACTAGCTATGCCCGAGATTTTCGACCGTGGTACCAAATACTAGGAGTGTGGTGAACTAGTGTAGCGTGATGTATAGAGTAATGGAAAAGGTACAGAATGTTGTACATTAAACTATCCTACTTGTAGCTAAAATTCTTGAGAGGCTGAAGTGGATGCAGCTGATGTGTTGAGGTTGAGGTTAAGGTGGCTGACTGTTCTGCTGACGCAATTGCTGATTGCTTGACTTTCATAACTAGCTGATGTTGATTTCTTCTTTACTGGCATAATGCTGGCCTTATCCAAAGATCTCACCTCAATTTTTATAATGAATATAACCAGAAGAAGGGAAGCAAGTGAGTTAGAACCTAAAAAACATCAATGCTAGATAATCCCCTGATGATGGTATCGTTAAAGAGATTTTAGCTGTAATTATTTACTATATAGAGAAATAACTTAATTTGGTGCAGTGCCTAATAAATCAAAGACCCTACGTTATAATAAATTTAACTAATAATTTAAAAGATATAGATTGAGCTCTTCTTTATTTTCTTTGTCGAATTGACTGGTCCAATTATAAAGAAGATGAGATAATCTTCACTTTTAATTAACCCCCGAACTATCACCCAAATGTCAATTTTAATTCTATTAATAAAATATGAATGTCTAACATTGTCCGAAGCATAAAGATTGTTCTGGGTCCAATTCAATCACACGGCTATGGGTTTAATTTGTATAAAAATTACAACGCCGTGTACAACAAAACATAACAGACAAAACCAACTCAGAAACCACATTCTAAGAACTAGGACTACACGAACTCAAACAAAATCAAATCAGACAAAACCAACTCAGACACATCGAAGTAGGACTACAGGAACCACGTACGAACTATAAATATGATTTTCTAGAATACCTAGTATTATTTCAAGCGTCGGCACCACGAGCTACAAAAGTTGGCGCAGTGGGATCGAGGTGCCGACGCTTGCATCCTCTCCTCTAGCGACCGACTCCGCCTCCTATGATTTTAAACTTGGATATGGATCTTAGATCCGTTTGTGATTCTCTTGGTTCTTTTGGGTGTCACAATCCCTTTGCTATATATGATCATTTGATCATTTTTCTTTGATGTTTCGGGCTATATGCCCATTTGGTGTTGAAGCTGGCCCCTTGTGATCTTTGTGTTCTGCGCTTGCATTTTGCGATTTCTCCACTGTTTGTTTTTCCATTTCTTGTTCAATAATATTAGCATTTGATTAGAGAAAAAAAAAAAAAAAAAGTAAGTGCTTCATCGTCGTATCTCTTGTTGCATGTCTGCCGTTGTCAATTTTTAATGTGCTTTTGTTCTTGTTGGTCCAACACTTTAATTAACTTCTATGAAATCCCCAAATTTCCAAATCTAAAGATTAGTCTAACTTCTATAAAATGGATTGTCTGTCCTAAAAAATTCCATTCAAACAAACATATTACCGTTTGGACAAGTGCGTGATTCCTAGTCTATTCCGTCCAAACGAAAATTAAAGGTTCATCGTTTTTTGGTTCGATAGCATTCTTTCCTATTCGAACATTCGCTGACAATCGCGTTCTTTACCGTTTTAATATGTTTGAAGAGTGTCAAGTAAAACCATTCCATACTATTCGAACATAGTGATAGAGATGGTCATTATCTTTCGAGCGAGAAGTTTGGATCCGTGCGATCTCGAGTGATCGGTGGTACTGATGAGCATCTGAACTAGTTGTATTATGTTAGAACACGATTTTTTTTTTTATTTTTTTAAAAAAAAAAACAAACAATTAGACATTGGTGTGCCGTTGTACCATTAAAAAAATCACGTTACAATTTAATTAGTTGAGAACTAAATTAGCAATAAAGTAGCTGTGGTAGACAGTTGTGGTTTTAGATTTTAGGAGCGAAGAATTTATTGTGAATGATGCTATTATTTTATAATAATCTAATTAGACATTGGTGTGTCAATGTACGGTTAAAAAAATTACATTAGAATTTAAGTTTGAGAACTTAATTAGCAATAAAGTAGCTGTGGTAGAAGAGGTTTTAGGAGCCATGAATTTATTGTGAATGATACTTATTTTGAAAAGAAACATTGATAGTGCTAATTTTTAAATATTTCTATTTTGTAGGCCTTTCGTTAAGTTTTATCTGAAAAATTTTAGATTTTTTTCCTTTCTCTTAACTTTAATTTTGCTATAATATAGGTTAACCTTCCTAATATATGCCTTCCTAATTATGGGGTATTAGGTGATTGCCTTATCTGCCTACCCCTTTCAGCCGCCTCTGGTCGGAAGCGAAATCATATACATCATCTGCCATAAGGGAGATATGTCGCGCTAGTAGACAAATGAGGATATCAGTTACTGCTCCCGCCCTGAAAGTATCTGAAAGAACTCCTTCGTAGGCACCAGATCAGCTACCTCATAGTTGGGTACGTTGACTGCTACCGCTCGATTGAGAGAAAAATGGTAAGGACGTCTGGCGAGACCGTCACCAACACTCCCCAAAGCAAAACGAGGAGCATAATGTAGGCGTGTGGGTCCGGGTCCGGGTCCGACCGTGTTTGGTGAAAATTTGCAAGATCGTTTGTTCCTCGAATTGATAGTCTTTGAAGTCAAAGAGGACTACCAACTACTAGACCACTGTCGCATGCGCGTGCATATGGTCTCCGCCAAGGTTATTGGGGTGGCCTCTGGGGCCTGGGATGAAGAAGACGCTCTTGATCACTTCAAGATTTTCTAAATTTTCAACTCACATTAGAACAGTAGACAGCGCAATAAAAAAAGGCATCAACACATAAAACGGTATATAACACAATATTAAATTTTATGAAAACGTCCTAAATCATTCGGACAGATATGTACAAAATGTACAGTTTTGGCAACACAATTTCTCAAATTTTAAGGCCAAATGGACTATAAAAACATATAGAAATTCAATATTTATCAATCTAAAACTTGTGACAATCTTCTTTGCTTCGAAAATGGGATGGAAGTTGGAGGAGGCTTGAGAGAGTTTTCGTCCGTTTTCAAGTGAGTTTGTGAGAAATGAGTGTCAGAATCCCTTTTAACGTTTTTGACATCTCATTCAGATGGTGTTTAATCCGCCCAAACGATATAGGTGGACATGGCACCTCCTTATTCGTCAACCTAATCACTCATGACTATCCAAACATTTCCGCTCTACCGTCTGAAAGAAACATGTAACTTTTTGAAAAATTTCGCGTAAACGTTTTAGAAGATCAAGACTGTTCGTATACTATCGAACGGTATATGTAACCGTTTAGACAGATTGCGAGTGCAAATTGTAGAAGTTCACGACTGTTCATGTACCATTTCGAAGGATATAACAGTAAATAGGGTGTGCTTACATTAAGTACATTAATGACGGTAGGTGCATATCCCGTTCGGAAGTTGTTTTCTTACCTCCGAATGCTTTTTCATTTTTGGGATGGAACGACGCCGCGTGACGGAAAATAACAGTCTCTCGTCACACATCCATCCCAAAAAATCGAGATTTTTGTTTAGGAACCTTAGCAAGGATAAAGAAGATAATAAATTATAAAGACAATGACATTATAGATATACTTTAATTAGATCGATATGTGGTATGTCTAGTAATAATTAACCTCACTGGAAGAAACAACCCATGGGTTTATTTTTCATACCCATGTACTTTACCTTATGTTGCCTTTTTTTTTTTAAGTAATGGTGAACTCATTTTATTGGGAAACTTAAAAGCCTATTAAATAAAAATGGCCTTCTAAAGCCGGATAAAAGTAATAGGAACATAGATTCCATTACAGAATCATTTAAAGCCCAAAGACTACACATAGATTGGCTTAAAAGCCTGATTCCAATTGGCCATAAAGGCCTCATCTGGAAGGGTCCAAATACACGAAAAATACTTCCCCTGAAAATGAAAACAGCCGAATAAGTGGGTAGTCAACCACCCCGCTCCCACTTCCTCCAAAGATCGTCCACACCAGTACAAATGCACAATGAGGTCCACAACAAAAAGTGGCTAAAGCACCAGGAAAAAAAACAAACACACGGCCGGCCAGAATCCGGCCGAGTCCTGAGAAACCACTAAAAACAACCCAAACAGATCCAAAAAGGGGCGGGCACTTGACACGCGAATGTGGCAGCCTCGGCCAACGGTGACCAGAAAGAGTAGGAGCCGAACTCTTGAAGCTGCTGAGATCATTACTTGGCCACCGGAAACGGGATCTGACTTTGAAAAACTCGACAAAGGAGGTCCAAAAACAGAGATGAGAGGGGTGGGTTTTGATGCGTTCAAGCCAAGAGAAAGAGAGGAGGAGAGGGCGGTGGGACCCACGGCCTGTCACAAAGAAAGGATAGGAGTTTCAAGTGAAGGGAGAAGAAGAAATTCTAGCGAGAGGGTAGAGAATACGGAGAGTTTTTGAAACCTAGCTACCTCGCTCCAAATTTACTCATCACAATAAAAACTTGTCAAAACCACAGCTTACGGAATTTATAAAAAACACAAAACCACCACTGATTTAAATCTCATGGCTTCACGGAAGGCCCGCGTTATCAGCACTCGGGGGACGTCGCCCACAGGGGGGGAAAACACATCGAGGAGACCCCGGGATCGGGCGTTGGAGCAGGAATCGCGTTGGACGCGCAGCTATTATGCTGTATAGATCGGTATGACTGCCTTTCTCTTCTGCAAAAGGGGCAAAATGAAATAAATAGTCGGAGAAACTATGCTATAGAAGAGTGCATTTTGTACGTGATCAAGAAAAATGAAAAGCGAAAACTAAGAAGACGAGATCGCGCTAGATTTCTTGATCATATAAGTTAATAGGCTGAAATTACTAACTGTTTTGAAGAGCTTCAGTGATTTCTCCGGGCGCAACATCATTAGCAAAGACGAGAAATGCAATCAAACAAAATAGAATGGTAGTGTACAACTTGGTAGCCATCTTCAGTTTTAGGAGGTTAACAGAGGTCATTCTCCCTTAAATAGCATTTCACAAAGTCCGACATTCCTGCTCAAGCTTGTATTTTGGCTGGTGAACCTACGGAGATTTTGTTCGTTTTTTTTCCCTCTGCATACGACAAAAGTTCAAAATAGGATATTCCATTTTTATGGCCAAGAAGGAATAGGTCCATCGTTGGTGTGCTTCTTTTCTTTTCTTTTTCCTTTGTAATCATCAAATCAGGGACTAAGAAAAAAAAAGACAATAGCTTTGACAAGAATCTCTGGTACTTAAATAACTAGTACAAGGTGTGATCCAGTACATCAGCTCATCAAAATCTCTTTGACCAGACTCGATGCTAATCTCTAGCTATTTCAATCAAAGGACATTCTGCTGCTAAAGAAACAAGCTAATGATCCATCGTCAATTACGGCTGATCATACAGATACCGGATCGGAGATTTTGTTCGTTTTTTTCCAGTCCCTCTGCATACGACTTTAAAATAGGATTTCCATTTTTAATGGCCAAGAAGATGAAGGAGGATCGTTCGTTCGTGTGCTTTTCTCTGAATGTAATCATCAAATCAGGGACTAAGAAAAAAAAAGGACAATAGCTTTGAGTTTTTTGTTTTTTTTCTCAAGAATCTCTGGTACCCATCCAGTACATCAGTGTTGACCAACTCGAAAAGATCCTAAGGATGACAAACCAATCTTTGAAATAACTCTAGACATAAGTAATTGTATATAAACAACAATGCTATGGCGATCCATCGTCAATTACGGCAATCGATCAGTACAGATACCGTTCGATCGATCAAAATAGACGATCGATCGCTTGATCTAATATTGTGCGTTTTATTATACAACCAGTCGGTCAATCCAGTCCACTGATTGATCACAACATTTAAATTGTGAGTTTTATTAAACTTACAATTGATTACCTCTCCCCGTCCGAACAGATATTATGTGTGATTGATCATGGGAGCAACAAAATGCACAGTATTAGATAAGCGATCAATCAGCTACATGACGACCAATTTCTTATAATGGTAAACACACATTTTCAATTTACGATTACAAATCAATCGTTCAAATAAAACCAATCAATTAAAGATGCATAATCACTACTATTAAAAAATTGTGGTCTAAGTCTAGAAATTCCTTCAACTTCAATGTTGAAGCTTGAAGTTGCTATTCTGACTCAAGATTGTTAAATCTTATAAAACGAGCATGAGGCTCTAATACCAATTGTAGTTCATAGGATTAAGGCAACCCAAAAATTGGGTGAATTGAGTTTTCAAACTTTTTCAGTTTTAACCCCCAAAATCGTGTTTACAAAGTAAAAGAATTTAGCACAAGTATTAAGTAATATTGATGCGATAAGTAAATAAGTGCTAAATGAAATGAAAAAAGTAGGATTAGAGAAGCAAACACGAGATTTTTAAGTGGTTCGGTAAACTCGCCTACATCCACCCCTTAAACTTTTTTCCGAACTTTAAGGTTTTCCCACTATCTTCCAATAGTGTACACTCTAGCTTCCTGTGCTAAAGAACATTACAAGTGTTTTCTTGAACTCAACAATCACAACCCAAGTGGTTTTTCGGGCGCACCACTCACAACCTAACCAAGCTTAAGATACACTCTCTCTAAGCTTCTTCTTTAGTGAACAACCTCATTAAAGAATCACTTCTTTTGAATAGGAAAATACTTAAGAATTAAACTCTCTCAAAGAGTGGATAAGAAAATGGAAGCTCTATCTCTTTTGATTCACACAATGACAAGGATGTGAAAATGTAATTTGTGTGAATGATATGAGAAATATGAATAAGAAGGTTTAAGATCTTTCTCAAACTGTAGAAATGATATGTGGTCGTTCTCTCTTGTTTTGAGACCTTAGGAAGGTCCTTATATAGGCCATATATCAAAACAAGCCATTTGGGATCAATCTGACAATTTTATCGTAGTACCGATCAACCGCTTCAACTAACTGTTGCCCAACGGTCATAAAATTTGAATGCTGTCAAATTTTTGTCCTACGCACCTGGTTGATCGCTCATAGACCGCTATAATATTGTTCATCATTTGCTATAATTAAAAAGTCCACTTTTTACATTTTTGAAATCCCAATTTAAAAAACCAACTTCCCAAAAGTATAACCAAGGCTTGGAAGCTTATATAGGCATGATTTGAAAACACTTAAGGCGCATTTTGGTTGTCAAACTTGTGATAAGAAGATTATGCACGGTTTGAAAGATATGCAAGTGTATGATTCAAATCCTTGTCAAAAGTGAAACTAAGAGTTACAAGGTTATACCTATGGTCTTGAATCTTTACTTTTGAGCTCCTTGCATCTTCTTGATATTCAATCTTCTTGTCTTTGGCTCTTTGATAAAAATGTCTTTGTCTTTGAAGATGTCCATTTTGTAAACTTAATCAATTTATTGAAATCATCAAAATATCAATTGTCAACAAAAGCCAACAAATCAAGCAATATCTTCCCTGCAGGATAGATTTGAATTATTTTCAAAGTATGATGACATATTCGGCTTTTTGTTTGGTCTTGAAAGATTAAGATCTTTTGATGATTGCGCTTTAGAAAAAAAATGCCTCGATCTTGAAAATTTTCTTAAGCACACTCTGATATTGATGGTTTGGATTTATTTTCTGAATTAAAAGTTTTAAAAGAAGTTACAAAAACAAGAATTAATACTCCACTTGAAATACATAATCTAATAAAAGAATTAAATTATTTTCCAAATTATTTTATTGCATATAGAATACTTTTACCATACCTGTTACAGTTGCATATGCAAAAGAAGTTTAGCAATTTTATCGTTAGAAACTGATTTATTGAGTAAAATTGAATACAAAAGTTTAATTAACAATTTTGCATCTAACATCGATTTTAAATTTAAAAGAAGCAAATTTATGGTTTAATTTTAAATTTATTAATTTTTAAAAAAAAAAAAATAAAAGGCCTTATTTTTATGACTTGCCTAAGTCTCAAAAATGTTGTGCCGCTCCTACTTACAACATCGATCTGATGCACCGCACCACCGAGTGCACAGCTCACCCGGCGAGCATGATGCTTATGGTCACTCGATAGCTGCCTCTGGACCTCCCACTCTAAATATTTCAGATGATCCAATTGAAGGTTCAAACGACCTTTAGCAGCGGCTTTCAGTACAACTTGATACTAACGTACTTCCTTAGGTTCGCTTACCTATCCTGCCCGACAAGCCAAGATTGAGGCAGTTGGAGCCGATCAATGGGGTGACAGCCCGACGTAGCCCTGGACATGCAAGGCCAAGACATGCATGTGCGTAGAGCCCAACCGCGACAGCCAGCACCAGAGCTCGTGGAGCCGGAAGATGTTAGGGACACCTTTGGTGTGGGCTTGTCGGGACATCCTCCGCGGTTGGATGAGTTGCATCGGTCAGTTACCGCTCATATTGATCTCGCTCCAATCGAGGAGGGATTGACCAGGCTTGAGCAATCTGTTAGCAGGACGGTCAGGGCACAGGTCACAAGCATCGACCCTGTCAGGACATCAATTGCAAAGACGCGGGAGGACATATCAGGCGCTTTGGAGCCCATCCTCTAGAAAACTAATCCTGCTTTTGTAGATATTTTATTTTATTTCTATTTCGATGTATTTATTTTTAATTTTGGAGTACCATTATCTTTTGTATTAATATTGTGATTTTTTAATGATATTAATATTTTGGGTTCAATTCTCAATTTAAATAAATTAAAATGCTGTGTATTATTGTATATTAATATTTACCGTCACATTTTTAAGTATAAAATTAAGTGTTAAATTAATTTTATATTTATATAAGTATTCTTATAATAATAAAAATGTTTAAATGCACCCTACACTCCTAGGATATTCGAATATTGCAAATATATCCCTTTAGTAAAGAAAGTTGATTTTGTGTCCCTGTGGTAAGCTTTTTGGTTCAAAAAATATCCCCCCATTTGTCTCTATTTAAAAAACTAATGAAAATTAGTGATATGACATAAGTAAACTACGTGTGCACGAATCAACAAACGTTCTGCGTCTTTCTTGGTCCACTATCTCCACGCCAGAGGACCAATCAGCGCTCTGCCGTGTAAAATGAGTGTCTCTACACACGTGAGTTTGTCTTATACCTAATTGGTCTTGTGGATGACAGAGCCCTAACTGGACCTCTGACATGGAGATAGTGGGCTCAGAAAGACACAATATTTTTTTATTCGCACACACATAGTTGACCTATGTCACGTCATCACTTCTTGTTAATTTTTTAAATGGAAACAAATAGAGGATATTTTTTAAACAGAAAACTTACCTAAGGAGTACAAAATCAACTTTCTTTATCATATAGATACATTTGCAATATTCGAATACTGCAGAAGTATAGGATGAATTTAAGTCGAATAGTAATGAGTGGGTTAATATAGTTGAAAGTTAATAGTTATTGTCTTTGAAGTGTAACTTGTCTTTACTTGTCTTTTGCTCTTCAGACATGCGTCACGGTGAAACTCTCATCTGTGGAAGTCTCCTCTGGACGAAAGGGTCCCTTTTGCTTTTGGACTTTAACCTGCAAAGGTGATTTGCTTTTCGCTTTTCAAAGATGCCAAAGCTAAAGGGTCTCTGAGTGCTGTTTTTTAATCTAGGTGAGTGCTTTTCTATGCATCACATGAATACTTGATGGTTAACTTGTCATTTGCTTGTCAGACATAGGCGTGATCATCGCTATCCTGGCCAATTTCACCAGAATCGCTGGCCAATTTCACCAGATAGAGGTCAAATTGGTGGTGGCGATGGCAGTGAACCTTCTCATCGCTAGGCGGTTTGCCGCTACACCCGTCATTTTTCTTTCTGTTTTTTTTATTACATAGACGCACAACATCATTTGCCCCCCCCCCCCGCCGGCGGCGCGATGCTTCACTTTCTCTCTCCCCTGCTTTGCGTGCCTTGAAGTCAAACATCGAATTAAAAAACTAAAAAATATTCTTGTTTCATGTTTCTCCAACTACACTACACTTCACCTGATTGACACAAGACCCAGCACTTTTAAATATTTTCCAGTTAAAGTTACTTTTTACAGCATGGGCCTTAAAATGGAGTCCACCTAGAGTTGCTTTTTATAGAATGGGGTCTAACGTCTGATTGACATCTTTATGCAAAATACTGCAAATAAAAGAAAGTAATTATTAGGCTCTTACATCACCCAATTCCAAGAATCACAAACCCGGCACAAAGCACCAGGAGATCCCTCTCAAACTCAATCTCAATCTCAATACCAATACCAAACAAGGCCTCAGTGTTCTCCTTTCATTCTTTCTTTTTCTCCCATGGTGACTGCTTTTTGTTGTTATCATTATAACTTTTGAATTTTTTTTTTTTTGTTTCTGAAAATTTTGATTTTTAGTCACTCAATTTCACACTTATGTCAATTTGTAGTCTTAGATTTTTAACATTGAAAAATTTAGTCCCTCAACTTAGTCTCTCAATTACGGGTGTTTCAAAATTTAGTCCTTCAATTTATCACTTTGACACATCAACACAGGACTAAAATTGAAATTGGTGTGAGACGAGTGACTAAAAATTAAAAAATTTTCAAAATTTAACTTTTGTTTGAAAAGAAAAATACAACACGTAAGTACACTTTTTCAATATTTTTATTATTTTATTCAAAATACGATAGAAAGCAAACATAAAGAATATTATTTTAAATTTTTCTATAAATATTTTTAATACGAATCAAATACCAAAAAAATCTAATTTTGAAATATTTTCAATAAGTCAGCCAAACACCAAAAATAAAAAAATCAGAAAATATTTTAAAAGTTAGAACATTTTATCATTTTCCACATTTTACATCATAACAAAGGCAGCCTTTAAAAGCAAGAACTTTTAGGGACAGTGGCCCCTGCCCCTTGTCTAAAGCCACTGCTTGTCATGGAATACTCGTTGCAACACTCGAGATTTCTATTTTAAAACTATTTGAATTTGTTATTTGATATTTAAAATATCTTCTTTGACATTGGAATTGTCTTCTTTAAATTTGAAATTTGAGTTTAAGTCATTTAAAATAGTTGAATTTTTATCTTTGAACTAGTCAAACCTTTTTAAAATTTTAAAGATTTATGATTATTTAAATTTAAAAGTTTTAGAGTTTTAAAAGGGAGTCTATTACTAGTGTGAGTCTATATATAGATTTACATATTGGTTTTAATTTTTACACACCACACTTTTACGCCAACAAGAGGAAAAAGAAGGGTTTTCTTGCTTTCAACAATCTAGACGAATTTTCTAGAAGCAAATTTAGGTATTTCGAATTTCTTGATATTTTATTTGTATTTTTTATGAGAGATCAAACCATAGGGTGTCTAGATCTAGCCCTAATTATTTCAAGATTTTGAAATAGTTTTAATGGGTTTCTTGGAGTAATTGAAATTTGGGTTCAAGATTTGTTCAGGAAAATTCAAGTTCTTGATCTGAGTAGTAGATCGAATTATTTTTGTATAGCCGACCCTAGAAGTCTAAAAATTATGATTTTTAGATATTTCATACTAGACATCTGTAGGAGGATTGAGTTAAATTTTTGGAGATGTATTGTTATGGTTTTGAAAATCCGGAATTTAGGCTTAGAGAAATCAGAATTGCTGAGAAAGATCTTTGATATAGATTGAGTTTTGAACCGGATGACATAGCTAGCTTCGAATTTCGGCATGAAATTTTATAGGTATCTTTATAATGCATATATGAATCTTTGGTATAAATTTCGGGATTTTGGAACTCATAAGAGATCTTTATGAACTTTGGAATTGATGAGTACATAATTATTCAGGTATAGTTTGACTCCATGAACAGAGGTGAATATCGATTTTATTGACTGAGTTGTACAAGGAATCTGGATATGAATTTTACAGGTGTATATTTAACATCTTAGGAAGAACATATTTTAACTTGGGGATTTAAGGAAAACCCGAGATAGGTAAGTTATATTTTAGAATCTGACCAGTGAATTTCAGATTTAATCCTGCCGGGACAGATTTAAAGTTTCATTTGTGTTTCCGTTTGAGCGTATTATAATACGTTAAATTTTGTATTGATAGGTGCTAAGTCAGAGGCTTATTTGCTTGAAGATCCAGGTAAGCGGGTTATTATGCTAGATTTTTAAAAAGACCAGGTGATATTTGAAAATTGCATGTTTTTATTGAAAACCCTCGGAGTTTTATATGCATTACTTTATGATAAAATTGTCAAAGTTATAGCATGAAATGTGTAAACATGAGCCTATTTTTATGTCCAATGATATTTCATGATGTTTTCAATGTTTAAACAAAGCTTTTTGATATTTATTGTTATTCAAGATTTGTGCATAATATTTCATGATGTTTTCAATGTTTAAATATTTGATATTTATTGTTATTCAAGATTTGTGCATGATATTTCGTGCAAAGAAGAGAAAGATGCAAAGTTCAAAGTGATTTTATTTATGATATGTAATGTATTTTCAAATGAGGCCAAAGTTACACAGCGCATTGGTACCAATTGCAACCTATTGAGTGCACCCATTCTGGAAACATTTTGTAGATTCTTACCTAGTGCACATTGGACATGGCCAAGCCTTAGTGAATTCTACCATAGTATGATGCTAGGTAGCAACTGCACAACCTGTTGTAAACGTGATTGATTTTCAAATTTTCAAAGTTTTTTTGATATTAGTATTATTATTCTGCATGATTATTTCAAAGAAATTTTAAATCAAAGTTTTTTTTATATTTATTGTTATTCTCATGATATTTCATGAAAAGAAGTGAAAATGCAAAGTTCAAAGTGATGTTTATGGTATGATATGTTATATTTGTATTTTCAAACCCTGACAAAGTTCATTGGTACCAATTGCAACCTATTGAGTATTCTTTGGTTTATTTTGTAGATTGGCTTGGACATGGAGCCAGCATAGTATTGGCTTAGTTTGGCTGATTCTCAACTAGGTAGCAACTGCACAATTATGGGGGTAAACGTGACAAAGGGATTTTCTTATATAGATAAAACTCTATATGCTAACGGAATTTTTCAACAGTTTAGAAATATTTTTAAACAAATCCCTTACTGTTACACTCTCGTGGGTACTATAAATTGGCTTATTTGTGCATGCTCAAACTTACTATTTTCTATTCCACAGATTGCTACCCAATGTTTTGGACAAGCCTTAGTAAAGAAGAATTCTTCATAGTATTGGCTGGCTGCCAAACTAGGTAGGCTGTTGTTGATATTTTCTAGATAAAATAATTTTCTATAGTATTATTATGAAAGATAAAAGTTGTTTTACAGTTATAGTGGATTTTCTATAGTATTATGTTATATAGATAAAACTATTTTATTGATGTTTTATTTAAATTGCCAAAAACAGCTTTCAACAGTTTAGAAATATTTTAAATATTCAATCCCTTACTGTTACAGAGTGGCTCGTGGGATACACACTAGCATAATGATTTTGCTTACTGACTTGTCGAACTCACGCGCCATTGTTTTCTTTATTTTCAGATGTTGATCAGGAGCGTGTCGATAGTCAGGATTAGATGGCACGTGGAGAGTTGCTGAGAGATTATTAGAATAAATGTTTGACTCTAGTATGAGTCTAATCATGTTTAGATTTGTCTTTGCGTTCTGAAAGAGTTTTTAAAGTTTTATTACGAGAGATTTATTGAAGTTTTTAAATAAAGTTTATTCTGCATTTTTTTTAGATATGTTTTTAAATTAAAAGTCTAATTGTTTATTGTTAGTAAGTCACTTTTTAGCCTTTAAGGTTTGGGGCGTGACAGTTTGGTATCAGAGCAATCGATTATTAGGTTCTACAGACAATAAATGTGGAATAGGATTTGATTGAGAGTTGTGAGGATAGGATCAGGTAGACTAGGTTGTTTGTTATTTGTTTGAACTTTTTTGTTATAATTTTTTAATTATATTTTGATAAGAAGTTTTGAAAATTAGTTAATATTTTAAGATGGCCCCATGTCGTAACTATCAGAATCCGAATAATCTGAATAATGGTGAAAACTCGGGTCAGACCGGAGAGGACAATGTGGGAGCCAACTTGAACACTGTTGGAGTGTTAGGTGAGGTAGCACAACTGGTTATGGTGGAGCTTGCTCAGAATGTTGAGGGCAGGAATCGATGTTTTAATACAAAAGGCTACACGTTTGAGCAATTCAGCCGCTTGCACCCCCTAAGTTTGAAGGAAATGCAAACCCAGCTGCTACAGAGAAGTTGGTTCAAGAGATTGTAGTCTTTTTGCAAACCCAGCTGCTTCAGAGATGTACTGATGAGCAGAAAATCTTTTTGCTGCATTTAAATTAACTGGTGAGGAGAAGCGTTGGTGGAATTCAAGGAAATTACTTTTGGAGCAGGAGCCTAGGAGAGTAGCTATTACGTGGGAAAAGTTTAAGGAAGTATTCATCGAGCATTATTTTCCCAAATCAACAAAGGAAGCTAAAGCAAGAAAATTTGCTATTCTGAATCAAGTTCAATGATAGTCCATCAGTATACATCTAAGTTTATGTAATTGAAACTCAACCATTAGAGAGAAATTTGGCAGTAGCTACTCCGTCAGGGAGTTCTATTATATGTAAGAAGGTGATTAGAGGTTGTCCAATAAGTATAGATGAAAGAGTGCTTCTAGCAAATCTAGTTGTATTGAACATGCATGGATTTGATGTTATCCTAAGGATGGATTGGCAAGCATGTAATTATGTGAGTATTGATTGTCAAAGCAAGGAAGTTATTTTTAGACCCCCAAAAAACTCAAAATTTAAATTTATCGGATCGTGTGTGCGTTCCCTTCCGCCAATAATGTCAGCCATCCATGCAAGAAGGCTACTTTGTGAGGGATGTCAGGGTTATTTGAATTTTGTAATGGAAGTACAGTAGGTGACGAATTTGGAGCAGATTCCAGTCGCGAAGGAATTTCCTGATGTATTTCCTGAAGACGTCCAAGGATTACCCCCGGATTGTGAAATCGACTTTTCTATCAATCTACTCCCAGGAACAGCACCAGTCTTTAAGGCACCTTATAGAATGCCACCGTCAAAGTTGTTGGAACTTAAGGAGCAACTACAAGAACTATTAGACAAAGGTTTCATAAGACCCAGTGTGTCACCTTGGGGAGCGTCGGTTTTTTTTATGAAGAAAAAGGAAGGATCGTTTCAGATGTGCATCGATTACCGAGAACTTAATCAAGTCACGATTAAGAATAGATACCCATTGCCTCGCATTGATGATCTTTTTGATCAGTTACAAGGAGCTCAAGTCTTTTCGAAGATCGATCTTTGTTCGGGTTATCACCAGTTGAAGATTAAGGCGGAAAATATTTCAAAAATCGCATTTCAAACTCGGTATGGCCATTATGAGTTTTTAGTGATGCCATTCAAATTGACTAATACACCAACTGTATTCATCGACATGATGAATAGAGTTTTTCATGATTATTTCGATCATTTTGTCGTGGTCTTCATCGATGACATCCTAATCTATTCAAAGACTCAAGAGGAGCATGAGAATCATTTGAGGTTAACATTGCAAGTATTAAGGGAAAAGAAGTTGTATGCCAAACTCAAAAAGTGTGAGTTTTGATTGGAGAAGATCGCGTTCTTGGGTCATCTCGTCTCAAAGGAGGGCATTTCTATAGATCTAAGCAAAGTGGAGGTAGTTATGAATTGGCAAGCACCAACCAACGTCTATGAAGTAAGGAGCTTTCTAAGTCTTGCAGGATATTATTGGAGATTTATAAAGGGTTTTTCGAAGATATCAGTTCCATTGACCGCACTAACATGGAAGAATATTAAGTTTGAGTGGACAATGGTTTATGAACAGAGTTTTCAAGAGCTGAAACAAAGACTTGTAACTGCACCAATGTTAACTATTCCATCTCGAAGTAGAGGCTTTGTGATTTGTAGCGACGCATCACAGAAGGGTTTGGGTTGTGTGTTGATGTAGAATGGGAAGATTGTTGTGTTTGCATCTCGGCAGCTGAAGGGTTATGAGTAGAATTACCCTACCCATGACTTAGAATTAGCAGCAGCAGTTTTTGCTTTGAAGATTTGGAGGTGTTAGTTAACCCAAGGTTATTTTGCAAACAATTAATATTTGATTTTGATGATAATAAAAATTCTAAGTGCTTTGAAGACTTTTAGATTTTACCTTGTCAATCCACATTTTCTAAAAAGTATTTCAAAAGATTGAGGTTTTCTCTCGAAAATATTTCTAAGTGGACTTGAAAACCATTACACAAATTGATAAGATCAATTTTTCATATTGTAGGTGTTTAAAGAAGTATTGGAATGGATTTGACACTTTCAATATGCTGATTTTTCTCTCCAGCTTTGAATGTGTCGACACATTACACTGACACCCGAGACAGCACAATTCCAGACTAAGTTTAACGTATCAACACATGCAGACTATGTGTCGACAAATGCTACGATTTTGCAGAAAATCTAGAACAACGCCAGCTCATTCAAAATGGTTCAAAAAGACTTGGGTACGCCTCCAACGGTACAATAAAGCTACTTGAAGACCATTGAAGTCCTAGGGGATATAAATAGAACGAGATGGAGAGAGAAAAAAGAGGATTGTATCATTTAGAGAGAGAAAGTGCTAGATCCAAAGAAATCCTCTGTTGATTCCTTCAAAACCAAAGCTTTCATTGTTAAATCTTGTCCTTTTGCTCATCATTGATGACCTAGCCTTCAAAGAGTGAGAAATTTCTTGAAGAAAAGACAATACACTTCAATTATTATTGCCTTAACTTCTAGAGAGAGAAAGTGACTTGAAGAAGAAAGAAGAACACACCTACCAAGAAAGCTTGTGCTCCCACCTGGCAAACTTTAGCTTTCCTACCAAGAATCTTGTCTTCTTGCACATTATTGAGCTTTTCACTTGCTGATTTGGCTTAGAGAGTCATTCCACACTTGTGTACTTTTCACTGGCTTATTTGGCTTAGAGAGTCTTTCTTTATCATTCCTTTGTACTCATCTTTTGTAAAACACTTGAGTGTTAGGTAAATACTTAGTCCTACTAATGAGGGTAGAAGAAATCCCTTAGGTTTTGGGATTTGTGAAGAGAGTTAAAGCGTGAGGTCGAAAAATATTTTGTAAAGGTTCCTTAGCACCCGGGAAGCTAAGGTGTATTTGCTATTTGGAGAATAGTGAAGGAAGCCCAAGGAAGTCAATAGTCTTGGGGGTGGATGTAGGCAAGTGTTGGCCAAACAACCTAAAATTGCGGTGTCGTCTCTCTAACTCTATCTCTCTTATTATTCGTTCCATATTCATTTTTGTAGTGCTTTATGCTTTATTGTTCTTCTTATTAAATAGCATTTAGTATATTCATATCTGCATTTTTATCGAAAAAGGATAAGCTTTTGATAAACTCAATTCACCCCCGCTCTTGGGTTGTTATTTAGACTCTTAGGAGGCATTATCTCTGTGGAGAGCAGTGTGAGATATTTTAGAAGAAGCTCATCGCTTTCTTTACACAATCTATCCAAGGACCACTAAAATGTATCGTGATTTGAGTGAATCTTTTTGGTGGAACAATATGAAGAGGGAGATTGCCAAATTTGTGGAGTAATGTTTGACGTGTCAGCAAGTGAAGGCAGAGCATTAGAGACCAACAGACCTTTGCATTCATTGCATTTTCCAGAGTGGAAATGAGAGCATATCTCTATGGATTTTGTTTCAAGTTTGCCGTTAGCACCGACTGGGCAAGATTCAATTTGGGTAGTTGTTGATCGACTAACAAAGACTACTCATTTTATTCCAGTCAAAATTGGTTATTCCATGAAAAGGCTAGTAGAATTATATATTTAAGAAATTGTTTATTTGCATAGGGTGCCAGTGTCTATAGTTTCAGATAGAGATCCACGTTATACTTCAAAGTTTTGGAGAAGTTTGCAAAAGGCTATGGGATCTAAATTAAATTTTAGTACAGCTTACCACCCTCAAACAGACTGTCAAACAGAAAGGACCATTCAGATTCTGGAAGACATGTTGCGAGCTTGCGTACTTGATTTTAAGAGAAGTTGGAATAAGTAGTTACCTCTAGTGGAGTTTGCTTATAATAATAGTTATCAAGCAAGTATTGGGATGGCACCGTTCGAGGCATTATATGGAGGAAGATGTCGATCTCCTTTGTATTGGGATGAAGTAGGTGAATGGAGGATTTTGGGTTCAAAGATAATTCAAACAACAGTGGAAAAACTTAATTTGATACGTGAAAGACTAAAGGTTGCTCAAAGTAGACAAAAGAGTTATGTTGATAATCGTCGTTAAGAACTTGAATTTGAAGTGGGTGATAAGGTTTTCTTGAAGGTAGCTCCTTTAAAAGGGGCAATGTGATTTGGGAAGAAAGGAAAATTGAGTTCACGATATGTTGGTCCTTTTGAAGTACTTGATCGAATCAATCTAATGGCATATAGGGTTGCATTGCCACCAAGTCTTTTAAGAATGCATGATGTATTTTATGTGTCGTTATTGCGGAAATATATTCCCGACCCTACTCATGTCATTGATTACAAACCCTTAAGGATTTAGGAGAATTTGACTTATGTTGAGAAGCCTATACGGATTTTGGACAAAAAAGAGCATGAACTACTTACAAAGAAAACTTCCCTAGTAAAAGTATTGTGGAACAATCATTCTAGAGAGGAAGCTTCGTGGGAACTTGAGGAAGAAATACGATCAAGTATCCACATTTGTTTGAAGATTGAGGTTGGAAGCTAAATTTTCAAGTCAGTAAGTTAAAAGTTAGTTTTGCTTAGCAAATTCCGAACGGAATTTTTTTAAAGGGGGAGAATTCCCTAGTAAAACTATTTGGAACAATATTCAATGTCTTCTGGGAATTTGAGGAAGAAATTGATAAGTAAATTTGTTTGAATCTTTGAGTCAAACCTTTTTAAAATTTTAAAGATTTTATGATTATTTAAACTTTAAAATTTTAGAGTTCAAAAGGAAGTCTATTACAGATTGGTTTTAATTTTTACACACCACACACTTTTACGCCAACAAGAGGAAAAAGAAGGGTTTTCTTGCTTTTAACAATCTAGACGAATTTTCTTGAAGCAAATTCAGGTATTTCGAATTTCTTGATATTTTATTGTATTATTTTATAAGAGATCAAACCATAGGGTGTCTAGATCTAGCCCTAATTATTTCAAAATTTTTGAAATAGTTTTAATAGGTTTCTTGAAGTAATTGAAATTTGGGTTCAAGATTTGTTCAGGAAAATTCAGGTTCTTGATCTAAGTAGTAGATCGAATTATTTTTGTATAGCCGACTCTGGAAGTCTAAAAATTATGATTTTTATATATTTCGTACTAGACATCTGCAGGAGGATTGAGTTAAAGTTTCGTAATTTTTGGAGATGTATTGGTATGGTTTTGAAAATCCGGAATTAGGCTTAGAGAAATCAGAATTGGTGAGAAAGATCTTTTGATACAGATTGAAGGTTTGAACCGGATGACATAGCTAGGCTTTGAATTTCAGCATGAAATTTTATAGGTATCTTTATAACACATATATGAATATTTGGTATAATTTTGGGATATTTGGATCTTGAAAGAGATCTTTATGAATTTTGGAATTGATGAGTACCAAATTATTCAGGGTATAGTTTGACTCCATGAACAGAGGTGAATATCTATTTTATTGACTGAGTTTTACAGGAATCTAAATATGAAATTTTACAGGTGTATAGTTAACATCTTAGGAAAGAACATATTTTAATTTGGAAATTTTAGGGAAACCCGAGATAGGTAAGTTATATTTTAGAATCTGACCAGTGAATTTCGAATTTAATCCTGTCGGGCAGATTTACAGTTTCATTTGTGTTTCCATTTGAGCGTATTATAATACATTAAATTTTGTATTGATAGGTGCTAAGTCAGAGGCTTATTTGCTTGAAGATCAGGTAAGCGGGTTATTATGCTAGATTTTTTAAAAAGACCGAAGTGATATTTGAAAATTGCATGTTTTTATTGAAAACTCTCAGAGTTTTATGTACTTTACTTTATGATAAAATTGTTAAAGATTATAGCATGAAATGTGTAAACATGAGCCTATTTTTATGACCAATGATATTTCATGATGTTTTCAATGTTTATATTAAATTTTTTGATATTTATTGTTATTCAAGATTTGTGAATGATATTTCATGATATTTTCAATGTTTAAATCAAAGCTTTTTGATATTTATTGTTATTCAAGATTTGTGCATGATATTTCATGAAAAGAAGTGAAAATGCAAAGTTCAAAGTGATGTTTATTGTATGATATGTTATATATGTATTTTCAAACCTGAGGCCCAGAGTTACAGAGACAGCGTATTGGTACCAATTGCAACCTATTGAGTGCACCCATTCTGGAAATAGAGTGGTTTGTTTTGTAGATTTTTACCGAGTGCACACTTGGACATGGACCAAGCCTTAGTAAGGAAGAATTCTACCCATAGTATTGGCTTAGTTTAGCTGATCCCAAACTAGGTAGCAACTGCACAACCCTATTACAGGGGTAAACGTGACCCACAGTTATTGCCAAAGGGATTTTCTTATATAGATAAAATTGATTTTCTATAGTATTATTATGAAAGATAAAAGTTGTTTTACCGTTATAGTTATATGAATTTTCTATAGTATTATGTTATATAGATAAAACTATTTTTTTTTTATACATATGTTTTATTGAAATTTTCAAAAATAGCTTTCAACAGTTTAGAAAGATTTTAAATATTCTGTCTCTTACTGTTATAGTGTGGCTCATGGGATACACACTAGCATAATGATTTTGCTTACTGAGTTGTCGAACTCACCCGCTATTGTTTTCTTTATTTTCAGATGTTGATCAGGAGCTTGTCGATAGTCAGGATTAGATGGCACGTGGGCGGTAGCTGAGAGATTATTAGAATAAATGTTTGACTCTAGTTGAGTCTAATCATGTTTAGATTTGTCTTTGTGTTCTGAAAGAGTTTTTAAAGTTTTATTAAGAGAGATTTATTGAAGTTTTTAAATAAAGTTTATTCTGTATTTTTTTTAGATATATTTTTTAAATCAAAAGTCTAATTGTTTATTATTAATAAGTCACCTTTTAGCGTTGGAGGTTTGTTGCGTGACTCTCATGGCCAATGGAAAAGTACTATTGTAGAACGCGGAAGTTGGAGAGAGCTACCCCTATTAGAATTCTTGCTATTAAGTTTTGAACCCATCTTTTTCTATTGATTAAGGATGTACTTTTTTATTAGTTTGTAAGTGGTGGGACTTATAAAAAAAATATTTAGAACGGGAAACTTTTGTAAATATATTTGTGTTTTCCATCCTTTTTTATGCTTGGTCTAGTTGTTTTTCACCAATTAGATTTTTTTGGTGTTTGATTCGTATTGAAAATATTTATAGAAAAATAAAATAAAAATAATATTCTTTATGTTAGTTTTCTCGCATTTTGAATAAAACAATAACAATACCGAAAAAACTGCACTTATGTTTTGTGTTTTTTTTTTCAAACAAAAGTTAAATTTTGAAATTTTTAATTTGTAGTTACTGGGTTTTATATCAATTTCATTTTTAGTCTTGCACTGACGTGGCAAAATGCATCTGAGTTGGAGACTGAGGCTGACGTGAAAGGTGAGTCCGTTAGTTAAACTGATCGGAGAGTAACGAAAGGAACATTTTTTAAAAATTAATAAACTTAAGAGACAATTTTTTAATGTTAAAACTCCAAGACTAAAAATTAAATAGGTGTAAAACTCAGTGATAAAAAGAAAGAAATAAAGACATTAATAGAAACACCACACCAAAATAATATTGTTAAACTTTATGGTTTCTGTTCTCATGCACGATCAATATTCTATTTTGGTTTATGAGTACCTGAAAATGGGTCGCTTGGCCACAATCATAGGGAATGAAGATGCTGCTGAAGTGCTAGACTAGAGGAAGACGCTGAATATTACTAAAGGTGTGGCTTATGCTTTGTCCTATATGTACCATGGTTACTCAAGATCTCCGCCAATCATTCATAAAGACATAAAAAGCAGCAATACTTGTTGGATTCTCGATATGTGACTCATATTTCGAACTTTGGCACTGCTAATCTTTTGGAGCTAGACTCTTCCAAATGGACTACTCCTACAGACACATACTGATATATATTAGGGGTGTACATATGTCAGGTCGGGTCCACATAGGCACATGCCCAGTTGGCACGACCCGATCATAACGACTAATGAACCATTCCAAACCCAACACGACCTGACAGGCGGGTTTTTTTTTTTTTTTTTCTAGATTGGTTCAGTTTTTTTGCTTTGATTGGGTTCAGCTCGCTTCACGTTTTTTTGCTTTGGGGCTTTATGGCTGTGCTTTTGGGCTTCACGTTTCTTCTCATGTGTGCCACCAACTAGCATTTCAACTTTAATCGCCACCATTTGACAACCATTATAAGAAGAAAACAAACAGATCTAGATCCCTTCTCTTGGGCAGAACATATCTAACAATTTGACACGTAAATTAACACAAATATGAACCCTTTTAGGTACTCTCTAACTACTATAAAGAAAAAAGTGTCTTTGTTTAGCAAATAAACTAAAAAGGTACCATTTCTTGTAACAAAACACCTCAAATTTAAAGCGCACAAATTCTTTACCAAGAAATTAAGCCTTAGAGCGACTTCAAGAGCTTGGCTGCAATTTGATAAGAAGCGAAAGCATTATGAATAGTAAGCTTGACCTGTTCATGCAAAAAATCAAAACCATGTCATTTCCATTGTCCATAAATTGTCAAGATATTCAAATGCTATAAAGTCATACCTTACAAACATAATTCAATATTAGCAACAATCATCCCAACCAATTATCACTCATCTTCTTCATCAACGTTAGTAGGAGTTGAGTTTTTAATCTAACACTTGAAAATATAAATAAACAATGAAAATGGAAATAAATTAGAAACAAATTTAACATTAATATTATCCAAATGCAATAAAATCACATCACATAGTTACCTAGCTCAACTTCAAAGCTCTCAATGCCCTAGCCCAGCTCCTTGGCAAAGGAAGCTTTTAGGCATCTTTCTCGCAATCAGACTGTGGGTGGTAATAGGGCGTGGCAGAAAGGGTGCTCGCCTGTGCAATTTTCTTGCCAAGAAGGTTGCTCGCCTATGTGATTTTCTTGCTTTGTTTCGTTCTTCATATGTTGGTTGGCTTGAAGCTGATTCAATCTTGTAGCAGCTGTTGATTTTGATTGTCTTGTAGCTGATGAAGCTTGAATTGAAAGCCTAGAGCTGTGGAGTGGTGTGTGGGACTCGTGTAATAGTAGCTATACTCTGCGTGCCAGCAAAGCTCCTCCCCCATGTGTAAACCAATATCCCGTGGTAGACTTAAGCTCTTCTAGGTTCCAATGTCTCACGAAGATCAATTTGAATTGGATCAGACCTCAACCAAGTTTGTGCACAAACAAGAGCCTCAATTGTTCTCGGCGCCAACGAACTCCGAAATGGATCAAGCACTCTACCCCAGTGCTAATGGATAGAATGGATTGATTTGCTGAAGAATCATTAGTATCCATTTAAAACAAATGAACAAACAAACGAACAAACCACAAACATAATAATTAGTTACTATATAGAAGCCCTAATAAACATAACAAAGCATATGAACCAACAAGATTTAAAAAACAAACAAATCATCAAAAATTGAAAACAAACATATCATCATAAACACATATCACAAAAGATCACTTCGTCACCCAACAGAACCAGCAACTTGTCAAAAACCAACAGAATCAACATAATCCCTGACTTTCAATCTCCAATAGATCCTTTTCTAAATTTCTAATAGCGTTTTACCCTAAAATTTCCTGAATAAGCCCAAGCTCCACCACCACCAAGCAAAATTCAAGCTTCAAAATTAACCTACAAAAAAAACAACCATATTAAATAAAAAAAACCTGTTTAGACAACATCCAGGGTTCTTCATATTAAATAAAAGGAAGAATCCAACTATCTTTAAGATACAAATAATATCATGTTAACATCCACCAATGGACTGACATTATTATGCCTTTCTATAACCCAGTTTAAAATCATAAGAACATAATGCAGCTTTTCGTTGCTCAAGGGAACTTCTGGAAAACAGGCGGGCCAGGGGATTCGCTGCATCATTTATTTTTGCTGTACATTACAAAGATTATTTGAAGGAAAAACACTCCTCTCTACTACCAAACTTCACAGCATTTCTATACCTCGTTCCAAGAGCAGCCATGCTAAAATGACGTTGAATTTAACCCTCCACAAAAATGCAGCTAAAAATACCAAGGAGTTTTGGGTTAAGTGAGCTATCTACACACTAGCTTCCTCAAGAACGTCACACATGACACCCTACACTTTGAATGTCTTCACCATCTCTATGTGACTCCTGAACCAATTAACCAAAGCACAAAAAGAAAAAGAACAAAAAAATTGCAAATTGCAATTTTTAAAACCCAACTTGGCCGTGCAACAGAGGCAGAAACGTGGATCACTCAGAAAGGATACACGGAAGAGGAGCCCAAGATGGACCCAACACAATTCCCCTACTTCTCCTCTTGTAAAAGACACAACGTAAACAATTTTTAATGACATAAAAAAAGGGGGGGGGCGGGGAACGAAAGGATTTCTCCCACAACATGCCTTCGTTTCCAGAGCCAAACAATGAAACCTTTCGGTATCCAAACCTCAGAAAATGAATCGGAACCCTAATGAATAATTAGTATAATTGCATATAGCACCAAAAACGGAGTAAAAATTTATCTCGAAACTTAACTGATGAACCCTATCGAAGTATAATTCCAAGAACGAATCGCTTCGCGGATAGCAGCTCGCACTCTGGCCAAATCTTCTGCTCGCACACAATGTACATACCCAACAGAAATAGAATGAAATAAAGAAACATTATACACAAGCCAAACACATCACTAGAGCTTCCAGACGAAAGAATAAACTCTCTATCTACAGTGCAATCTTAAAACCTATTAGGACATATTAGCATTGCTCTCTTTACTCTCTCTCTCTCTCTCTCTCTCTCGGTCTAGGCACATACAGAGCCTCTATTTCTCTATCTGTATCTCTCTTTCTCTATTCAATCTTTCACTCTAGATTCATACTTATCAAAAAAAACCTATTAGTATTGCGCAACTTGAGATTCCTGGGAGGATCGGTACTGGGTTTAGCCTGCAAAGTTGAAAATAAGGGTGCGGGTGCATCTACCAATTACCAGATTCTGGGGAAGACTCTGCCTCGGCCAGAGAATAGGTGCTAGGGTTGAAACTTGCGGCGGGCTTTCGAGGTTGGTTTGTGATTGGGTTAGTGCTAGGGCTGCCGGCTGGGAGGCGAAGGAGGCAGACGGCGGCGACTGGATGAGGAGAAGGAGAAGGAGTCGGCGACTGGACAAGGAGAAGACCTTGTTCGTGTAATATAGTAATGATTCGGGCGGGCCTCTCTATATCGAGGCCCAACCGATGTAGGGGGCTCACAGTATTTTGGGCCCACCTAAGCCTGGACCGTGCATAACCCGACACTATTCGGTCGGGTCTGCTGCATTGTGTACAGCCCTAACATTATATATATAGCCCCAGCTAAATTTTCATGCACTTTTATCTTTAGTTAGTTTAAGATTAACATAGAACTCATGCATTAGGGTTGATTTTGTTTTATTTCTGTTTTTTGACTTTTGCTTGGGAGCGCTTGCTTATACAATTAAGGCAACTTAGAAATGTGATGTGGATAGTCTTAGAGTGTTGACATTAGGAATCACAACGGAAAAGTATTTTGGTAATCTCATCTCTTCATTAACAGATCTTCATCTAATAAGAAAAATGTACAACTAAAAGATATGGTAGACCAATGCCTTCCATTTCCAGAAACTCAAGTTGAGAGCGAACATAGTACAGTTATGAATCTTGCAACTAAATGCTTAAATGTCTCTTCCCAATTAAGGTCAACTATCACTTGTACCAAAAGCTTAAACTAATAAGAATGGATAGATTTTATTATTTGAATTATATTATATAATAAAATTTAATCTTTATTTATCTTGGGTTAGAGTTCATCAATTACTACTAAATGTATTTTATATGGAGAAATTAAAACACTTGAAGGAAAACTACGAAAGCTAGCAAATTAAAGAGGATGCAGTAGTTTTATTTTTTATTTTTTGATAAGTGGATGAAATAACTTTAGCAGCTATGCCCTGAAACTGGTGTGTAGGTTAGCCTAATAAATATACTTTTTATGTCCTCTCACTTTGAAAATTAACCTCTTCAAGAATTATGCCCTTTTAAAAATAGTGTGTGGGCTAATCCAATAAATCTACATTTTTTTGAACTTGCTATTATGTGTGAATTACTTTCAATTTCCCTAAATTAACAAAGAAAAAAAAAAGCATAAATCTTTTATGACTGACCGACAAAGAAGATTCCTAGGACCCGGGGAAATTACGGTGCCTTAAAGTTAGAATGGGCACGGAAATGAAAGGGGCAAAAATAATTTTGAAAAATGATGGCAACGGCGTATCTGGGCAATTATTTATCCATGAATTTATAAATATTTTCATTGAACCCGATAATTTAAATATTCTCTAAATAAATGGTAAATTTTCAATTACCGATAATTTGGGGGTACCTTAGTTACTGATTTATAAATTCTAAATAATCCCTAAGACACTTAAAACAGAAGATTTAAGTTTATTGGGCTCAGAATCCCTTATAGAAGGTCTTCTAATTTGTTGCGCCTTGTCATATTGTATGAGCCCCAAGCCACATGAAAATTAAAAAGTCAGCTGCCCAAGCCCGATAAAAACAGAGCTTACAACTCTTTTTTTTTTTCCAAGCAACAGAGCTTACAACTCAAAAGAACAAACACTACACGTAGACAACATGTAAAAACGAAATAAGCCAGAAAAATAGATATAAAACAAATTTAAGCTATTCCAAAACAAAGGGTAACATCAAGATCGGCCGCATGCAAAATCGTATAGGGAGCCTAGCTATCTGGCTATCTTCACGACTAATTAATTCAGAAATAAATTATGAAAGTAATAACTTAGAAAAAAAAATTATGAAAGTAATAACCTATTGTGACGAACATATATCGGACAGTCATGACAACACATTGAATGCCTGTGCCCCACGGGCAACCTTGATGAAAACATCCTCCAAAGTAGTGTCAGCGAGACCCCAAGCAAAAACTGTGAACCTGCTTTTCGCATTCTCCACTGCTCGGAACACATCAGCAATTCTGATCTCATGCTTGGGCACCTCAAACTTCTGGGTTCCAGAAATGTGGTATATTTTGTTAGCTTGTGGAGAGAGATGCCGCACCATGATCTCAACATCTTGCTCGTGATCCGAAGATGTTGTCATTGTAAACACGTAAGATCCTCCATATCGAGCTTTAAGCTATCAGTCACCAATGGAGAGCAAGTGTTACCCAAAAGTCATGATCTGCACTTCATAAGAGCTGCTTCCTTTTCTATTTCTTTTATAAAGAGTCTTTAGATGGTTGTGATTTATTAAAAGAAAAGAACTATGGGTTTTCAAGCGTGGAAGTGGAACCATGACAAAGGTGGCTCAGATCATTCTAGATATTTGGAACCGAGAAAATTTCAACTAGGACTGAACTTACCTCTTTAGGATTTCCTATGCACTGCAAGCTGCCATCAACAAAAATCCCTAATCGATCACACAAAACCTCTGCCTCTTCCATCGAATGTGCTGAAAATACAAACACAAGTTCCATCAGCGTTAACGAGGTAAAAATTCTTGTCTTTCTGTTATCTCATAAGAAAATGCAGAGTTAAACCAGTAGGATGGGATGAAAATAGGTTCAGTTAATCTCTAACCCGCTTTTATGAGATTCTGGTGTTTCAAATTCTACAATTACAGGGGGCAGGGGGAGTGCTTACTGGTGAGAATGATAGCCCGGTCTTGCTTTGCACGCTTCACAACATTCCACAAATTGTTTCTTGAAGCTGGATCTAAGCCAGTACTGGGCTCATCCATATAAACAACCTTGCAAAATTTCCAAGAGTAAGACCCTATGTAGAAACACAGGAGCTTCCACATACAACTGTCTCATGAAGTAGATTGGAGTTGAACAGAGATGAAGACATACTTTGGGGTCACCAATCAATGAAATCGCAACACTAAGCCGCCTCTTCATACCTCCACTATATTTACCAGCTTGCTTGTCAGCAACCCCTCATTAAACAGATTGACACTCTTTAGAGATTCTTCCACCGCCTACAGGAAGAAAATGGGAATCAAAAATGGGAGGTCAAAAGTTCTCCCCTAGACAAAGGCTAGCAACTAAACAGTCGCTCCTTCTAAAAACAAAATACAAGGCTATGCTAAATTTTCTCCTTTAGATTCAATTGCTCTCCGATGCTGAACCTATACATGACCATATCCAACCAAACAAAACATTGACTCACTTCTGTTAAGGCAGAACCTTTGAGGTTCTTCAGTCTGCCGTAAAATAATAGGTGCTCCCGTCCAGTAAGAGTTTCCCAAAGCAGGCTAAGATTGTCAGAAAGAAATGTGTATATCAGGATTCTACATTTAAAAAGGGAGGGAGGGAGGAGAGAGAGAGAGAGAGAGAGACAAGAGAATTGCTTTTATGAAGTGCAGGAGGAAACAGGCTTACTCGTGCTGCGGGCATACGCCCATACTTGTATAGATTCCATCCATATCAGTCCGTATGTCCAGACCGTGGACATATGCTGTGCCAGAGGTTGGCTTCGTAAGACCAATCAAACATGTCAAAAATAAGCAGAGACCAAAAAGTTACTGGGATAGAAACATAGAGTTCCAAAAGTAACCCGCTTAAACTTATGAGATTCCCCTTGGAAGTTATCAAATGTCTTACAATTACAATGGGCAGGGGGAGTGGACTGGTAAGAATGAGAAAAAGCCCGAGTGCTTTGATGGACAATTTGCAAACGCAATTCCACCAGGGGATCTCCACCCCTTGAAGATGAGAGCAAATTGCCTACCTCTTGACTGACATCAGGCTTATCCAGCTGAACAAAAACCTTGGACCTTTGCCTTTGATCTAAGGCTTCTTTCCAAAGTTTCAGATACTTGATCAATGTAATATGCAATGAAAAGCACCACGAACCACTCAACAACCATGATAATCAAGATCATCCCGTTTACGCTATCAAGTCTCCCCATTGCATCCCAAATTTCCAAGTTTCCAGTAAGAAGCTTGTGCAAACTCATATAAACCACGTAAAGAGAAGCCATTCCATTGCAATGATCCAGCCTCCTAGTTTCACATACAATCCTGTCTCATGAAGTAGATTGGAGTTGAAACAAAAGTAGTCTGCAAAGAGATGACAGACTATTTAAAAATTCTACCACTTACTTGGAATGGTCACCAAAAGCCCAGTTCCAAAGACGCAAATGTACCCAACAATGCAATCATGCATATTCAAGCATGACATTCAAGCTCAAGAAGCCTCTTAACATGAAAACACAGCTCCAGCGAAATTTGCAATATTGAAATACAAACTGGAGTCATTCAGTGTGAAGAATTTTAAGCCTTGTCAGCTTAACCCCTGAGCCATATCACAAAAGACAGCATGTAGACCAGCTCATTTATGAGATTCTCATCCACCGACCCTACAGGAAGAAAATGATGGAGTCAAAAATGGGAGTTGGTCAAAAGTTCTCCCCTAGAGCAAAGGCTAGCATTACTAAACAGTCGCTCCTTCTAAAAACAAAATCAACAAAAGGGACATATGTTATCTTAAAAGTTATTAACATTTCTCTACACTTTGAGGTCCAATGTTGCTCTCCGATGCTGAACCTATATATGACCATATTCCAACCAAACAAAACATCTGACTCACTTCTGTTAAGGCAAGAACCTTTTCTTCAGTCTGCCGTAAAATAATAAGGTAGCTCCCGTCCAGTAAGAGTTTCCCAAGATGCACACTAAGTCTGTCAGAAAGAAAAAAGTGTATATCCTACAGGCGGGAGAGGAGAGAGAGAGAGAGAGAGAGAGAGAGAATTGCTTTTATGAAGTGCAGGAGGAAACAGGCTTACTCGTGCTGCGGGCATACGCCCATACTTGTATAGATTCCATCCATATCAGTCCGTATGTCCAGACCGTGGACATATGCTGTGCCAGAGGTTGGCTTCGTAAGACCAATCATCCGTTAATGGCCACATGTCAACTGTTGAATAATACAGAAAGCAGAAGAGCGAATGTGTTTCTGATATGGCAAGCAACTAGGCCAAAAAATTTGCAAGGTAAACAAAGTAAAGATTGCTACTCCTTTATTAAGAGAAGCAACCAAATCACATCCAGGCATTAGACATTTGATCAAGGGTAGCATGAAAAGAACAACATGCTTAAACATGAAGATTTTCAAATTTCTATTATTCCCCATATTATTTCAGAGACCAATACCCAACCTTCATGAGCTCACTTCTAAGAAAAACTGAAGAAACTTTTCCCAGGTAAAATTTGAAGAGCAAAATACACAAAATTTTATACTGACCATACTAATAAAAGAAGTCTTGCCAACACCGTTGGGGCCAAGCATACCAAAGCACTCCCCTCGAGGCAAGGCAAGAGATAATCCTCTCGCTGCAAACTTCGCTGGGTTTCCATCCTTTCCTGGATACACTTTTTTTATGTCGTCAACGACGATGGCATGACTTGAGCTTGGCTCAAGTAGCAGCTGCTCGACCTTTTCCCTCTGAAGAAAGAAGACGAAAAAGAATAGGAAAATATTGATTGTGTTTAGCTAAGCGCACATAAAAAAAGGCAATTGAAAAAAGAATAAAAGAGGAAGGATAGGAAATTATGAGTGCTTTGATGGACAATTTGTACAATTCAAACTTATTGCAATTCCACCTAAAGGGGATCTCCACCCCTTGAAGATGCAACATATAGAGCGGTATCCATCGGTAAGGGACAGAAGGCCTACCTCTTGACTGACATCAGGCTTATCCAGCTGAACAAAAACCTTGGACCTTTGCCTTTGCAAACTAGGTCTCAGAAAAGACGAAGGCTTCTTTCCAAAGTTTCGTAAGAAAAATAAAGGACTTTTTCCACTTCCTGATGACACAACTTGATCAATGTAATATGCAATGAAAAGCACCACGAACCACTCAACAACCATGATAATCAAGACCTCCCTCATCCCGTTTACGCTATCACTCGAGTCTCCCCATTGCATCCCAAAGGTTTCCAAAAGGTTTCCAGTGAAGGAAGCTTGTGCAAACTCATATAAACCACGATATAAAGAGAAGCCAGGGTATAATTCCATTGCAATGATCCAGCCTCCTACAAACAAGGAAAGTTTCACAGTGCGTAGACCATATGTTATCCAAAAAAATTATTAAAAATTGAATACAGAAGATAACGTCAAAGGCACCAACAGGTTGAGAGAGAGATCCAACAGCATTTTGTTATTTCCCACCAAAAGATGGTTGTTGAAACAAAAGTAGTCTGCAAAGCCTCATAGCATGACAGATACTGATCTATTTAAAAATTCTACCACTTACTTGGGAATGATGCATCTTGAACAACGAATTTGAAAAGAAAGTCTCCCAAAAGCCCAGTTCCAAAGACGCAAATGTACCCAACAACTGCAATCATGCATATTCAAGCATGACATTCATGTCAGCTAACAAAATTTAACCCATATTAAAAAACTCAAGAAGCTCAAATACCTAACAACAAACCTGCAGAAGTTGTAACATTTGAAAACATTGCAGCTACCAGAAAGGCAAGCGAAATTTGCAAGTTAACATAGATGAAATAAAACACAAACTGGAGGCTGTTGTCATTCAGTGTGAAGAATTTTAAGCCTGCAACAAAGTGAACTATATCAAACAACTTGAACCCAGGTCAAACTATATTACACTTAACTGGATGTTTTAATTAGATTACCTATGACTGAGCCAAATATCACAAAAGACAGCATGTAGACCAAAGATATTAGAAGAAAATAAGCATAAGAAATCATCCAGTAAGGCCCATCACCAAGCCCATGCATTTTCATCATGATTCTCAATTTCTGTTGTTTCTCATAAACCAAGGACGTCAAAATGACCTACATCACAAAAGGCAGACTGATTAGATAACTCGAAAGAATAACATCTAATACATGGTATACAACAATCTGATATTAGATGTAACTATCGAAATCGGCTGGAACAAAAGAATCTTGCTAGCAACCATTTTCCCAAAAGGGTCGCCACAGTTGCAGCCATTACTCATATCAGAACCTAGGGTTACATTAAGGAAGTGATCCAATAAACGATGGTCCATAATTATGGAGAAGTTAAGCAAGAGGTCAACATTCAGGAAACTGGGACCTAATTAGGCCATTATATTTTTAACGAATCTTGTCAATGTTGTCATGTTTCGAACAAACTAGGAATGGCTGACAGAACATTTCGTTATGTCAATTTAACACTCAACAAAAGGGACATCACATGAGTTATCTTAAAAGTTATTAACATTTGACCACTCGTGAAAATTATGATAATTTAAAAATATATACACATGATGTGCACACATATGCATCTGTCGCCGTAAATGCTCATAAACAAATTATTCCGAACACAAATGTTGAAAAATCAACAAACTTACAGGGAATAGCTGTAGAACGACCCATGTAAAGAAGAGTGTACCCAGAAGAGATGATAAATCCAGCCTCATCTTTGTTTGATGAGGTTTGGGCATTTCTTTGACAAACTCGAATATCATATGTGTGTCTGGGCCTCGCAAAAACTGAAGGTAGGCATTGGAAACCTATGAACGTGTACATTCTAAGTGTCAGTATTTATCATAGTTTGCCATCTGATGCAAGAGTCATAGGATGCAGAATATTTCTATCGCTCAATCTAAACATGCTTATGTGGGGGATCAAGGAAAACTTTACCAGATTCACCGAGCGTGGAACCCGCACCAGTGCAAGCGATGGTTGGCCTGAGCCTTCCCTATAGGTTGAATTATACCATATGCTCACATTAAACTATTCCCATTGGAGTTCAAGAAATCATAAGCTGTTGAAAATTAGAACCATAAGTATTGTCCCCTGTATAATACCACTTCAAACACATCAAACCATTGAGTTGAAGATATCAAGTAGACACACCTGCAGTAAATTCATTAATCTTGTTCTCTGAATTCCCTTTTCTGTACCCCTTGTATAGCTCATTGTTAATCTCAGATGAACTATTGCGCCACAAAGGTAAACCTTGGACACAACTAACCTCTAGAGTGAAGGCAGAACAAACAAATAGGCTTTTGTTAGACATCAAAATTATTCGAAGTGCTAAAGAATAAAATGATATGCAGCCTCGTACACAGGAAGTATACAGAAGGTTAGCTCAAAAGGGGGGTAAGAAGGAAAGGAAAAAAACAGAAAAAAAAAAAAAAAAAAAAGAAAGAAAAGAAAGAGAATTATGAAACAATTAAGAACTAGAATTTTCTTTGCAAACGACTTTAACGTAAGCATTCATATAATAGAAATCAACTTGACTGTACAATACTAAGCATACAGAAGTTACCACCCTGCGTCAATGATCAACATCGTGTGTGGCATTTTTGGGATGTGGGAGATGTGAATTTTGTGCTGACCTGGACAAATTGTCGTCAGGGTTCTAGAAGGTACAAAACCCCTGTCCCCTCAAGGGAGGCAATCTTTTACAAAAGGTTAAAATCGAGGAACTTATTTTGCAGATTTGGAACCCTAGAACTAATTTTATTTTGAGAGATTACGCAGGGACCTTTTTCAAATTTTTACTGATTTCTATTTTTCACATGCAAGGCCCAAGGCATGATCAAACCCATGCGCGATTTTTGCACCTGGGCGTGTAATGCAAAGTTGGGCCATATCTTCTCAAAAAGTTTGTTCGATTTTCTTGTGCTGAGTTGGCACTAACAGGCAAAGTGGGTATTTCTCAGTAAGTTGACTAATGGCAATTGGACAAAGGGATCGGTTTTGTCTTAAAAGTTTATCTTAGGACCTATTTATTGAAATCAATACTACAGGAATTAAAATATAAAAAATGTAAATCATAGGACCTATACCGTAATTAAGTTGTGTGTTATCATCGATCTTTACCACCTAAGGCTTTCTTTTCTTGATAAACAAAAAAATGAATGAAGAGATTTTTTTTTTTCTAAACAAGTGAAATATTATATTAAAAATCCAGAATAATATAGCCACTATAGAACAGAAAATAGCTCAGAACACCAACAAAAAACCCTAAACGAACTAAAAGATCCTACAATATGATGGATCCCAAGAGAGGACCACAAACTAGCCAAAGGATCGAGACACAATATAAACCGATTGCAAGGGTAGGGACACACACACCACTAGGATCGAGACATAACAAGACCACCTCACAAGGCGACAACGGCTTCTATTGGAGGAAGGGCGATCAGAACGGCGATCCTACTCCTTCGAGACAATCTTCAAGAAATGACTGGTTGTATAAGGAGGAGGAGAAGAGACAACTCTGAGTGGCACAAAATAACAGCGGCTAGGAGACCCACTGGAGAAAAACGGTTGGAACAGTTCACAAAATGCAGGGAGGCAGAATAAAAACCTAACGGCTCGATCAGGGGGCAAAACTGCCGCGTGTAGACCTCCACCCACTGTCAGCGAGGTGTTGTCAGACCAAGGCAAAAGTGGCCACCTGGGGATGCTGAACACAGCTGGGTAGGTGGTGTCCTCCAAAAACCACTTAAACCAATCGAGAGAGAGGCAATAGCGACCGAGCGTCGACGCACGTGCGCATGGGCATGTCATCACCAATCTTGGCCAGATCTGGACGCATGGAGGAGGGGAAGTCTACTAAGAGGGTTGCATGCATCAAGGACTACCGAAAAGGTCAGGAACTAACCTCCATTGATTTTGAGAAAAGAGCCTAAAAACTGCTCATAAAGCACTATTAGTGCATAATCCAGCCACCAAAGGTATGGCCGGAGGAAAGGAGAGGCAGGAGAGGAGCTGGACCGGAGAAAGTGGAAGGCGGATTTGTCAGGCAAGGAGGTAAGAAGGTTCTAAAGAGAAGGAGGAGCGAGCAAGAGGAGTACGTAAGTCCCCATTAAGAGATGTAGTTTGCTAACTTCTACAAACTAGATATAGAACTTGTAAACACACAACTAGTGCACCAAGCTTTCTTTTCTCCACCGCGTTCATGTCCTATATATGCACAAAAATGTAACATGTCAGCATGAATTTACACGCCTGAGTCTCTACTTATATCCATGTCCATTCAATAAAAAATGTGGACCGCATATTGTTTTCGGAAGAAATTAGAACTGCTTTATACCAATAAAAATGCGAGGGATGTTTACCTTGTTGCACATTAATGGACAACTCCTCAAAAGATACAGAAAGCGTAGAGTTTGATGAGCACCGACTTTGCACGTTATATATGGGAACACCAGAAAAGAAAGCAGGATCAAGAAAATTGTTTGTCAGGGGATATGCATCTGAGCCCTGGAAAATTTTTGAGAAGTCAAAATTAGCAGCATGCCTGAGCATGAATATCAACAGAAGGAATCCAAGAGATTTATATTAGATGATTATTCAAACAATATAGAAGGGAATGCATACTATAATTAAGAAACTTAGTAAAGCAAAGAGAACTAGAAACAGCTTACCACAACATTAGTGGCTAAGCTATCAACTACATCAGAGGCATTCAGATTGAAAGAAGCTGCCTTGATCATATTTCCAGCCAAAACTACCAAAAGCAAAGATTCCCATTAATGCAGACGAATTACTGTTTATAAATCCATTAGATAAGCAATCGAGATTAAAACTGTTAGCAAACTGAAGTAACACACAGAGAGAGAGAGAGAGACTTTGTCCAAGAGACTGATTATTCCCAGTGAAAAGGAAAGTTGCGGACAGACCCTGAACTCCTGCATGATTCATTTGGCAGGTCTGTAAATGGAAGAAAGTCAGTTCTCACTGCGCGATATTCAGGAGCTGGTACTTGTAACAGAGGAGGCCATTCTGGAGAATTAGGGGGGACAAGTGGCTGCCTGCTTCAAATCTGAGCACTGTAACCCACAAAGCTTTCTGACATTTTCCATCTCCCTTTGTGTCAATACAAGCGCATGAGCCACAAGTATTTGAAGCCTTATCAATTGACTATTTATAAATCCTTGAAGGAGAACAAGCAATAAGCAGATGATAAAGGGAAATGAGATGAGCCGGATATTGGTCTTGATATTTCGTTTCTGCGAAAATAAGAGACATGACAATAACATTAATATAAATATTCAGCAAGATAATTTCAGAACTCACCATCAAAATATTCACAACATGAAGTTGTTTAGTGTAAATTCCACCAAGAGGCGCACAATCAGATCGACAGGTTTACGATCAAAATAGAGAAATTAAATAGCTAACCGCAATATAAAAAGCTAACCGTCAACTTTCTAAGCTATAAGTTCATTGATAACATAGAGCAGACAAGCCGATCCGAACTAATAATTTGTACCCCTTCGAAAGGATAAGATATTAAGAGGGTACGCCAATCAAAAGAAGCCGCAAAAGCAAACAACCAAACATTATGCAAATCAATTACAACCCAGAAGGAAACGTAGAAATGCTAAATATACAACTAACCAAAAGAAAAAGGAGTGAAGAATCACAACCCAGAATTCTCATCCGTTTTCATTTCTTAACAAATTATTATACATACGAAAACTAGAAGCTACTCTCATTCTAGGAGGGAGAGTCGAGAAACCTGGTAGGTGACATTCTTTCGGAGTAGAGCATTCGCCTGAGTCCAGAAGCTGGCAGGACTAAGCGATGAGTCTGCCATTGAGGCCGAAGCAAAGGACTCTCACGCCGAAGAGAGAAATATGACCGTTATAAACTTCCCCGGCGTGCAAGGGGAATTCAAAATTCCAACCGAATATCGGAAGACTAGTGAATGTTCAAGATTAAGACGTACAGAGAGAGAGAGTTTTGTGTAAGTTGGGAAGAAATCTACGATGTGCTGAAAGTAACAACACCTTTGCCCACTACTCCAACACCCACACGTGACACGTCAAACCTCGAAGCAGCGTCAGGTGAGAAGACAGAAACCATATACAGAAGCATGCAAGCAGCACACGAAAAGAAATGCATAACTTAATGAAAAATCACTAGAAGAGGAAATAATGGTTGCAAACAATACACCAAATGCTGGTCAATATTCTTATATCCTTAACGTTTAAGTAGTGTGTCAAAGGAAAAGAAATACTCGGAACAGACAGCCATTTGCTGGCCAATATTAAAGCCAGCATTTAAAGCCATTAAAACCAGCGGATTCACAGTCATTTGCTGGGCATTAAAGCCAGCATATAAAGCCATTAAATCAAAAGTTCGAGGGATTTCATGCAAAGCTGATGGAGGAGTACAAATTATGTTGCTCAGTTGCTGGAAATCTCAAAAATCAAAGGCAAAAAGGGAGAAAAACCTCGAGAACCCAGAAAACGAAAATATCCACTGGATATTGTTAGTTCCTAATGTATAAATGTTGACATTTTTCTGTGTCAAATGCTATGTATATAAACGTTTGCTGAATGAATTTGATCAAGAGAAGACACTTAGGAAGAATTAAAGAAGTGAAAGAAATCTGGAAGTTATTAAGTTGCTAAAGTGGTTTAAGTACATTGATGAATATCAATCAGCAGCGTGGCGTCTCGGCCAATCTGGGGGTGGAGTTATGGCTTGGCACGTCAAAAGTCGCAGGTGACAAAAATGGAAGAAAAGCTGGAGAAAGGGGATTGCTTAGTGCATCACAATTCACACCCAAGACAAGTAGCTCAATATTATTAGCAATAGCACCCTATAACATTAGGGAGAGGAAAGAGCAGTGCCAGTACGTATATCTCTGTTGGCATGAAAGATGCCGAAGACTGGATAATTAAAGGTTGTGTTATGACATTTACTTGCCCAGACAAAAAAAAAAAAACTTTTCTTTCTTTCTTTTTTTTGTATCTTTTCATTATTGTTTAAGCAAAATAGGATCACATTTACTAGACAGAGAAAATAATTTGAAAATGTTTCCTTATTTGCAGTTTTTTCTATTATCATTTAAGCAAAATTAAGAAGGCATTTACTCACGCACAGGAAAAAATTAAAAATATTTCCTTTTGTTTCCACCCCAAATCTAGGCCTTTTGAAGATCCATCACCCAAAAAAGAAATAAAATCATCTACAAATAAATGAAGATTGTGGATAAAGGCCGTGTGTTCTGGCATTTACTTACCCAGAAAAATGGAAAATTTTCCTTTTTCGTATTTTAATTATTATTGTTAAAGCAAAACTAGGATGACATTTACTTATTCTGAGAAAAAAAAATTGAAAATGTTTCTTTATTTGCATTTTTACATTATTGATCGAAGCAAAACTAGGAGGCGGGCATTTACTTGTCCAGAGAATTTTTACATTATTTTTTAAATAAAATTAGCAATAAATTTTTTAATTAAATAAAAATTCTCTTACAATGATATGTACGTTCAATTTTTGTTGTTGGTTACTGCCAAGCTTCCCACTTTTTGTATGTTATTTTTAAAAATATAGGTTTATTATTCGACCCGAAGAAAAAAATTCTGACCTCGGCACCTCGCCCCGGTTCTCCTTCTCAACCGCGGAGAAGCATGTCTGCCGACTCGTACATTTCAAGTTTTCAACGGTCGAGTGGGGCTAAAACAAAATTTTTATACGGTCAACAGTCTATACAGTAAAAAGAAAAATAAACAAAAATAAACAGAAAAAGCAAGGTACTCCGAACGTCAGTAAGTGAAAGCAACTACTGATGAAAATTTCTGAGCTGGTTACATTTTTGGAGTACGAGTTCAGTAAAAAAGTTAAGATAATGGAAAAATATTATTTTTCTGTTATATAAATATACGTCAATTATATTTACGATCCATTAATTTTCAAAATAATATTTACGACTTTTAAGTATGAAATATTTGCAATATTCGTCTATAGTCAAAATTTCCATTAAACTTGACATAATTTGACATTAAAATAACTGAAATGCCTTCAAAGATAATTTTCAAAAAAATAAATAAATATTAAAAAATAAATTAACAAAATATATATATTACTGAAATAGAGTTTTAATAGTTTTATTTAAAAAATATTATTTTTTTTAATACATTTTTTAATATTTTTAGTAATTTTATTTTTGAGGGTTATTTTAGTCATTTTAATGTCAAATTCTGTCAATTATAACGAAAATTTTGACTATAAACGAACATTGCAAATGTTTCATACTTGTAAAATGTAAATCGTAATTTTTAAAAGTTAGAAGAAATGAAATACAATTGACGCAAATTTATAGAACGAATAATGACTTTTCCTCTAAGATAATTTATTGGAATGAGTGAAAAAATAAAGAGAGATAAGTTTGGAATGAATATTACGATGAAAAAATAATTTAAAGAGAAATAATTTTTGTAATTAGGTCTAAAATTTTAACACTAAAACACTCAAAAAGAGCTGAAGAAAGGAGGATCCTTCCCGAACAAGAAACGTCGAAACCCTCTTCTGAAATTTCCTAATAAACCTTCATCACTTCTCTTTTTCTTATCTGCGTAACATTTCCATGTTAGACTGACATGCATAGATTATACCGAGTATGGCTACTCGCTAGTTCCTGCAACTTCTTTTAGACGACAGTTTTGCCCTTCTCCCATTGTGAGTGAATTACCCTTGAAATAACAAACTCGGGCACCAAAACTACGTCGCAATTTCTCTCCAGAGTCCATTCCCTGGAGTGTGTATTTTCCAACTCGACCAACGACCAATCATGCCAGTGGCACAAATCGTTAATTCCTTTGAAAACCAATCCCAAATAGCTTTCCTTCCCTCACCACCCTCCATAACGCAGCGCGCCTTTTGAACGTTTCACTTCCGAAATATAAATCACTCTCTAGACTCTAAACTCGTTCAGTTGTTTCCCCTCCAAAAAGATTCTTGAACCCGATTCCAAGCCAAACAGAGAAAGGAAAGGACATTCGAAGAATTATAGGAGTTTGTCCCCAGGTATGTGTGTGTTTGGGTGTTTGTGGATGTGTGCATCCAGGTTTTTGTTTGCCACATGTTTGCTGTACTATAGGAGTAACAAAGTGTCCAATAGCAATGACTCAGAAAAGAATTTGTACACTAACTTCTTGAAATTTGCTACTTTTCATAGTTTGATATCCTTTGGGATGCATTATCTGGTCAAGAACACCTCCACCTCTTTGCTAGCGTTAAAGGCCTACCCCCTGCTTCAATTACATCGGTACGTATCATGCAAGGAAAAAGGTGCTTCACCTGGTTTCTCCCATATCATTGATGATTCGTGAAGATTATCCAATAGCTTTGATAACTGAAATGATAATCTATTGTCGATCCTCGTTCATTCCTCTGAAGATAAATGATTCTGCTTTCAAATGCAGATCGCTGAGAAGTCATTGGCGGAGGTGAGACTCACTGAGGCAGCCAAAATGAGAGCTGGGAGTTACAGTGGAGGAATGAAACGTCGCCTCAGAGTTGCAATAGCCCTTATTGGGGATCCAAAATTAGTCATTTTGGATGAACCGGTACGCAGATACGAGGATTTTCTTTCTGATATTTATTTACTTTTTTGGTTTATGCAAAGTTTCATTGTTTTCTCCTAATTGGCAGACAACAGGTATGGATCCAATAACGAGGAGGCACGTGTGGGACATAATAAACAACGCAAAGAAAGGGCGTGTCATTGTCCTAACAACACATTCAATGGAAGAAGCTGACATCTTAAGTGACCGCATAGGAATCATGGCATAGGGTAGGCTTCGCTGCATTGGCACCCCAATCAGGTTGAAGTCGCGGTTTGGCACTGGTTTCATTGCGAATGTCAGCTTCTCTGGAAACAAAAACGGACAAACTCCTCCGACTCATTCTCCTTCTGATGGGACTGCTGTTTCTACAGTTCATCGTGAGGCTGCGAAGAAGTTATTTAAAGATGTACGATAAGTAAATTGAGTAGAGTTTTTCATTAGCATACAGAGT